>VXBJ01000259.1:688230-738894 GCA_013400055.1 Nycticryphes semicollaris
GGGGGTGGAGGAGGCCGCTCCGCTCCGCCTCCTCCACCCCGCCGCTCGCCTCCTCGCCACCCTCAGTCGCGCGCAGCCTTCGCCTCATCCTTCCTCACACCGGAGACGCCAGGAGAGGAAAACCGGGACGGGCCGCCGCTGCTACCAAGAGTTTTTCTGTCGCTCTAGCCCAAAGTTAGGCGGGGGTGGCCAGAGGGTTCCTGCCCCGGTGGAGGAAGCCAGGCCAAGGCGGTGGCTGAGAGGTTCCAGGGGTGCCCGGGAGTTCCGGCCGGTAACGGGTCCTTAGGCTTCAAGCGGCACAGGCTGGCGNCCCCGGCTCTGGCAGTGGGATCCCGCCCCCGCACCGCGCCGGCTGGCGGGACCCTGGGCCCGGGACGCGAAGGTGGGAAGCTGAAAGAAACCGCCCCCGCCCGAGCGGCTGGAGAAGGGGGATGGGGGGCAGAGAGGGGAGCTACGAAGCGCGGCGACCCGAGCTCCCAAACTTCGGCGGCATNCCCCGTCATAGAATCGTTTTGGTTGGAAGAGACCTTTAAGATCATGTAACCGTAAACCTAGCACTGCCAACTAAACCGCGTCCTTCAGCAGCAGATCTACATACTCTTAAATACCTCCAGGTATGGTGACTCAACCGCTTCCCTGGGCGGCTTGTTCCAACCCTTAACAACCCTTTCAGGGAAGGTTTTCCTAATATCCAGTGCGGGGGCAAGGGAGAGAGTCAGACAGGAGTGTTGAAATCCCGATTCGTGTACTTCATAGCATCTGGGAGGACTGGTGGGCTGTCTTAAACTAAATGCCATCAGCTTTTATCTTGGCAGCCTCTCAGCAAAGGAGAAAAAAAAAAACCAAACTGAAACACCTTCTGCCTTTTAATGTTTTGCATGCTGTACTTGCCATGCTGGCTGCTTTCAGAGAACAGTTATCAGGGTTACTGTGTGGGTGGTGAGGCACTGGAACAGGTTGCCCAGAGAAGTTGTGGATGCCCCATCCCTGGAAGTGTTCAAGGCCAGGTTGGAGGGGACTTTGAGCAACCGGGGATATTGGAAGGTGTCCCTGCCCATGGGAAGGGGGTTGGAACTCAGTGATCTTTAAGGTCCCTTCCAACCCAAACCATTCTATGTTTCTTTTATGTGTACCTGTTTTTTCCAGCCATGTTGCTAAAGCAGACCATCTATGATTGATCTAGCAAGAAAGCAGCAAAAGTAATTGAAAAGGAATAAAAGTGTTTTAATTAGGGTTTAGTTTGGAATGGGCTAATTAATTTCCACCATTAGTTTGTAACCTGCATTTAAGAAGGATCAATACATTAATGCTTACTTGTCTAATTTGGCTGTACGTATTTAATCCAGGCTTGTCCACACAAAACTGTGGAAACAGCTCTTCTGAGTGAGATCCAAACCACCAGTTCTCGTCCATAACCAGGTACCTCAGCGCACTGCTGTGCGTGAGCCAACAAGCCCTATGGAGGGTCTGGGCTAGTGAACCGCTCTTAACGTAACTACTTAGTTTCTTGGTCAGAACTGGTGATTTGTCTCAGACAACACAACTCTGTAAACATGTCTTTGGCTCATCTTGTGTTGTTAGGTCAAGGGCTTTGTATAATTTTCTAGCTTCATGAAGATTCTGACCTCTTTTGCACAATTTTGAAACCTAGATATAAGATACGGGAAAGCATTTGTTGTCCTTTTTGAACTTAGACATAAGATAAAGGACAATATTTGTTGTCCTTTGGACTCCTATGGACTTACCCATATTTATTAAAAAAGAAAATTGCCAGAACTGTAAGTATAACCCTAGATAAAGATATGACAGTATTCCTAGCTCTTCAGGAAATTGGTTTCCAACATGGTCTCATATTTTCTAAAATGACATCTTATAAAACAACAACTGTTACAGGGAGAGAACTGAAGGCTTAAATCTGCCATCGTACAAAAACATCTAAATGATGATATAGACTTGAAGTAAATGTTAGTCATATTTGATCAAAGTAGTTTAGAGCACATTTGAGATTTCTTGGGTTTTTTTCCTCCTAGAATTTTCATTTTCTTACAACATCTTTCATTCTTTTTCAGGTCATTTCTTTTCCCTTTGCTTCTCAATGCCCAGATTCTAAGCCTTTTGTGCAACAGTTGTTGTTTCCTGTTATGTTTTGGTAGAGTACCAAGGTCAGGAATGGTTGCAGCCTCCCCTGTAGTTGCAGGACTATGCCCTGGTACAGGAGACCTCTGTATCATATGAGCTGAAGCATACAGCAGACAAAGTGTCAGTAATACCAGAGAGAGAGAGAGAGAGAAGTGCACTCCTTTGCCTTCTTCTACTTGAAGCTGTTTCCTCCTTCAGAATTGTTAGTTCCCACTCACTGACTATTTTATGAACATTACGATAATACAAATTATCTACACTGTCACCATCTGCAGATAGGAATCTGTGGTTAGCTAGAAGCACATGCACACTTGGATGCACTTGTGGTTTACAATTTGGTGTGGTCAGCCAAGTCTGTGTCTCTTCATTTCTAAGGCAGCCGTCTGTCTTCTTAAATGCAGTAACAAGTCAGACTTCCCAGGGATGACATTTTCTGATTCAAAGCAGGGTTAGTAGCAGAGGTTAATGATGAATTTTAAAGATTTTAACTTCACATTAAAAAAGAAAACAAATTTGGTATAAAAGGTAGTGGTGAAAATAGTAGTTTAAATATAATTTTCTACACAGATTGGACAAATGATAGGAACTTCACAATGCCTTTCTGCAGACAAAAATCTACCACTCTCTTTCTGCTTTCATTATGTTTTCACTAGAGAAGCAGCATTAGTGGGTAGTGTTCAGGACACCACCACCTAGTTCTCTGACTTCTCTTCAGGTACTTCCAGTTTAAACATGGAAACCACACACTCTGCTTCTGTGCCCTTTTCTGGGGAAACAGAACGTGTATTGTGATGGTTTAAATTTAATACAACTGAAAAGTTCTAGCATGCTGCAGACTAACATCCTTGAAGACAGCTTGAGGAGATCTTCAAAAATGATAGCCCTGAGCTTAATTGTGCTTTTTAATTATGTCAAGACAATTTGAATGCGCCAGCATGATAGATTACAACCACACCTTTGGCATGCCAACACATACTTTGGAGGGAGCACTCTAAATGTGCAATGCACAGCACTAGAATATTTTGCATACTATTATTCTCAGCCCATGTGATGGATTTGCAAAAGCAATAGACCCTCACCCCAAAACGAATATCCCTCATGCCCATAATGCAGCAGGAGGACTGGTGGCTTGTGGCAGTTTCTAGCCAGCTGCCACTGTTTAGCTCTAGTTTGCATCTGAAAGGCATTCAAAGCATAAGGACAGAGGATGAGAGTAATGCCTGATGGACTGTATTTCTAACTTCATAACTTTGTCAGTGAACAAGGGGAAGGAAGTGATTCATATCCCTGTAGCATTATGAACATGTCAATCTGTTCCTGCTCATATTACTTCTAGACTTCACTTAAAGATGTGACACTTGCTGCTCCTCCATCCATGATCTCCTACAAGCTTGAGTTCTGTGGCTTGTGACAGGTTCCCACACAGAAGGAAAACCAGTTTTCCCTTGTCTAGCTCGTCTGAAGACCCTTTTGTAAGTGAAAACATTACTATCCAGCACAGTGCCATACCAAAACTCACAGTTTTTTCTCTAAGCTGATGTTCATGCCCTGACAGTGACAATGCGCCTGAGAAGGATGGCAGTTTTGAGCCTTTATGTGTAGCTCTGTCTCTGACCATGGGTGCTGGCCTCTGAGCTTTGACGGGAGTCATATGAAATGTATTAATGAGTAAGCACATGCATGGCTTGTCTGAAGAGGCTGTCGGTCAGACTCGGGTTGATGGGCTAGGTAGCACCTTCCAGCTGAGGTGTGTGTGTTCCCTCATCTATTTAAAACAAAACAAGATGGGTAACACTTAAAGAGTTTAAATAATGTTTTTGCTAATCTGGTCATTTTGACTGACATAAAGTCTGTCATCATGACAGAAACCTTTTCCACTGGAAGAAACTTTGTGTCTAACCCTTAGGAAACAGGTTGTTATAGTTGTTGGGTACGTGCTATTATGGCACACGCAGCAAAGCAGATCCCATTTAAAAAGTCAAAACAGGTTTGAACTTGTGAAGAGCAGCTGAACAGTTTCTGGCCACAAAGAGAACTTGGCCTAGGAAATGGAGAACAAGGAAAAGGTAAAGGCCAGCTGATGGGATCACAGGGCTTTTCAGTGAGTTTCGATAATGAGCACTTTTCCATGCATCTATGCATAATGAGTCAGATAAGACATAGGAATTATCTAAATTAATCACACTTTGAGGATGAATTCCAAGAGCGGATAATTGCTCTTTATCATCCCACAGAGAACATCCCAAATATCCAGGGGTGAGAGGAAGCAGTGCCTCCCTTGCTTCCTCATCTCCCAGCTGCCGTCTGGAAAGCAGAGCTGAGTGGGCTAAGTGTCAGATTGCTCCCATTCTCTTTCCTCCAGGTGAGAGCAGTGTGGGAGGTGAAAGCTCATCAACCATCTTTCCACGTGAAATTCAGAAATCCACTCTAAGATTAAACTTTTCCCTTGATTACCTCCAGTTTCCTCTAAAATTTGACGAAGTCATATTTCTTTTTATTTCAGTGGGGATGTTTTGCAGGCAACTTGGGAAATCGGTAATTTTAAAGATGACTAAACATTTTAGACTTTTAAGAAATGTCAAAAGATGGGAGGCAAGCATTGTTTGCAATGCCTAATCCTGATTATTAGTGATTATTGACTCCAAAGTACGTTACACTTCTTCATAAAGTCAAAAAATCTTCTATGTTTACTTTGTACCCTACAATAAAATACTTCACTTTACAAAGATAACATTAATTATTTTTTTTACACAGAGAGCATTTTGTGTGATTATACAGTGACTACGAGGTTTTGTCATTTTGTGAATTACTAGTTTCACAATGGAATTGTGACAGTTATGACAGGAACTATGCAGAAGAGGGGAATGTAAAAATAATGTATAGACATACCCAAAGGACTACAGCTAGTGCCTGTTTTTATTCTGAATGTTTACCCAGAATGCCCGTGTGCCTGTACAACCAGAGAGTGATTTCAAGCAGTGGCTCACTTTGAGATTGCAAGGTGGTAGCTGTGGAGATCTTCAGCAAGTAACAGCTGTTTGGCCACACTGGCAAATGTGGTACCCCTCCAAAACACTTCTGTTTCCTATGACTGTCACAAAAAAATATGAGGAACCTTATTTGGACGGATACTGAGAACCCATCATAGCTTGGCTGCACATAAGAATACAGTCACCCACGCAAGTTCTCCAAGAAGCGTAAGGACCCAGTGTGCTTCATAAATCCCAGCACCATCAAGAGACTTCTGCAACGAGTAGCTTATTTTTGAGAACACTTCTAGGCATAAAGCATGCATTTCCTGTGACATGCTGAAAGCAAAGAGCATGGAAGCTTTAGTCAACTGATCAAAATTAAAGTCGGGATCTGAAGAATATATCCTACCTTTCCACTAATGTTTCCTACCCAAGCCTCCTACAGTTGTAGCAGATGTGTGGCTGAGGTAGAGAACAGCAAGGGAACAGTTTTCAATCCTGTTAAGATTTTGCTTTTTTGAGGCTTTATTGGCAAGGAAAGATCTACACCAATGGATACTGCTCGAGTTATCCAAGACTTTCCAGGCATTCAGTTGTATATGAATATGCTGAACTTCAAAACTTTGGTGGTGTTCTCCAACAGCTGGTTGTCTCAGAATGACTTGTTCTTTTAATTTTCAGAAGAAATACCATAGCTTTATTAAAAAAAAAACAAAAAAAACAACAAAAACCAAAATAAACCAACAACAAATCACCATTTTATTAGGGGAAAAAAAAAGACATTTATCAAAATGGAATAATTCTTACCATTGTGTTGCTGAGAAGATCCTGTTGGGCTCACAAAGGTGAAATTTAGTGACTGTTATGTAAATGAATAGGACAATCAGTGAGTGATGTGAGAATAAGGGCCAGGCTGGAAGTGAGACAGGTAGAAGAAAGCAAGTACTGTGCTAGTCCAAGACTGCAGTCTTCTCCAGCTGCAGGAACTACCTTCACAATGTCTTGTCTGCGCAACAGGCAAGGACTTGGGACTTTTATGTTGGAATTGAGGTACTGCAGGAGAAGCTGAAGCTGTTCTGTAATCAAGCCTGCTATTTTTTCCTTTATTCAGTTTCCTTGTGCTGCCTTTTAATAAATATTACTGGTGTGTGGACATGAGTGTAATGCTTACTGGCATTGGTGTGACAGCTTCTGGAGGTGAAAAGTCACATCAGCTTAGCTTCATCTGTGATTTTGGCCTTATTTCAAAAGGAGCATCGCATCTGAAAAATAGTTTCATCTTGAACTGTTAGTAGGAATTAACATGCAGTTTTATAAAACCATACCCTAGGAATGGTAGAACATAGGACCCTTTTCAGACTAACATCAATAATTTAATATACTCTTCAAAATGCTCAGCGCTGCTGTAACTTATCAAGCAAAATAAACTCCTGGATGATGTATTCCTGGATGTTAAGGAATAATTTGGGCTTTTTTCCTTGCACTCTGTAAAAGTTCGTTCATCCATACTATGCCTGAGGCTTATTCATTCCATCTAGGACTCAGTTCTAAACAGGAGCTAGCACACTAGTTTCAGAAGAAGGTATGAGCAGCTTTGCAATACACACACACACAATAATCATCCCTTGTGAAATCTTAAATTGACCTGTAGTTAGATATGGAATTAAGCTTTGATGCCAAATGTTTTATCTCTTTCAAATATTCTATCATTCTAACACTAACTTTTTTTAACTGTTCCTGTGGGTTATAAATAAATATGGGGAATTAAAGACTTGAAGAAATCTCTAGCCTGCAAAATCTTTAAGAGCATTTGCCACCTAGCAACAGCAGGAACGTGCTTCTCCTTCGAACAATCTCCAATTGTGTGACTCAGAAGAAACCTCCACAGTGTTTATAACCACAATTGTAACTTATGTAGGAAGGGAAAATGCAGCGAAAGGCTCTGGTTACATCACTAACAAAAGGATTTCATTACCATAAGAAGTCCCTAACAGGGTGACAAATAATCAAGATTAAAAAGAATGTGTGAGACCAGCAGAAAGGGAAACAATGGCGTTCCTATTATAGCTGTGGCCTTTACAATAAATGATATGTCAGCTTTTTCATTTTGAATTGTGCTGAATAACTTGGTGATTTTAATTCATCGGCAAATGAATACTTAGATTAGAAGCTTTTTTCTTTTCAAATTTGCATTTGCTAGCTTAGTCATGCAATAAATACCACATTCCTTGAAAAATATGGATTATCTATGTATTATTTTTAAATATACTGTTTATAGATGTTAATGATTTAAAAATACTCACAGATGCTCTGTCAGTTTCCACAGATATGTGAGGAAAGTAGGAGAGGAAGGGTAATGGCAACATGCATGAGCTGGCTGGCCATCAAAATCCCATTGATCTGCATTTTGTGATGCTAATGAGATAGTAGGAAAAAATTACACAGATGCTAATGCACATGGTTCTACTTCAATTGCTCTCATGCATAAGTCCTTGCAACCTTTAAGAATATGTTTCACTGATACCAGTTATTCCAGTTGCTCGATTTTCCTCCTTTTTTTTTTTTTTTAAACCTTCTTAGAGGAAAGAAACTAGGAATATACAAGGACGCTGTGTCTTTCATACCTCCCTGACCTTTGAACTGTTGACACTTGTTAGGGAATTTTACTCATGTGACATTGTTAAATTAACCTGGATCTGTTCTAAAAAAATGGACAGCTTCTAGACTTGTGGTCATAGCATTACTTAACATTTCTTATTAACAGGGTACTAAAAATACTTTGTTTCAATATATGTTTTTAAAACATGGGTCATGGTTTCTCAGTTAACAAACCAACTTAAACTCAATACGTTACTAATATAAATTACTAGCAAAGTACTTCTAATTCTATAATATAGATGGTATATCATTGCTAAATTAGACAACTACAGTTTGGAGAAATCATTAGCCTAACCCCTTACAGGCAGCTGGTAGGATTCAGTTCTGTTTCTGGCAGCAGGAGAGTACATGCTGGAGTATCAGAATTGGAGCAGAAAATTGTAAGTGCAGCTGAAATGGAAAGGGAAGCAGCGAACTATTGCCAAGGGAACACAAGAATTTTTGTAATAAGTACATTCAGTGAGTTTATACTAAATATAAAAAGTTCCAGAAAACACAATGTAAACAACTGAAAATTTAGGAACCTCTCTTTTTCAGTCATGTTCAAAGTACTAAAAGTATTTCTTAGAACTTGGCATTTGTACTGAATTGTCTGTGCAATATCAACTATTTTTTGGAAATATCATAATGTAGACAATCCCTAATATGCAAAAGTTTTGAAAGCAAAATGAGATGTTGGGAGCATGTTGACAGATTATTCTTTTTGCAGTAGCCCCTAATGGTAGTCCTGACTGGGCAACAGTTCCATTGATGTAAATTGATGTGGTACCAAACGAGAACTGTGTGTTTCGATGTGCTTAGGACACTGGACATGTTCCTTTAGCGGCAACAAGTGTGCAACAAGTGTGCTAATCACAGGTGGAAGTCACTTCAAGGTCCAAGCCTTCTTGTTTCACAGTTAGCCTCTTCTAGCAATTAATCAGAACGTCAAATCTAATTGTGTGCTTTGGATAAGGAGAAAACAATTTCCTAATCAAATGTTTCTTTGATCCTGTGTGTTTATAAAGAATGGCCAAAGTCTTGCTTCTCTCAAGACAAGAGAAACCAATTGCTAGGGGATAATTTGTGTTTTCACAGTTTCATGCTTGTTGTCAGCTATTTAGCTCACAAGTGGTTTCAGGATTCTCAGGACCTCATTTAGTGTCTATACCAATACATGTACACATTTTGATTTCTTATAATGTTATGTATCTTAACAGAGCAGCATAATTATAAAATATCACTCTATCTTAAAACTTTTTTTTTTTAATTTAAAATTATACATATCGATGATTACATTTTGATGGAATCTCAGACCTTTCAGCAGAAACTGCAACGACTGTATTTTATCTACTACTCAGTCCTTTTCAAAAGTCTTAGTCAAGGTGCTGAGGGAACACAACAAATTATAATTTTCTTTCAGCTCTAGCAGAACTTGTCCTTGACTTTGAAATACAGCTGATTAGGATTATTTTATTTTTTTTTTAAAAGGGCATAGCCGAGACAAGATGGAAAGCGAAAATCCACATAGAACAGTGTGGCCTGGTGTCCAGGTCACAACCTTCCAGCCCCATATCATTCTGTGATTCTGTGATTCATCCTGATAGAAAACAGAAGCTGCTGCATTCTCCACAATTAATGCTTACCTAAATCTAGGACAAAAGAAGAGATTAAATAGGATACTTTCAGTCTTAACATTTTGCTCGTACTTATGATTTCATAAGTACTTTCATATGCCCGTTTTATTTCAAAACAAAATTGGGACCAAAAAGTGTGATCTGGTGCAGGTCATGATATGTTTAGCAATGTTCCTGCAGGTTTAACTTTCATCCCAAACAAATGGTGCTAGAGTCTACTTAAGGATTTAAGCATAAATACTTCATTCTTCGCTCCTAATGTTATTTTCAGTATCTGAAGATATTTAAGAAACTTCCCCCCAACACCTTCCTAATGGAAATTGAGTGAATACCTTTGACTTCAAAGTCAGGCATCATTTTAGTTCTTTTTCTTAAAACTTTCTTAAAAAAGTCATATATGAAATATGAGTTTCACAGAAAGTTTGCCATTCCAAGGACACCTTATAAAAGACATGAGCACCTGTCCTCAGGGAGGGATTTTGTGTGTATGGGCTGATCTCAATAGACTTGATGAGCATGGTAAAAATTGCACTATGGCCATGCAGATTGTATTTCATATCTCATATTGCTCCTCCTTTCCAGTTAACATTCTCCCCACTTGCAATCCTGAGTTTGTTATCCCTTGGGTGATTTTTTTCCCCCCAGCTTATACAAAGCAATATAGAATCATAGAATCATAGAATGGTTAGAGTGGGAAGGGACCTTAAAGATCATTGAATTTCAACCCCCCTGCCATGGGCAGGGACACCTCCCCCTAGAGCAGGTTGCTCAAAGCCCCAGCCAGCCTGGCCTTGAATACTCCCAGGGATGGGGCTTCCACAACTTCTCTGAGCAACCTGTTCCAGTGTCTCACCACCCACACAGTAAAGAATTTCTTTCTGGTATCTAATCTAAATTTCCCCCCTCCTTCAATTTAAAACCATTACCCCTTGTCCTATCACTACACTCCCTGACAAAGAGTCCCTCTCCAGCTCTCCTGTAGGCTCCCTTCACATACCGTAAGGCTGCAAGGAGGTCTCCTCGGAGCCTTCTCTTCTCCAGGCTGAACAACCCCAACTTTTTCAGCCTGTCCTCATAGGAGAGGTGCTCCAGCCCTCTCATCATCTTCATGGCCCTCCGCTGGACCCTTTCCAACAGGTCCATGTCCTTCTTGTGCTGAAGACTCCAAAGCTGGATGCAGTACTCCAGGTGGGGTCTCACAAGCGCAGAGTAGAGGGGCAGAATCACCTGCCTCAACCTGCAATACGTTCATATTATTAGAATTAGTTTGTCATATTCCTCATTTTAATATAGAAAACCTGCTTTTACTGCTATACTTGGTTGCAATCTTCTTAGTAAAGAAGAATAAAATCCAGCGAAGTGCTTTGGTATCTTACACTTTTCCCATTAGGATTCCACTGAGGCAAATTCTTTGATGAGAATCAAACCCCTTCAGTCACTGGCCTAATATTGTTTCCTTGGAAGTCAGTGGTCATCTCCTGAGTCCTCTGGGTCAGGCACAGGTTAATAAAGGCGCTTATGTGAATCCCCGCTTCCTATAGACCATCTTCTAATAATTTCACGCTCCGTTTTTCTGAGACTGCTGGATTCTGGCTTTCTACCACCTGATAACTTTTCTTACTTACCAAGGTATCCTCTCTTCAGCATTATGAATGCTCTCAGTTTTTGGCAGGCTAATTGCTAGAAGGCTCAGGGAACATGCACCTACTGAACCTTACAGTATTTATAGTCATCATGACTCCACTTTTGTCCTGTGCTTCTAGGGTTGATTTTGGGAGACATTTAATCCCTATTTACTAAGCTCTTCCTACATTATTTCCTTTCTAATGAGATGGATGCAAATTAGGGGTAGCAAGGTAACCCTTCCCAGCTCTCTGCTGATTATATGATGCAACTTCTCGCCCTGAACAGGGCTGAACATCAAGGACCCGAGTAGCTGTAGAGACCGACTTCACCTTCTAATGATGAATATCGGTTATGCCTCTGCTCCTCTGAGATATAGACTCTTCTAATCAAAATCAATGACAGCTGCTGACAGAGGGGAAGTACATCTGCTCCCAACAGGGAGACAATACCTTCCTCTTGTCCTCTGTTGGCAGTTTTGCTTCAGAAGAATTGGTTGCAGATTTTCTGGGGGTTATTTTTTTTTTTAGAGTTTTTTCTTTGATCCTATGAAAGCACTTAAATCTGACCCAACCATAGTTAGCATTCCCTGTTCTGGATGATTTATGTGAGGCTGCAGGAAGAATCGATGTATTAAATTCTCTGACTTTTGCTTTCTATTGATCCCAACCTTGGAGAGCATCCTGGGCCAGAAGAGCAGTGAATGGTATTAGTCCCACAGGACCTCACACTATTCCAAACAGGAAAGGATACACATGGTTTAGCTGAGTAGGTATTTTAATGATTTCTAGTTGAGACATGTTGCTGTGTACACTTTTATCCTTTTCCAATGGATGACAGACAAAATTTTGAAACTGTGAATTAAAGGGAAACTTAGCAGAGTTTGTTAGGTAGGAAATTAAGACTGCATTAAGTTCAGCCGTGGTACAAAACAATACAGGGAGCTACGATTAAGGATAAAAAGGCTAAATTTAGCGCATTCATTTCAATTTTTTATCTGAGGTCAAGGTCTTACTTTGAATAGCTGCCTTTCTTTATGCTAAGTCATGCAGTTTAGGTTATATGCTTCCATAACAAAACATACCAGTATGATCCAACATGGATATTTAAACTCTTCATACTTTTCCAACCGTGCAGCTGTTAAGCTCTAACCTGTTCATAGTAACCATTCAATCTGAGAAGGCATCCTTCAACCAACTTTAATATTATTTCATGGAAGAGTTCAGTATTTTCAGAGGTATGCTTAAAATACAAGGCTGTTGGCAAACACAGATACTGTTCCATAACACTAAACAGAGGACAGGCAAGGCAGGCAGACTAAGCAGGTTTAATAGGCTTCTTTTTAGAACAATTTCTCTAACATATTTTGCTAAGCTCTGAATATACATGGAACTTTTTGCTCCAGTGTAATGCAGAGCAAGGAACCTTCAGCTATTGCCATTTCTGACATAGGTAGGACTTAAACACTCGGAGAAAGCTGTGAATCACTAAATCTGAGATTTGAACAGGAATCTGGAATTCTGTAACAAACTAAGTTCCCAGATACTCTATGAATATAAATCTTAATGTTTGTAGGTATGTAACATATCTTAGTTCAACAAAATAAAGAGACACTGGATTAAGTTGCCGTATCTAGTACTTAGTTACAAAACTGGTAGCTCCTGAAAATGCCTTTGCATCTGAAAGACTCGGGATCTGTGTATAAGCCATGGTAAGGAAACCTGAACTATCAATTACATAAAATTAGTAGTGTGTTAATGCAGCAGCATCTACTTATGTACTAGTAATGTGTTCCAGACACCTGTGATATCTTCAAGAAGACTTTATAGAGCATTAGTGTTGTTTGCTGACAGCCTGCCATATAATTTATAACAGCCAGATGCAATGAATGTCACTTCTTTTATTAATTTTTTTCCAGTGTTGGCTTTACTGGAAAATGTTAAACAAGGCTTTCTTTAATTTCCTATACTCTAGTGTTTGCTATTTGAAAGCCAAAAATTAGGCTAATGTCATTGGTTATAGATTCCCTGGTAATTTCTTTTACTTGGTTGAATATAGAACTTTTATCAGATTTCCAGAGTGAATGTTTTTCAGAATAAATTCAGAATCACTTTCAACAAATATTTTATAGTGAGGCTGAAATTCATTTTATGCAAACATATCCCAGATGGTACCATTCAAATGAATGAGTGTAGAAAATAATGCACAAAATCAACGCATCAAACCAATTTAAATATTTAGGGGGAAAAATTATACAATACCCTCTTCAACAGATTTTGTATCCTCTCATAAAAAAATGCCAATCCCACAAACTTTTCTGGCTGGGAATTGGAGTGATGTTCTCATAGAAACATGTCTTTACATCATGAAGTATAGCCTCACAACTTCTAAGCTTGCCTTCCCTATTAATTTCTCCTAAATATATTTTTAAAAACCTCGTAATTTCTTTCATCAACTAATGTGTCTAACCCATATTTCTTCTCTGTAATTACTTTCCATATTTTCTCTGTAATGATTTTCTATGTCATTTATCTCAAGGGAATTTGAATGATTCAAACAAGTAGACTGTGTTTTAGCATCATTTTAATTATACCATTTTGATAATTTCTTTATTATTTACAATACAGTTTTATTTATCCCGTCATCCAATAATGCAGTCTGCGTTAAGCTTTAACAAAAGCCTGCTGATGAAATCGCTGCACTTAGATTAATTCTCTGACGTTTGTCACTTTTTCCGCCACCAGTGACATTTACCCAGCGCTGCTGAAATATTAGCTGGTGCAAAAAGATTGCTGGAGGACCCGTGCCTGCGGCCTTTCCCTCCCCTGCCGTTGCTCAGATAATCAGGTGAGCAGCACATCAATCGCTTCCAGCAGATGAGCGGTGCCACTGCCTTCAGAAGGGACAGGCCTGAAGGGACCTTATCTGCAAAGGGCTATTTACACCCATGGTGTTGGGCTGATTCCTGCATGCACTCTTTTCCAGGGACAGCTTGGCACTTCCAGCTCAGTTTTTAATAAAAACATCACTCAAGTTCTAAATATTTCTGACTAATGTTAATTCTGTTTATCAACAGGTGTACTGTGTTCGCTTATAATTGTCAAGTTAGAAAAGATGCTTAGTTGTTCACTGTAAGAAAACTGAGGTGGCTTTTGTATATATGAAACATGTAAAACTCATGAATACTTGCAATTGATGCTGCATCCTACAGTTTCCAGTTAAATTCTGCTTGATAGTACATTGGTCTTTACACAGTGCAGTGTTTCAGTTACCTTTCACGTCCCAATTCTGCTGAAGCAACATGCTTAGGTTTTAGTTGTTTTTTCTTTAATTCCAGTGTGAGAAAAACACATATCTTTCAGTTTTAGCTAGAGTTGTTGTTAACCAAAATAACGTAGCTTGCCATTCCTTTCAAATTAATTTCTCAAGCTGCAATGTGGTCTGTGCAGTTAAAAATGTGGCAATAAAACAAATAGTCCTATAAATTCATGTACAAGATGTTCCAAGAATGCAGTCAGAAGAGAAGGAGACAAAGAGGACTGGTGAAGGATAAAACACTGTGCAGACTCATTTGCAGTTCTACAGTGAATGCCTTTATGTGGCTGGTGCTTTTCCTTTCCCCTCCTTCTCAAAAGCATGAGACTTCCAGGAGAGACTGAACTTTAAATTCGTTTTGGCATTTCTTACAGGGAGGAATTTACTAGGAGCTACAGCAAAAAAAAGCAGTGATTTGGGACTAACTTCAACATATTTGCTTTTCCTTTAACTCCTTAAAGGCAAGACATTTATTTTACAACATAACTAGATTTTTTTTTTCTTTCTCTAATTTGCAGACCAAGTTAGAGGAGCATAAAGATTTCAATTTACTTTGACATCTGCGGCAAATCCGTAGCTAAGTCAGAGACAGATAACCCCATTCTTCTGTCCCCTGCGCTAACCATGAAACTCACTGTGTGGTTTAACCGATACATATACATGTTTTTTGAACTGATGGCATTCTGAATAGTTAGGAAGCTGCCCAAGTAGAAGCTGAGTTATTGGTGGATTATATTTTTAACTGGTGTCATCATCTCACCATCCGCTCTACCCAGCATTAGTTCGGCTGCATATTTCTCATCCATTTGCTTCTACTCTGTTCCTGCCAGAGAATGTTTCTAAGCTGCTCTGCAGTACACACCACTACTTATGCAAATCTCTTAAGATATTATAATATACGGCTTAAGAAAAGCTAGCAACCTAAGAGCTACATGAGAGGCAGTTAGGCATCATTTATATCTAAAATATAAATCTGATTAAAGAGGCAAAAGATGCCAAACATTATATACCCACAAAGATAGTACATGTACAGTAGGTGGCTCCTTAGTAGCCATATTTATTGTAGTTAAACCTGAGGATGCTTCAGGCTTACTTTCACACTGACGATTATTACCATTAATGCAGTGAAAAATTTTACCAGCCAAAAATTCAGGGAAGTTGTCAGTTCCAAGGCAATTAATAACGTTTCATAATTACAGAATTATAAGGATCACTGTGGAGACACGCAACAGCAGGGAAAGAAGCATAGAGACTGAGTTGGGTGGCGGGGTTCTTCGGTTGTCAAGCAAATTGGAAAGTTCACTAATACAGCAGTTACACTTTGTTGTAACGCAGTGCTAAATGGAAAAACACCCTTCAAATGCTGGTGTTGTTGAATCTTCTAGGGAACCACTTCAATTCTTGCATAATGCAATGAAGAAGCTTTACCACCCAAAACCAAAGGAAACCCAGAGCAGATGCTTTTAACAAAAGTATGTTTCTCTCTAAAACATTGGCTTTCCACCAAACAGTTTAACCTATGTAAAGGAGAAGCATAGCTGAACCACCCTGGGAACTGTGACTCACAGTGTCAGGCGTCCTCCTTGTTGGAGAGGGGAAGCAGTTTGCACCACCCTTTTTCCTGGCACAGCCTGTTTCCTCCCTTCCCTCTCCTCCAGGATGCAGCCCAGCCTGCTGACCCATGAGGCCACGGTGCTTTATGTATTCTGCCCACCTCAAAAAGAGGATAAAACAGTCCACCTACATCTCCCTGAAGTCTCATACAGCCCAGCAGGTAGACCTTGCTCTTCTGTGCAGGCATTCAAAAGGGCTCACAAAAGGGCTTCAAATATTTGACCAAATGCTGACATTTTGGGTGATGTTTCGTGAAATAAATCAAAACGTTACTAATCTGACTAATATTTTAGTGGATTTACTATTACTATTTGGCACATTTTCAATACAGTGAGAACTTCTGTTGTTCAGTTTATCTCAAATATACTCTGTTGAGGATGACAGAAAGAGTGTAGCTACCACTTAACACATCAAGTGTGGTTGCTGAGTCTGAGTGCGTGGACAAGGTTCTATGCTAGCCAGTAAGTTCTGGGAGTTGGACTTGATCCTTATAGGTCCCTTCCAACTGGAGATATTCTTTGATTGTAAGTTGGATCTCCACCTCTGCAAATTGCACCCCTCTCTTCCTGTTTTCCTCAAACTCAAAGCACTGAGAGAAGTACTGCAGGTATACTTAGATCCCATTGTTCTCTGGAAGAGTGCTCTCTTTCAAAAACTATTTTCAAACACATTGCAAATGTCTTCCAGTTTCTTGCCCAGGAAAGAATCTACTCCATGCCCTCCTTTGGTCTTACTCTGTCATGAATCCTCCCAAATGAGATCTGACTCTCCTCTCTCCTATCTGCTTGTCTATGCACCAAATCAAACTTGGGACAGATCAGATGATGATGGTGATCCCCTCCAGCCAGTAGCCACACATTGCTCATAGTCAAGCACCTCAGAGCTTGACTATGGAAACAAACCAGTTGTGATTGGGTTTCCAGCCCACTGAGAGTCTGAGATTGTTGCAAGATGGATGGTGTCATTAAGCAGGATATTTTACTGTGAGGAAGTGTACTAGTGCTTTCTGCTCTGCAACAGCTGGTTGAGGATTATGGTTGGAAACTCAGAAGCGTTGCTTTAAGTATATAAATCTCTAAGTGGCCCATTACTTACTTTCACAAGACTATTTTCTCCTGAATTGTGCTACTTCGCAACTGTCACGTTCAAATGAGAGACTTTTAGCTGAAGGATCTCAGCTTGGCACTTTTGCCATTTGGAAAGGGATTTCCAAGTATGGAGGAAACTGTCATTAGTTTCATCATTGTATTATGGTTCCTTTTTATCTATGTCTACATACCAAAGGAGACAGCAAACAATGAATCAATTCCTTCAGCAATATTCCATTGCTGCTATCTTTACAGAGAGTTTGTATCAGTGCTAGTCCCCAGTTCTCAGAATTGTTATTTTTGTTGCTTCTTGAGAAGGGGAAAAACTTCTTTAGTATTTTTAAAAATCCTTTTTCTTCTAGCTTATGCATCTTGTGGACAGATGGCTAAAATATACCATGGGTATGGCAATGGCTTCACAGTTACTGCTTCCCAGTTTAAATTGTAAAACTTCTGACATGCACCATAAAAATATCTTGTAAGTTTTTCTCTTACGGTGAATTTTCATTATAAGCTGCTTTATAAATTCCTCATGAACATAAAAGGAAAAATTAATGAAAGCTGAGCACACTATAAGCTATACTTGGCAGCTGTACTGGTAATTTACATGACAGAAAAATGGAAACAGAAAAATTCATAGAGAGTGGATATGAATATGAACTATGTCAGAGCTGTTCTAAATCACTAATGCTTGACAAAAGATTAATTCTCTAAAGATAACTTTTAAATTATTGGATTTACATCACTTTAGTATAAATTATCTTTCAATATCTTTTAGAAAAAGAAAGTAGAGAATAAAGGAAAATTATCAGATTTACTTTCCAGTCAAACTCCAATAATGAAACACGTATCTAGAGATACATTTCTTTCTTGATGTAGGTCAGGCTAGTAAAAAAAAAATTCTGCGTGATTTCTTTTTTAATAAAAAATATGTAGTAAAAAAATTTATACTTATTTCATTAGATTTCAGAAGTGGCTGACTTGAACTGAGACAGCTTGGTTTGAAATGTTTTTATCTCTTAGTTTAAATTACTCTCAGTGAGGCAATATCCCCTGGCATTAAGCTGATGCAGTGCACTGTGGGGGCCATGGGCAATGGCCAAAAGCAACCTGACTGGGAAGCCCAGACCCTTGGAAGAACAGGAATACAAATTGCATCTGAGGTACCAAGGAAAGGTCAAGGGACAAGTTACTTTCAAATCAAGACAAAATTATATTGTCTTACGTTTCTCAAGTGAAATTAGGTAATTGGAAATGAATGAATAAATAAGTATTTTGTCTTTTGGTTATCATCTACTTTTCAACAGTGGAATGTCCAGGAACTACAAATTCTCATTTTTAATAAATATTACTAAAACCTAAAAAATGTAGTGGGCCTCTGAAACACCTTTTACAGGAACAATTACCCAAGAACGCCCTCTCATTTAAACTAAAGGCCACAGGGGCACAAGAGTAATAACTTTCCAAATTTCTCAATTGCTAGTGCTGCTTCAGAGGTGAAAGTTCTGGGTCCTGAGCAGCTGGGCTGTCCTGTGTGTCCCATGCCAACCCTGTGGGGACTGGGATGGTGTAAGAACTTAGGCTGAGATAAAACAGCAAATCACTGTGCAAAGCAGTGGACTAAGATCTAGGGGCTCTTGATTCCAGTTTTGTTTTCCTAGGCTTGCCTGCTTGGTAGCTTCCTAAGCTTCTATGTCATTTGTAGAAAGATAAACTTCATGTCCACAATGGTGACAGCCAGCATGCCTTGTCTGCTGGTACAAGCTAGCAGCACTCCATATACAGCAGTCCCCAGAGGGGCCCGGGATATTTAGGAACTGTGCCTTGGCAAAGAAGCGCTCTCATTGCTACAAGAAAAAGAATCCCGTCGAAATAACTTTTCTATTCAGGGTATTTTTCTTCATAATTCAGCTTTCTTCCTGTTCTCCCTGGGCCTTCCAATTTCTAAGTTTTCCTGTGCTGTTATAGTCAGGACACTGTTGTTCCACAGCACTTGCATTTGGTTCATCCTTCTGTTCATACAGAACCAGAGCACAGCCTGCAATATGAAATAAGAAGAGCTTTAATAGTTATGTATAAAATCCTATTCTGAAGAATTTTGCCTCTAAGCTGTGTGATACTTCTCTGTATATCACAATACAAGCTCATATTCATAGACATTGCTATTAAAGAGCACTGACTGAACTGTTGCTGAACGTTTTATTTTCCTTGTTTATACTCATCATGTGTCTTTGGATTGGCCTTTTTAAGCATTATCACAGTCACTGTTAAAAATCACTGTCACCACCTTTCATAGAGTCTCTATGAAGACAAACTCCTGCTCAATGCTAACCAACATTTTTCTTCTTTCAAGGCCGAAGGTTTCCATTTCTGTTTAAGTGAGGATGCTCTTTTTCTCTTGGACATGAGATACTGACTTAATTTCCCTTTGGATTTTCATATACTCCAGTGTTTTCCATAGGACTGAGGTAGTGAGGAGAAATAAAGTACAGCTGGGTGTGGACCAGCTGAGAGTTTGGTTGGGATAGGTCTCAGGAAGTTCCTGTGACACCAAAAGCACTGCCAGAGTGAGAGGATGGATGAATAGGAGGTAGAATCTGTTGGACAGGCAATGAGAAAAAAATATTAAAGCCTTGGAGTAGGAGGTACATGTTGGCTTTGGGAAGAAGGAGCAAGAGAGAGATCACAGAGAAGATGAAAATGAAGAGTGAGGGGAAGGGAAGGGATAAGGGAAAAGGGGAAGGGAAGGGAAGATGGACAAGGGAAAGGGTAGGTGTGGCTGTTACTCAACTCTTGCTCAGGTTGTGGCCTAGAGCCTGATGTATGCTTGGGAGCAGTGCCATCAGGTGAAAGTCAGAGCAACATGTATGCTGGACACCAAGGACAGGAGGAGACAAGGGTCGTCCTGCAGCCATTATCTCTTGCAGCTGCTATCTCCTGCAGCCAGCCTCCTTGTTTTTACAACAGTCCCTGTGGGCAGCTTTTTCTGAGTCCACTGACTTACAGAGGCAGCGTAGGCCAAACTTTCAAGCTGGGAGTTATGTCAGCTTACCCCAGAAACTTTTGGAGTAGATCCAAGAGCAGCAGGACTCCTGAGGCTCTTGGGCTCCCCGGTGTGATATCAGGGATGCCTTGTACCATGATGGATGAGGAAGAATATTTTGTCAAAAATATTTCTTGCTGCTATTTAAGATGCTGGAGATAACACCAGATATTTCAGATTTCCAGGGAATGAGTCCATATTTATTTTTTAAATGAGCTTTGGCTGGTCAGAGGCCCAAGGCTCATGTAAAGGGGCTGGAGGTTTTATTTTGCTGAATACCTAGTCCTACTACTCATTTACATTAAGACACAAACATCTTGAAATATTTATACTTGGGAGATTGAAGAGTAAATAAACTATCCAAAGATGATATATTCAATGTTATTATGACAGTGAGAGGACACATATAGAGGTCTCTGGGTTTGGGTTCTTTGGGGATAAGGCACTGGGACACTCAAGAGAAACATAACTATTTTTCAAGCACTCAGTAATTTATACATTTAGCTAATTTGCCCTAATATACATGTTCTGGGGTTTTGGCATATTTGGACTCAAACTGCCATGTCTAAACATTCTTGTCCTCTTCTTACATTTTTATCTGCTATTGTATTTGAAAATCCTTACAGTAGAGCAGACTCATGTAAATAGTATTTTTTGTTGTTCTTCTCGTCAATGAAGATTTTTAACATTAAGTTCAAAGCGTTTCTGTATTATTCCAACATATTTTCTCCTACTATTTCATACTTAATCCTAAGATTAATAATAAATAACAATTTAAGTAATGATAAACATAAATTCTAAAGGAGTGTTTGAGTGTCTGTTTTAGCAGATGATCTTTTTTAGCACTGTTCTTAGAATCTTGGACTTTTTCCTTAAAGCCTTTTCTGCTAATTTCCTTTTGCTTCATATTGCGTCAACGTTCTCATTTTACGGAAGTAAATAATCTTCCTGTAATTGGCTTCTGGTAGGACACTGACAATGTCTAAGAAGGACTTCCAAGTCAAACCATTGCTACTGATCATTGTCCCTTCCCCTGATGACTGATACTTCTGATTAGTTAAATGCATGGCATAACTATTCAAAGCACCAGGAATAATAAGTGTGAAATCACTCATCACCCATGAGACGAGCATCTACTACACTCAGCCAATCCTGATACACCTGAGGCATGTGAAGTAGGAGGCCTGCAGAAACTGCTCAGCTAAGAGAATTTCGGTGGTCCTTCACTCTGTGTTAGTTGCTGCTGGTCTGTATTCCGGTTTTGCCATCCATCAGAATATGGAAACTGCAGCGTTTATGCCAAAGCTGAGCAGTTTTAGCTGCACTATTGCCTCGTGTCCTCACTGCTCCAGATTATGCCACTGCATTTGTGCTGAATTTTGCATAGGCCCCTCAGTAGCAAATTCCAGGTGATTTTAGAAAGCCTTTTCAAGATTTAGGAGTCTGTAGGTTTAATCCCTCAGAATCAGTTTTCTTCTGAAACTGGAATTAGGAATGAAATTGCAATTTTCTCATAGGGTAAAACAGCTTCTATTGAAGATTTTGGAAATATGCCACAAGGTCTATGCAGCAGCTGTTGTGAAGTAGGGGAAAATGATAGAGAACTGGGAACTGAGACCAACAGCTGCAGAATTATTTTTTACAGCTGTCTCATGCTCTTTTCCTTTGAAATGCATCTTTTGTTTGAGAACAATTTCTTGTGACAAAGCCTTATTTCTGGTTCTGGCTGTGGGTTGAGCACCCTATGTGACAAGGAGGTTCCTTGCTTTTTTCTGATGAGCTGTCTGAAGAGCGCTTCTACTGGGCTGAGAGAAAAACTTTTTTTCTGCAGATAAAACGTGCAAGAAGTAGTCATTGCACTTTTGGAGACCCCTGGTAGGTGATACTATGGAGGAAGACAGCTAAGGAAGCAACACTCACCTGTTCTATCCTGTGTCTGAATATGTACACTGTTCAGTGAGATACTAATGGAAAGCTACCAGCTCCTGACCTCTCCTCATAAAGTTGTTGTCTTTACCTCCCATGTTAACACCTGATTAAGGTACCCACCATGCCACAGAAACATTCAGACCCCTAGGATCTCCAAGTTTTGCAGGAAGGCATCGGTGGAGCCAAAATGTCCTTTCTGTATTACACTTGTAATCTCTTTCCAAAGTCCAAAGTACCAGAAAGCAGACTGTGTTTCACAGGAATGACATAGTAACTCATTGTGCTGGATATTTGAAGGTGTAGGTAGAATTGCCAAGCAAGATGTAAAAATCTGTACTTAACAATAGCAATTAGAATGACGTGATCATCTTTAGATGGAAAAAAAGAGGATAACTAGGTAAAAAATATTGGAAAATGTTTTAAGCAGGAACTCTGTAAGCTTTAGGTGTACATTCACAGTTCCCTCAGATATATAATTCTCTATTGAATTTCTCAACACATATTATTCTCCATATACATTATTACTAAGCAATCCAGTTCCAGCCTTTTGTCACATTTCAGCCTTTCAATCACTTATGACATGTTGAAAATTGATATTTTTTTCTACAGGAGGTGGCTGAAAATTTGTTTACTGATAAAAAAATATGAAGTCAGGTTTCTGAGCGCTGTTACTGAACTATGTTACTGAATTAATCCCTTCTTACACCTTATGCTTTGTTCTGATGTGTTTCTTAGATAAAAGTTACTGCTATGATAAAATAATTTGTCATCAGTTCTTTGTCATAACACTCTCTACAGAGAATGCATCATTTCAGAAACCTCAGCATATAAAATGAAACTGCTCTAAGATTACACCATAAAAAGACTGTAAAAGAATATAAGTAGCATTCAGCAACCAAAAGTGGTTTTCCATCATCCACACCTTCATCCTCTTTAATCAATTTAAAGATTGCATTTGATAAATCTTCACCTAACATTCAGAAGCAACTTAGAGAAGCTGGAAAATCTTTTAAGTGCCTTTCAATGGCATCACATACAAACAATGATTTTTCGTGAATAAGCCTCAGAATATTTGTGTATTCTGCTGACAAAATGAAAGATACTGAAATTTCTAGACTTTTTGGCACAGGGGAGTGATGAGAAAGTTTTGTTACATAACTTTCAAATGAAGAGTTAGCAGTTACGTACGTTGTTTTAAGCAGCATATGATCCGAGTGGTTTGATAGAAGCAAATATTCTTGTATTTATTCAGATAGATACTAGAATATTCTCCTTGTACATCTATATTAACATGACAGTGATAATTAATTTCAATTATTGGAGGTATTGGAGGCCACTGAGAATACTACATCCTTTTTATCAAATTCTTCAATTATTTTCTCCTTTTAAAGAAGGAGCTATTACATTTTTTAACTCTATAAAACTTTTTTTCCTCCAAGTTAAAGGAAAAAGAATCACCCATTTAGATTAAATAATCTGTCAAGATTGTGATTTCTTTGTGTGGCACACTTTTTATTGCTTCTGTGGCAGTTACTTCTGCTTCTTTCTCTTTCTTATGAATAAAATGAGCTCTTACTTAGCAGAAATGCTATAATCTAAGTTTTAATATGCTATTCTATGACAATCCAGCATGACAAACTGGAAAGCTCTTATCTTTTTTCATCTACACAGAATTCTTTCATAGTGAAGGGGTATTTCTTGTTTTGCGGATGAGATATTTTAATCATCTTTAAATTCAAGGCCATCGTGTTGATAGTTATATAATTCAAAAAAATAGAAATACACAAGGGCCACAGCCAACCCTAACTCATATTAAATACTCACCTTTTTGGTGCCTGTCCATTAAATAGACAGGAATCATATCTCATATCTGATTCTATATGACATTTTAAACAGGTAGGATGACACAATCTTTATAAAAGGTAATTCTAGCTTGATCTTGGATCAAGATCAATGTCTTGGATCTACCAAGATCTTGGAAGTAGGCTGGAGCTTTTATGGGAGATAACTAACATGATATCTTCGGCAGCAGCTGAAATCCTTTCTGCATGAAGTTTCAAACAAACATACAAAATTTGGGGTTCAGGATTTAATTCAATCACTCCGAAATCTCTCTAGGTGCAAGCACTCATTATACTTCTTTCACCTGTTCCTACTCTTCAGAAAACAGAAGGCATTTCCACGTCAGGGGTTTCTGGAGGATGCGCTGCCTCTGAAACACTAACACGGTCTTTCTCCTGAACTCAGAAGGGAACCAGCTTGCTTTCCAGTTCTCTCGAAAGGCCATTACTCTTATTTGTGCAATGTGATAGCAAGTATGAGAATAGAATCACAGAATCACAGAATATCAGGGATTGGATACATGAATGACACAGTAAAACCCCCACTTGCTGAAGGTCTCCTTTATTTATAGGAAGCTGAGCCTGTTATGGAACTTCCATAAAGCTCTAGTAAAGCTACTACTTGAAAAAAAAAAAAAAAAAGAAACCAAACAGGCTGGTTTATTTCATGTTTCTGCCCTTCCCACAGTACTCACTAAACTTGTGCAATAAAACACATTAGACTTCAAATAATGTTAAGTACTTTCTGTTCATATAGCCCTATGAGAAACATTTGAAAGTTTTCTCTTTTTTTTCATGCCATTTCCCTAACTGGGTTACAAAACTGTGGGGGAACATCAGTCTTCAATAGCCAACAGCTCAAATACAAATCCACAACCATGATTTTATATTTCATGTCTGTAAGTCATGATAGCAACAGAATAATAGAAAATTACATTTTTTTCCTAGGCTTTGTCTTTAGATTTTCTTGAAAGATTTAATTTCCTCGGGCTGGACTCCAGCACTGTTAAACACTTAAAGTAGGCACTTAGATCAGTTGGTGTGGCCTGGCAAAACTCATGCCGGCAGCATTTGACTGAATGGTTCAGCCTTCTCTGTATTCTTCTGACAAGGGAATGAAACAAAAGATGTCCCTTACAATTAAAGATGGAATGCACCCATGGTGAAAAAGGTTCCTCTGCCAGCAGGGAACGTGGACACTTGTGGGTTCTCATCAGCCTTTATAGACTTGAGTGCAACGGAATGTGCCCGTTTTTTGACATTGTCCTTAAGACTTACCTCTGGTTAGCTAAGCCCAGGCAGATGCCAGCTCACTCAGAATGTGTTGTCATTAATGACATAGTTCAGATCAGAATTATGCTTTTGAAGTGATTCTTCTGGTTGTGTCCACCTACAGTGCTTTGGTTTGCATCACAGAGAGAGCGATCTTGGTGTGTGGGGATGAGTTCTTCCTAAGGTCCCTAAAACAAACTTGTTTTTGGGTGAAATGAAATGTTTGGTTTGGTTTCATCAAATGGTATGCTTCAGGACTGCACTGAGTGTGCTCCAGCCAGGCGACCAGACAAAAGCTGAAACACATCTAATGTCAAAATTGCATCATCACTGCAACCTCAGATTGCAATCTGCAAATTTGGATTTGCTCCAACCTCATTACACAACTTTCTGATGAAGACGTAGCCTTGGCAGGAGAGAGCTGGGGAGATGCTTGCTTTTAGAGGTCAGAGGAAAACATCTTTTGCATGGCAGAGTCCTATGTTCAGAGTTCATGGTTCTAATCATCATGTTTCCTGCATTGACATAGTAGATTGTGAAACTGAATGGGGGTTTTGAACATAGTAAACTGGGAGGAAACTCTACAGTCCTACGGTAGCCAAAAAACCCCAAGCTGCTTGATTTTGTGTCCCATGTTTTCAGACTGGACGTGGGGAACTCAAGAAAGACCTGCAAATTAAAAGTTCATTTTTAAAAATGGGTCACCTCACTGCCCCCTTAAAAGAGAGCAGCAGCATGTGTCTTGGAGTTAACTTGAGTGAAGTGGGAGGTCATTGCTGGCATATGTTTGCACCTGCACATCTTTGCTGTGAAACATTGTCCTCACTTGGAAACTAGAGCACAGTTGACCTTCCAGGATGAGATAAAACCTACCTTCTGGGTTGCAGTGTTACCATTTGTGTTTCCCTCCTTGGCAAAGTTTTTATGTAAATAGCTGAGTTCAGTGTCAGTCTCATGTCCTCTAAGTTTCAGTTTTTCCTTTTGCTGTAGTTTGGTTTTATTGTTCCACTCTCATAAGGACCTTCAAAGCCAGTGATGGGCCACAAGAAAATTTTATCAATGGGGAGGGAATGTGACAGGACACAGATATTTAGTAGAAAACCATGCAGTATCTTGTTATCCCTACTGGTATTTAGGTCATCCCTGGTAAAATAAAGGGACAGCTGGATATGTGCAGCAGCTATTTTTGGCTTCTCATTTTGGATTAGAGGAAGCTAGGTGCAAATTAAAGAGACCTATAGCTGTATTAAATTTTCAAGGATTAATGACTAGTCAGCTAGCCCTAAGAAGGGTGAGCAGGAAGATGGCAGATAATCTGTTTGAACAGAATTTGTGAGCTGCGTTGTTGTCAGCATTTGCCCAGAAGAAACATTCAGGCAGGTCATGTTTACAGCAGCTGCTCTGAAGTCTGAACGATCAGAACACAGAGATCTCCACACATCCCCGAAGCTGAAGCAGGCCACGCCGAAGCTCCTGAAAACTCCCAGCTATTGTTTTCTGTTTCTTCAGCTGTGCCTGTGGAAGGGACCAGGCTGGCCTGCCAGTGGTTGCCAATCCATCATGCCTGTGCCAGCAGGGGCGGTGGCACCAAGGCTCTCTGGCAGCACTGGGAAGCAGCCAGGCTGCCTGCAAAGGCAACGCTGCTGGATCTATTTCTCTGGAGAGCTCGTCCTGCCTGTGTCAGGAGCCGGGATTTCCAGCCCACGGTGCTGAGCTGGACATCGTTTCCTGTAGAAATCCTTCTCCAGGATGAGCGATAAGGAGGAGATTAAACCTGCAGCGTGATCCCGCTTCTGACTGTTGCAGACTTTTAAATTAAGAGACTGTGACGCTGTTCACTTCTCTTAAAATGCAGAGCCACCACTCTACTTACAGTGGATGTGAGACCTGCCTGGTTACAGGAAAAGAGAGTAAGGGCTCACTTGGACTTAATCCAGTCCAGTGACAGAGAGAAGATTGACAAAATTAAGCATTTCAAAACATAATTATGCCAGAGTCAGTAAAATGTGCCCAAATGACAAATTCTGCACCAAAACTTCAATGTGCATTATGCGCATTCAGGAACAATTTTACATCATAGCAAATCTCATATAATTTCTTTTATTTTTTTTTTTTAATGATGACTGCTGTACAGCTTTTTCTTTAGTGAAGCAAGGTCGTCATGATCAGCATCGAGTAGAAATCGGGAGAGCTGCTGAACCAAGAGTCATAAGAAGTAGGATTGTTGTCCAGGTGGTCCTGATTGTGTTAAAAACTACCATGAGGCTACGGCAGAACAGTGGGCTAAAATCCACATTACCCCTTACACTTTGCACAGGGTTATAGCAGGTAGCTGCCACCCTGATAGAGTAAAAATAAAGGGCATGTTTCAGCTTTCAGGGCCATGAATGCAGCTCGATGAACTCCATTTTACAATATCTCTGTTTCATTTGCATGTGTGAGTAACTAGGCCTCCAAGCCACTAAGAGCCTGAGACTTCTCCATGGGCCGTGTGTAAGGTCCTTTGCCCTTCCTTTGCAGCTTAGTCCCAGGTTTCATATGACTGCAAAGACACTGCAGTTTGAGAAATTTTTATATGCTCGTTCCTTGAATAGGAGCATCCACTAATCAGTCTAGTTTCTGCATAACTAATACCGTGTTATCTGACTTACTTTCCTAAAACGAACTTTCAAATGCAAACTCATTGTTTTTTCTTCTTCTATTGATTTGCTCAGCTCTGTTCAAATGACTGCAGGGTTACAAACCCTCTCTGATCATATGCTAATGAGTCATTAGTACTGACTATCTGTTAATGTGAATAAATCACCCCTTCTTAGTCACTCTTTGTCCAAATAAGTCTATTCTGATAACAAAAATGTTACAAGCAGCCAAGAATCAGTAAGATAAAATTAGAACAGCCCTTCCTCGGAACTGCCAGGAGCAGGTCTCAGCTGGTTCTGCCTCTGCCTGGCTGGTCCTCACAGGCACTGCCCACTTGTTTTATCCCCTTACTTTATTTAAGCATACGTGTTCACTTAACTGCGCTTTGAGTCTAAGGTTGCATAATAGCGTTTCAGTCAGATTTTAACTCCTTTAGATGGCTAAGAACAAAAGGTCAACACTGTTATTAGATGTGTAGCTTTACTGAAGTGTGACTTTTCACCATAAAATTGGCACAAGGTCATTTTCAGATATTTTTACACTTTCGTTAGCAAAGGGGAACTACCGATTCACTTCTCGACAAAGTTAAATAGCTGAGAACAGCTACAGGTTAAATATTAAGCCATTGGTCCTTTCTTTCAAGAAAGAAATTGCAGTTGTGTTCAATAACACTGGAAAGTTCAGGCAGCATCTTGGAACTGGTACAAGGAAATACCACTTTTAATTAGCACACGGGAACTGCACAAATTTTTGAGCCAGACATTACTGTCTTGCACCTTCATACAACTTTGCAAGAGTAACAAATATATTGCTGATTGAAAAACCCAGCATATTTTTTCAAGAAAAAACAGTGTTTGCTTGTGGTGTTCATCAATTCAGCAGGACTGAAGATGCAATCAGATGACATGGCTGAGCTGACTTCACAGCTTGGTATGCAAAGAAATAGTTAAATAGTTATCCTAGTTATATCTATTTATTATTTTTTTCTGGGTTAATTTCTACCACCTTCATGAGCTCAGCTGACTCCTTGAAAGGTCAGATAGCACTAAGTTAGCTCAAGGAAGAGCTGGGGTAAGAGAAAGAAGGAGGATGCTGGTGACAAAAAGAAGGAGGACTGCTCCTTTTAGCAGCCTTGAGCTGCTGGATCAGTTCAGCCTATTCATTATGACTGGACCCCGGGGGTCCTACAGTAGATTTGCCCAAAGTCTTCACAGTTTAAACATTTAAACCAAGATTTAATGAAATATTTAGGCTCCTGCTATTTTGCTAGACTTGTAACTTCCTTTTGATTTGCTTTTCAAAGAGCTTGGTAACAGCTAGGATCTATAGTTTATTGTGCTTGGGTTTGCAGAATTATGATTATAGTGATAACTTTGAAAATACAAACTGAGTTCAAGTCACCTGTTTGCTCCCAGCATGCAGTAATAGCTACAGTAGGGGGTAAAAAGCTGCCTTCTTTTCAGTCAGGGACCGTGTGCTTGTAGAGTGCAGGATTTTGGCATTTTTTCTAAAAATGTTACTTAATTTTGTATTTTTTACTCTAAAATGCACCAGCCCGTTGCATTTGGCTAGCAGCCATTCCTCATTACTTTGTGTGGCGAGGACGTGCTTGCAGCTCAGTTTTCCTCCCTGATTTTCCTCACATGACTTTCCAGGCTGCTGAAATAACAGCACGTGATGCTTGAACTGCTAAACCTTTACCTGAGTAAAAGCATATGCCCTCATTTACTCTTCTGCCATACTACCAGCCCTGGACTACACCGTGCTCCAGCTTGGCTCTTGAAATCTCCCTGGGGGATGTAGGTTCAGAGGAGAGGCAGGAGATGCAGCCAGCTTTTCTAAAGGTGGCCATGACCTACGTCTGCGTGCTGTGGGGCTTGAATGAGTAAGTTAGAGAGAAATAGAGGCTAAAATGTGGCAGTCTGTAGCTGTGTAGAAATAGGGATTTTTTTTTAATTGCACTGAACACATGAAGGCTCTGTATTCACAAAGGTTCAAAGTCAAACTTACTACCTTTTTACAGTTCAGTTTAAAATTACCTTGAAAAGTACTGGGAAAGCTTAAGTGTCCCAGGATGGCCAGGAGGCCATTGAAGAAGGTGAAGTTCCTCAGCTCAGTTTTGTGGTCTCCCAAAACACACGTGGTATTGACTGTGAATCCTTTGAGTTACTTTGAGTTCAAACTAAAAAAGATGCTTTCTACACACCTACTTAAACTCACACTGAGATGAAGAGGGAACTTCGCAGAGAGGAGATGGCTGTGTAAAGATGACTTAAAAGCATTTCCTGAGTGCACCTCAAATGCTGGTTGCTCCTGGCTGGCTGAGCAGTACATGTCTGCGCTGGTGTGGTCAGGGCAGTAGTGGGTGAGGCACTGGGAGGAAAGTCTGTGCTAAAGCTCACATACACATTTGTTTCAGTGGTGCTGCAGACTTCATGCAGTGGGGAAAAACTCCTAAAATCTCACTATCGTGATGTTTTAATAGCAATATCTACTGTTGTTTAGCTTTTGCTAAACTGATTAACTGTGACAGATGACTGAGAATGCAGTTCTCTTCCCAAACAGTGAGAGGTGTCCTCTAACATTGGCTGGCCACATTTGCATAGGTTTTGGGGTGGTGATCACAGTTATGGGACCGCTTTTTCTTAAGTAATACTCTTAATTCATTTAATGATGCAAATGGGGTCCCAGCAGTGCAGCTTTACTGCATAATGACTAATCTCTGTCACAGCAGGATGCCGAGAACGAGTTTCTCTGGAAAGCTGTGGGTATGCATAGTGAACAGCTATCCCTATTAAAGTCTTTTTAATCGTGACTCTTTCTTAGATCTATTGAGTTAAATGAGTTTTCACTGTGTAAACACCAGGGTCAAAGTCTCTGACTTGAGTAAAACACTGCATCTACTCTGAAATCAGTGAACATTTAAATAAATTGACATCCTAGCCCTAAGAGCTCACTTTTATATTCATGTGTGTTAAATGGAAAGTCCATGCAACTCTATACTGCCCCCAGTTAATGTACATAGCGTATGTGATACTGCTTTGTGTGCATGCATTTAATTTCTCCCCATTCTCATTTTGAACACAAGTCACAGCCAAGGACTCTGCATCTGTCAGTATATTTCTACCAATTTTGAAAAAAGAGACAGATGTTTCAAAGATGCGAATTTCCTGTATGCTTGAAAAAAGCAAGTGAAAAATGAGAGAGATAATATGCATGGGTAGTACTCTAATACTTTATTGAAATACTAATTTTTAAGCAATTTTCCATTTGCCCACTCTTGCTGTGTGTAGTTTCGTGTCATGAGGTGGTCTCAGTGTGTACAAAAATGATTGCTTTCAGATGAAACTGAAATGAGAGGTGCTCTCCAGGATTGTCTTTAGCATACTTCAGTCACATATGGGCATATAGTCCATGAGACCTAGCAAGGATGTTCAAAAATCCCTGAAATATAAATAGCAGAGGCTGTGATGTCCTGTTCCTCGCTACAGACCCAGTCCTATTAGTGTGCACTCGCTTGCTAATGTAGACACGGCCATCAGTGCCCTTGCCCAAGAGTGGTTGACATCAAACAGCCTGTCGGGTGCTGGCTCAGTGCCACAACTTAAGGAAAGCTTCACCTGGTGTTCCTACATTATTAGATGCCAGGGAGGCTAGTCTTCTGTCAGGGCGCCTCTCTGTTGATTGCACCTCAGCAGGGAGACCCCACTGAAAGCACTCAGGCCTCTAGAGGTCTGCTGTTCACAAGATTACCTGTTTACCAGAAACAGCTCTGCTTCCAGTTTGGGGTTTATACAAGTATAACAGCTAGAAAAATCCATCCTGGGAGCCTGGACCATTGCACTTGTCCTTGTGTATTAAAAATCACTTCAGCAACACATTTTGTGTTTGGGAGGCTGTATTCCCTCAAGGATTTGCAATTGAATGTCACAGCATTATAATTAGACATGAGAATTGATAAATAAAAATGATAAGTTTTCCTTGACACGCATTCTGAGTGCTAAGGCCTGTAACCTTTTAGAAATATAGGTATAATACAGCTATAAGAGACTAATCTCTTATTCATAGGATCACCACCAAGGAAATGAATCTGTGCTTCTTAATATGACCATTGACTTGACAAGATTTTGCAGGCTTACTGCAAATTCAGTGCATCTTTTCCTTATTTCTCTTGTTAAAGAGAACGTAAGTCTGTCTTGTGCTCCAGTAAGAATAATAATCTAAATTCCCAGTACAGACAGATTCAGGACAGTGAGATACTCTTTTTCCTCAACGGTTTCTATGTTGACTGCAGAGGCAGTCATAATAATTCAGATGTTATTGTGGTTAACATCACTTTGTAAAAGAGGCTGGAAACATCTTCTTAAGTTCTTTACTTTTTTTTTTTTTTNTTAAAGAAGTAAGAAAGATATGTTCTTTTCATGCCAAAGTTGCAAAGTAGATGTGCAGGATCAGTTACTTATTTCTGCCTAATTCTAACACCATTTGCAAATACTGTCCCCCTAGAATTTCACACCAAACAGGTTTTGTAAAAATCTAAGCCTCTAAATTTCATTTCTTAGTTTTTTATCACACATGATGAGAATGGCAGAGGGAAAGCTCATAGCCCACCCAGACACTCAAGTTGTATTGCATAAGCACAGTAGCTAGTGCTCCCACTTCAGGGCAGAAATATTCCAGTCCTCTCATGGAAATCCAGCATAGCAAATCTATTTAATCTGTTGAAAACAGGGTTTTGTATTTATTTTCTGGCTATGACAACACGATTCATTTTTTCTCACATACTTCTGAGAAAGTTAAAATTGTAATTATTACAAAACTATGTCTGGCTTCTCTGGCTTTAGAGTTCCACAAAGCAAGTCACCACCAGGATGGGAAACCCAGGACGGTCTGTTGAAGAGCTGACAAAAAGATGTCTAAATTTGGTTCCACATAGATTCATAAAAGAAAAACAAAGGGAACCTCCTTGGTTTATCTTCTGGGTTCCCTCTTCCAATGTTTGACGGCAAAGGTTAACCTGAGGACTGTTTCAGGAGGCCAGATCTTTTTTTGCCTGAATGTTTGACCAAATCTTCTGGACCTGATCTCCTTCCTGTCATGCTATGGGAGAGTGTACATGAGAACTATAGTGATGTGTCACCTAATACAATGTTCTGGCAGTAAGTAGCAAGGAAATCTGGGAGGGACTACTACATAAGGCTCAGAGAAAAATCCATCGTAGATTATAAACCTGTTTTTTCTGGGGGGTTGTAAAATTAGATGTGAGATGTTCATGTGAGGGAAATTTAACTCATGAATAGTATTTGAATTTTTCTGTTAAGCACAACCACTATCCCTTTATTGAAATATTTAAAAGGCAGGAGAGAAAGAGCAAGGAAGTTCCCCCATACAAACTTTTCTTTCACCTGATCTGAGAGACTTTAAAGGGAAAAATGGACTTAAAACTATTCTTTTGTGAAAGTGATAATTGATAAACTGGTCTGAATTTCACAGCCATTCTCAGGAGCTGTCTGAATATGAAATAGGATGTTAAGAATATTTTTTATAAGGATATCACCTGAATTTTGTCACTGGAGTTATGTGACCTGAATTAATTTGTTTGGCAAGGTGTTAGCTAATGTAGAATAATTTGTAATGTTGATATTTTTACCTTCACAAACCTACATAAACCTACAATCCCTGTAGCTTAAATTGTCACTGGAGCATAACTCAAAGGCATTAATGTATGCCTTCTGAGGACAGTGTATATGTTAAATGTCTATACCCATACACTAGATTAAATTTCATAATTAGCAAATGCAATAAGCTTTAAGAAATACACTCACTGAGGAGGGTGCCTGGAAGCTTTTACAAAATTATATTCTTTATTAGCGTGTTTAAAGACTGTCACTGTGAGCAAAAAAAGCACAGATATAGAAGTTTAAAGGAAATCCCATCTCTACTCTGCCCTGTAAAGACCAGCCTATTCACAGCATGGCCAGAACAGCCAAGGGGCCTGAGGTGGCTGATTATCACAGGTGAAAACTGCAGCTGAAGGGGGATACTTAAGCCCCAGTCTTGATGTGAGGTGGTGACCTAAGTACTCCGATTGGGAATCTGGCATGAGAACTAACAGTGCGAGACAAAACAGGGGAAGACAAACAGCATTTGGCTGGTTGCTCAGTGATGCTCTTTGCAAGGAGATTCTCAGGTCTTATTGATGCCTTCATAAAGCTGATGTCTTTATAATGCTTTATGAGTCTCAGAGGTTGTTGAGAGAATTGCCTTACTTCTACTTTCATGAACTGGTAATACCATGTTCCTTGGCAAAAAGCCTTTTTTTCCCCCTTTTCTTCTACGCCTTTTTGGGATCAGAGAATCACATCCCCTAATGTCTATCATTTCTGTAGATTGCTAACGCTGTTTATCATTACGCCCAGGTCAGGAATTTTGGAGAAAAGGCTCAGATAGCACTGAACAAGAGCAACAAGAAATTGTCAAAATCTCTGCAAGCATCCTACAAAGCACTAAGGGTTGGTGGTAGTAAGTGCTTTACTCACTGCTGGCTGTAGGACTCTGAGCTCTGCCTCTGCACAACCTCTGTTTTCCACTTAGTTGCTCAGGTTTTTTGATTTGGGCTTTTTTATATTCTCAGGCTGGACTCTTTTCCAGGTCTCTAAAATAATCTCTTTTGGATAATCTGTTCGCTAAAATGATCAAAAAATCATTAGCCAAAGGCAGTGTAAAGAAGACAGTAGTTCTTCATGCTGTTTAATAAAACAGACAGAGCTCTGTTGCAAGTGTTCACACTATTTGAAAAAGCATTCTCCAAGTACCTTAATCTCAAGGAACATAACATGGCAGTTCCATTTTACCCCATGGCTGCTGTGAACTAGTACCACACCTGACTCACCTTTATCATGGGTCTCTGTATTAGATGTAGGAATGTGAATATTTGAAAAGTGAGCACAGCCTGCCCCAGCTTGTGTCAGATGAATGTAACACCATGTGTTTGCTGCATGCAACACAGTCCTAGGTTTTAAATTAAGTGTACTCACTGTGTGAGAGAGCCCATAACAACAACCGCTTTAGATGGGGAATGGTGTTTGCCTTTGAAATGTTCCAGATGTTGTCCAGCTTATTCAAATTGCACTGTGAAAGCAAATAAACACTTAAAATAGCTTCATTGCTCATTCTCATTGTATTATTTTTTGTTGGATGTGAATTGAATACTTTATAAAGAAAGCTGTACTCTTCAGGAGAGGAAGTAATTTCCAATTACATATTCCTCATAGAAAAATCTTTGAGTGATAATGGTTTCTATATTTAAATTGTCAAATAATTTGCATTGTGAGATTTAAAAAGAAACCCACAACAATAACAAAGAACATTTCCAAAGAGTCTCTCCATTAGCCTGTTAAACTGAGGGATGCTAACACTTGATGGTTTCCTCAAGCCTGGATGTACAGAGCCTTGGTTAACAATAAGGAATAATGCCAAACCTTAACACATGTGTTCTTAGTTTCAAATTCCTTCCATGATGTAGAGGGCTGAGTGTTTGTAGTGGGACTCTCTCCCTTTCTTACATATTTGTGTCCAAAATACTCCACAACAGAGTCTGGGAATGCGTAACACTGGAAACTGCATTTGCCTTGCCTGATGTGGGCACTGGTTGTGCTATAGGCTCAATCCCAATCACACACCCCACTGTCCTCTGCTCCCAGAGCCCCCAAGTTTTCTCCTGTGTGTCTCTAGAGAACTGTTTTGGCTGCTTTATTCTCCCATCAAGTGCATTGTGCTGTTTCTTACAAAGATGCAACATCTATTTTAGGTAGTAATATTAAAAATGGATAAAGATATGGTGTTTGAAGTTCTTCTGGTTTTCCCAGTGTTAATAGTAGCAGATGGTGGGAATCAATTTGCTATTAATTTGCTTTCATGTCAAACACTCAATATAATTAAGCAAAGTGTCATCTAAACTCTGATTACTTACTTTCAAATTAAAATGATGTGTAAAACAGACTCCTAATTATCATGCTAATACCTGTGAAATGCTGTTTTCAGTTTCCAAGCTTCATAGGCTTTTTAGTTTCAAACTTCAAAGCCCCCTGACAGGAATTCTGGGTAGGAAGGTCAGGACTTAAAGCTAGATTTGTTTAATATTATCCTTCATGTGGGAGTGCTCATTTCAGTTGTTAATTCCCTTTGCTAAATTTCACACATGCAATGAAGCATGACTATCAGTGTTATACTCGGGTACCGTTTGCTCTGCTTTCACACAGAAACAAAAAGAGATATTCTCCCTGATACTAATAGAAATTATCCAAGTGCATCACAGGTGGCATTTAAAGCCTTATTGCAGTATATATCCGTGTTTCTATTAAGAACACCCCCCACCCCCATTTGTGTTAGTATTAATTAAAGCCAAATCAGAAGGACAGAAAAACAAATCTGATTGACTGAGAAAAACATCATGCATGCCATTTGCTTTATAATTGTGCACATACCTAATTACCCTTCCATAGAGATGAAACATCAGAAAGGACTCTCAAGCTGTTTTGCTTATTATCTGCTTTACTACAGTGTTTTTTCTCTAGAAAGTATTGCATTCAACCTTGTTTTCAATGTTTTAAGCTACTGTCAAATCTTTCTTTCTGTTAGTTGATTTTTGTTTTGTTTGGTTGGTTTTTTTCTCCTGAGGAAAACTCTGTTTAGTCTTTTACAGACAGACGAAGAAAATGTTTCCAGATACTCACCCAGCCTTTTTTATTCCAATTCCTCCTATGTCTGCTGCTGGACTTCAAAATAGGATTATTATATGTGGCTTAGAGGCTGCAAACTGGATATAAGATTAGCCATTTTAGCTTGATCCTACGTGATAAACTCTGAAATAGTAGTGGGAGAAGAAACCTTTTCCTAAGTAAAAATTTTCCATATAAGTAATGTCACTGTAGAAATATTTCTGCCTCAGATAATGGGAGAAAATCATAACAATTGCTGTGAGTGGGAGGTAGGATGATCCATGCAAAAATTCTTTTTCATAAAAATTTCTTGAAAAGGTGTGAAAATCAGCTTCAGCTGAACAACAAGAAAGCAAATCAAGGAGCAGGGCAAAGATCAGCAAGGCTATCATACTTCATTAGCAGAGAATGAACGTGCCTTTGTAGCACAGCAAAAAGCAGCCTACAGGCAGAAGCTCTTTCCAACAATGGGAAGAAATAAGAAGATCCACTTGCCAAGTTTTATGAAAATCACCCATATAGGGCTGTGACCAGCCTGTCAGGTGGAGGCCAAGGACAGGCTGTGTAGATGGTACAAAAGCAACTCTGGGAAAAGTTTCTACATCTCATACAGTGTTGGGTGATTTGCTTTTATAGAGTTGGAAAAACTTAGGTCTGTCCCTGGGACTCCTGACTGACCTACATCTAAAAAAGCAAACAGACTTAGCTTCTACTTTGGAGATTAAATTAATTTAAGTTTTGCCGTTAGCAAATTTCCAGCCGCGGTGTACTGTGGGAAAAGGCACGCTGAAGGCTACCCACCTTCCACCTTAACGCCCTGTATATAGTGCAGCTCACACAGGGGCCGTGCCAGCAGACGCAGGGCTCAGAGCATATCACATTCAGGCACCTTTATTAGCTCCTTCCAAGCCTTTATAAATAATGCTCAGCCACATAGACCAAGCTTGTTTTAAGCCAAACTATATTAAAACAAAACCTGCACTTTTGAAGCGCCACCAAAGTGATCTGCATAAGGACAATGCTTTTTCTTAGAGATGTTACCATTAAATATAGAAAATATTTGCTGGGTTCAGGAATGGGACCAAAATACCTCTATGTCAGAGCAACAGGTTTCCTGGTAGTGAAGACCAGTACTGTATCTCTCACTTGCCTTTGCGTGGGAGGGCACTTGCTCAAACAGATCAAACTGGTCACAGTGCTCAGAAGTGGGTATTATCTAAAGTGGGTATTATCTAAGTCATAGGTATTATCTAAAGTTGGTATTATCTAAGTCATAGGTATTATCTGAATGACGTAGAATGGCCTAAGCCAATGACTACTTGAAACCAAACGATATTGTGTTACATGTGAGAAGATACATAGGCACTGAGATACAGTGGCTCTGTCTGCCTAAGAGAGGTACTCAAATACCTGACCATTGAATACAAACTGGTTGAAAATACAATCTCTGTTCTTCTCCTCCAATGTCTGTTGATGAGATGAAAATGGAAACAAACGTATGCGATTGTGCTTTAATTGAAAACATAACTGTATTGCCTTGAAGGAAGTATGTTGCTTATTAAATGGAATAGCACAACATCTCATGATAAAATGCCAGTTCTGAAAATCTGTGCCTTATTATGTGGCTGCTGAAAAAGAAAACAGTACAGAAAATAATAACTTTTCTGACAGAGAAGAAGTGTCCTCATTTCTGAATGTTGTGTCTTTTCTGGTTATTGTATTTGCTGAATGGGTTGAGGGGATTGATCAGAAAACTCAGGAAGAACTTACTGCAGCTATTTAGGAAATGTCAAAATGCAGCTGACTGCAGGCAGCAGCTCTCCAGTGTGGAACTGGAAGGGCAGATGGGTTTGCTCTGAAATTCAGTGCAAAGCCTGCCATGTTAAGCTGCACTCAGGTCACTGGACTTGAGATCACCTTTGGTCTTGCAGGTCAGTGCATGTATCCCTGGCTCTACAGTAGGACAGAATTGATGTGGCGGGGGGAGGTGGAAGGGAGAAATGTGTTACTGTCTGCTGTGATCCTCTTTCTATGGAAAGGACATGGGATGGGAAGGACAGGCAGTGGCCCATGACAGGTACAACTGGAGAACAAGGACTTATCAGCAGCAGGTATGATATTAGAAAAGGAACATGAAGAACCTGTAAAGGTTGAAAAGGTTGGCCTCTGACAAGAGCAAGAACAGGAACCAGCTTCACTAGTTGGAGCTGGAGAAGGTAGATCTAATTAATGCTGCTACCATGAGATGCTAGGGTGCTAAGCAACACAGACATTTCTGTGGAGTATTTCTGCTTTTAAAAATATTTCACAGTGACCTTTTCTTTCCCTGGTAAATGCAAAACTTAGTTTCATTTAAGAAAGCTGTAGGTGACCAACCAACTTGCCACTGTAGGTCAAAGGAAAGGACTCTGTAAAGGAAGAACTGCAAACAACCAAACTCAACCAGATTTCCAGGATGGTGAGCAATTGCCATGCCTTGCTACAGGCAAGGTCTTAATCAAGTATTTGCTCAGACATGAAAAAACTTTCATTGTCTGGAATAAATTATTGTCTGTGAAGAAGGCAAAATGGGGAACCTCTTTATAGAAACATAATAATGTAAATCTCTAAATAGGGTGGGAGAAGGGGAAATAATACACCATGGGGAATATGGAGACTATAGGAGAATAGAATATGAAGAATAAATAATATGAAGAATAAATCAATAAATCTCACTTTTACTAAGTATTTTGCCTTTTAAAATTCTGTATGGAATTTAAAATTATTTTTAAGCATAGCATACACAGAGTTTTGTTGAAAGTGTTTAGGGAGAAGAGAGGTTTGGGGCCAAAATTTGGGGGAAGAGAACTAGGTAAGGGAATGTGCGATCAGAGAAGACATGTCATGTAACAGAGCAGACAGAACAAGACATGAGGATTTCAGTAGGATAATGTCACGAGTGAGAGCAACTCATGTCCACACCAGCTGGGAGTTAACACCTTTGCAAGGTAGGTCACCTCTGGTTTATGATGCTTAACTTAGATTTGGAGCCCAACGTCATGCTCCAAAGATGTGAAAACTTTAAATTTCTGTTATCTTCCTGTCCTGTAACTCAGAAGACACTTTATCAGACACATTCTTGTCAAATGAGACATAAGTCAATAGAGTGATCACAAAATGAAAACCCTAAAGCAGGTTATTTCAGGCTCCAACACTCAAGAGGACTTTTGAGTTAAAATCTGATTTTTCCCTTATGGCTATTATAGATATAAATACTAAATTATTGCCGTATTACCCAGTTCTGAAGGTTAATATATTTTGTAGCTGCATATAATATTTGGTTTGTCACTAGATCTTATTTAGAATTCAGTCATACCCAGAACGAAGCAGATCGCTTAGCGAAACAACACCTAACACATTTAAGACCCTTAGACACAAAAATAATTTCCCAAGTTTTGAAAGGCCAAAATATACACATGCTGAAAGCAGAAGGATGTCCATGTACTGAAAAGTAAAATACTCATGTGATAATGTGCTTCTAAGAAGCAGGTAGGACTTAAAGTAACTGGAAAGAAAGGGAACTACTACAAGGGATAATAGGGAGAAAAGGGCAAATGATAAGGTTACACTGTTTATTTGAACAAACCAATAGGCTGTTCATACAAATAATTTCCTTAAAAATGTGGGTTAATGTTTGCAACTGGAAGTGAACAGTGATGTGAAATAATGGTAAAATACCCATTAGTAATTATTTATTGAAGTTTATTCCACCACATTGTCAAATTGCATCTAATGATCAATTTTGAAAAAAAAGAAGGAATTGTTCTGGACAAATGGAAATAACAATATGTGGAATAATACTGATGCAGAAAATAGGAAAAACCACAGGTATGTTACAAATATACACATAGATGAGCTATTTTTAATATCTGGAAAGATTTGCATGCAATTGCCTGTGATAAAAAAGGGCAGGTAGATCCTGTTTGTATATCATAAAAGCAAAAAAAAAAAAAAAACAAACCAAACCAAAACAAAAAAGGGCAACAGTAAGGAAAAATACTGCCCTTTTTTTTCCCCATAACATGAAGTCCGGCCTAAAATTTATTCCATTTGCTTTTAAACTGCAGTACTGAAAAAGGCAGATCAAATTTCCTACATTCAGAAGAGGATTTTTATAATGTAATAGGGCTACAACAAGATAGCAAAATTGATTTATGTTGTAGTTTAGCAGGAATATTGAACACTTGCTAAATTGTAGAATAAAATGCCACTTTCTTTCTCACAGTCCAGAGGCAAACCCTCAGAAGATGGAAACAGAGATTTGCTCCAATAAAAGTATAATGATGTATATCAGCCTGGGACAACTCTTGTAATGCTTTGCATGTCTAGAGAGAGATTAGGTTTATTTTAGGAATTCTCTGAATCATGAATTCATTAAATAAAGGAAAATAAAATTTTCTTGTATGTCATGGAAATAGCAAGAAGGAAATCATATTCTCTTCACGCATCTCAGGAAAAAAAGGATCGTGTTTTATAGAAAAGATCACATTTAAAACCGTTTTCTTAGATTTTCTAGAACATCAGAATCTTTCATACAGTACAAGAAAATCTGTGTTTACTTCCCAACAGATGTTATGTGTGTGTGTACCCCCTAGAAAATATTTTTTAGACATAAATTTTGATACAGAAAGTGACAAACATACAAGATAGAAACCATAATGAATCTCACATACGCTAAAGCTAGTCACTACTTAATACCGTAATTTTTTATTCACCTTGATGCCTTTTATTGGGAGAATTCAGAAAAGGTTGTGGTACCAGTTTCATTGGTATACACCTGGAAAAATATACCTAAGCATGACAAAATTATTACAGATTATAACATTCAAATATGACCAGAAGCTGGCTATATGGTTTTAGAGCTTACTTGCTAATATTTTAGTTGGTTTTGTACTGTATTTTAGAGGAAGAATGTTGGTTTTATTATAATTTAGTCATTTCTTCTACTAAAATCTCTATAAAGATGATTAACGTTTGATGCAGTTGGATGCAGCCTGTAATAAAGTCCAAGTAAATAACACAATTTGGTTTTTGGCTCCAACATGAACGCACCAGCTTCTTTTTCACTTTTCCTCCAGGCTAAAGGTTCTTTTTTCTCTCCTTATTATTACACCCTGGTGTCCAAAAGGTAGAACCGTGCTAGGGGTAACAACACCATCTATTAAGCTCATGGTGTGTGCAGACTCTTACAGACCACCCGGTGGCTCCTGGCTTTTCCTGACGCCCACCTCAGGTGGTTCTATCGCAGTGTCCTTGGGTTCTCTGCAGGCTTAGGGAGCGCTCTCCTGCTGGAGACCCCGGGGGTGGAAAAAACTTCTCATTAAGAATAAAGTTCTGCCATCTGTCACAAGCTTCATGTAAACAGCTGAACCAGAACATCTTGGCTTCCCCGTCCCGCGAGTGCCTCCAACACAAGTCAGGTAATGACTAATGACAGCCAGAAAAAATATATAAAACAGGCAAAAGGCCATTGGAAACAGAGTAATTTAATACCATTCTCACAAAGTACTAAAGAAGCAGCAGAGAAGCGGGTGGGTAGAAGTCATCTCAGCAGCTGCCCTTTTTCTTGTGTGATATAAGGTTTTGGGTGACTTAGTGGCATTTACCAGCACATGTACTGTACCACAAATAGTCTGGGAATGATGCACAGCTCCCCGGTTCAGTGTAGCTGTTTTTCTGTATGAGGCATCTGTGCAGCTCTTCAGCACAGATCTGTCAACTTCTACAGCATTCCTGGGTTTTTAATAGGATAATCACAACTAATTTACACAATTTAGGGAACATGCTATAGTTTGAGAAATGTAAATACAGTGCACACTCACTGAGGTGAGGTGACGGTCTTTCAGCCCCTGGTACTTGGACCCTGTGCTGGCCATGAGGTGGGAATTGAGCAAAGGGGGCGGGGGTGGGCCGAGGGGACACGGTTACAGCAGCTGGCATCCGAGGTGGGAAAGGCAGAAGATGGTTGTTCTGCACTGACGAGGGGTTGAGGTGAGGGGGGAGAGGGACAGAGCAGGCCTTGTATGGATCACAACAAGAAAGGCCTGACAATAAAATAGCAGGGTTTTTAAGATAAGATGAGAAGGGGAATATTGAGAGTGAGTACATCTTATATCCCTTCAGGTGCTGGATATCTCTTGTTCATGCAGCATCAGATGGAGCCCAGATAGATTTGTGCAAGGGAGATGGATATCTGTGTAGAGCAGATCCTGTCCGTGGAGAGGTGCTCTCCCCCTTTTTGATCATTTGAGCTACTACAGGATTTCTTCATCTATTCCTAAAGGATGTTTGCATGGGAACTTCTTGCTGCACAGTTAGATAAAGGCAAGGCCACACTGGAGGTGAAATCCCCAGTATGGCGTGGGAGCTGCCCACAGGTGGCTCTGTGACCATGATAAAGCCGAGGTGACCCTGTGGCCAGGGGACCCATGCAGCCCAACACAGTCTGAGGTTCCCAATGATTAAGAGCCCAGCACCTCCCACACCCACTCGGGGCACCGGTGAGGGATGGGAGTGCTCTCCTGGGCAGGAGTGCTGCATTCCACCCCTTGGTTTGCAAGCAATTGACTTTTCTCAATGGTATTATAAATTACAGATGATCTGTGTCGGCTGTCCAGCTAACAGACAGTCTCCTGACAGGCTGGGAGGTTATCTCCATCCTAGCACCCACCAGCAGCTACGCTAATGAAGGGGCTGCTCCAGCCTATGTAGAAGGCCTGGCAGAGCAGGCAGGGTCGGGGTCACTGCCTCCTGGAATACAATGTCTCTGCAAGGTGCCCAGTGTGGACGTTAGGGCAACAGGGAAGGGAACAGGAGAGAGGAAAAAGCAACAAGAAAGAAAAAAAGGTTGTAGAAGACAAAGACAGACTAGGACTAGAGAGAGATACGTATAGGGAGAAGGTGGAGTAGCAGAGCTGAACAGAATCAGAATTTAATGGCTGTAGGAAATACAATCAGCTGTTAGAGCAGCTTTGAGAATCAAGCAATAGTTTAGGCTGGATGGGATCTTTGAAGGTTGCCTGCTCCAACTTCTTCTGTCAAAAGAAGGTCTACTGAAAGGATTAATTGCACAATCAGGAAAACATTTCACAAAGGAGGTGACAGGCAGCAAACAGACTCTGCTCTGAGTAGTATTCAAGTCCTCTGCAACGGTGCTGATGCACTGCAAGGCACGGTCCCTGGCACTGCAGCAATTTCCTCTTAGCAGAATCATAGCACGGCTGAGTTTGGAAGGACCTCTGGAGGTCATCTGGTCCAACTCCCTGATTAAACAGGGCCAGAGGCCTTGGCCCAGACAGAGCTCCAGAAGGAGGATGCAGCTCTCCACATCTTGGGCTGTAGGGAGTACTTACGGCCTTTCATGGATGCTGGGGCACCAGGACATGGTCTTCTAGCCTGTAGGAGATGTGTGCTCATTCAGGATCTGTGTCACCAAGTGAAGGATCTGCATGAGGTCAGCAGACTGTGCAGCATCAGAGGTGATGAGAGAGACTGGATCTTCTCTGAGACCCTGCAGCTTCAAGAGAGAGTAGAGGCTGGAACAGAGTGGGTGGATGTGGGTTTCTGCATCTGTAGAATATAGTCTGAAAAGTATTTGTGTGGCTGATTACATGGATGATGGACTTTTTGGATGGAATAAATGGGAGAACAGAGGAAGAAAAGATGAGGAATGTTGCAATTTACCTTGTGATGAAACGACAATTTTTCATGCACTAAAAGTGAAGTAAAATTCACTCTGGCCTTGCATAAGCTTAGTTTTTTTGACAGTTAATGCAGCATGAAAGTAAACATCTCCTCTCTAAGTATTATTACTGCTGACTGTGCACAAGTTTTCTTCTCATGAGTGAATTTCAGCACGCACGGCAGGCTTCTAGGTACATGCCCCTTCTGCTTGGTTCTTTCATGCAAAGCTATAAAGTGCATAAATTGCTTTTGCCCTCAGTCTAGGGACATCTCTGCTTCTTTTGGTTGTTTTAGTTGCATGTTTTCATATGTGAAAAGCATCTGGGTCATCTTGTAAATAAAATAATTTTTCACAATAGAAAGAACAACATAGATATGGAATTTATTGATGGATGTCTTATGATTTTAATTATCAAAATATTTACTCAATGTCCAAAGAGTAGTATTTTAAAAGTATTATGCATAAGGGGGAGGCGGAAATCCAGTTTGAGATACCAAGTAGAACTCACTACCTTAAATCTGAAGATGTATCAAAAATTCCTGTTCAGTGCAATTTCCTCTACCTGGTATCCTTTATCTGATTTACCATTGGGATTTTTCCCCCTCATGTTCAGTCAGCATTTTGGTCTTCTTAATGTCTTTCCCAACAACTCTTGCTCAGTCTCACCTCTCTGTAAGAAATATCTTTCTTGGTAACGATGGTTTCTACCTGCTAGTGTGGCAGACATGAAGTCTGCTTCTGAACTGCTTATTTAAGCCGGGCAACACTAAATAGAAAACACTTTTTCCACCCTTCACGCTGTTATTTGCGCTCTGGCCAGGCTGTGGGATGCAGGGGAGCGGCCTGCACAGACACCGTGGGTGACAGAGGGGGAAAAATGGTAATACCAGGCACCTGTGAGGCCAACTCTGCTTTGAAGTGCACGGGGCGCTTCCTGGGCACTGTGCTGGGACAGGCTCAAGCCTTTCGTACAACCTCATCTATGAAGGGTGGCAAAGCAGTTCATTAATTCTCCAAAATAAATTGCCGTCCACTGCAGAAACTTATATACACCAACATTCTCATGAAATATAAAGAAGTAATTTTAATGGTAAGCTGTATTTTAACAGAAATTCGAGTTTTGCATTACCTCTCTGAGGAAAGAGAGTTTCACCCAACACGAGCAGGCAGCTGTGAGAGCGATGGGTACTCTGTGCTGTACCACCCGCTCCCCTGCAGCTCTGAGACTCGGCAGACGTTTGCCTTTGCACACTCAGCACCGGGAATGGGGGTTTTCTCACACAAACCTGTAACACTGTTTGTGTTTCCTCCTCACTGAAACCCGTGACAGCTCCAGATCGGCAGGCGAGAAGGTTATTACTTTTCCTACCTGTGCTCCCCGAGCTACTGGGTGTAAGACAGTGACAGTGACAAACAGCAGGGCAGAGTGATAGTACCATACAGATAAAAAAAAAGCTGCCAGTAACTGGACCCCAGATCCAGAGCCTCATCAAATGCTGGGAAGCTCTTTGACTGCCAAAGGCTTTGGATCAGGCTTATCCATCTGGAAACTACTAAATATCATATGACTTGTGCAACAACGCTTCCAGATCAAGCCTATTGTAAATATATATAGAGTGGGTACGGTCACATGCAGATACACATGTGTGTGTACACAACTAAAATAACCCATAGCTACTCATTCAATATGTTTACTTTTTTAAATGAGCATGAAAAGACGCGTCAGAAAAATATTACATAATTTATTTTTTGGTTTTGTGGAACAATCTCCTATCTAAGTCATACAGGAACTGCCAGAGCTCCTGCTAATACAGAATTTAAGCGTAAAATATGATTTTAACTATTCAAGACTTCAGAGTACTCGTGTGTGTGTGTGTGTGTGTACCCCCTCTGGAATGAATGCCTATTATCATGTCTCCTTTTAGAGCTTCTGCTTCAAAACCATAATGCATAATCAGTTTGATTATGTGACAAGCTGTTTCATCCTTTTTCTTTCTTTCCCCCCCAAGGAGTTTTCTAGGTCATCTTTGCATTAGGTCTTCTTTAAATAAAAAAAAATCAGAGAGATTAACTGTGGAATTTCTTATTTCTTTCAGTCAGCAATTACAGTCATTGTTTGAAGAGCTAATTTTGATGGTATTTACAAGTGATTAGCTTATTTTTTTCTTTGGAAAAACAGAAATCTGTTTAGGCGGTGGGAATATAAGCCATTCAATACTTAAAATACAGCCTTCAAGAAAAATGGAAATAGCTGTAGTTAAGATTTGTTCAGGTCAACTTTTTTCACCAGCTTCATTCAACTTTCAATGGATTAAAGGAGAACTTGTCTATAAAAACTTGTTCTAAATATTTTAAATTATATCTATTCAAGTGACAATGTCTGCTTTATCTTGAGAAATATATTCAAAAAGGATGCCACTGCAAATCTTAACTTTTATGGGATGCAGGACCAGCAGTTCCACAATCCATCAGTGGTGGTTTGAAACTAGTCTGACCCTGAATCTTAATGGACCCAGTCAGTCAGTTACTTTAGGAATGTCACTTGCCCTTGGTCAGCCCTGCTGGCAGCGTACAGGTAGATGGAGACTTAAGGAAAAGACATCCCAGCAAACCCATGAGTTGGTAGTGTTTTCCTGAAGCAGCTGGCAGAAAGGGAGAGGTGGGATTTGTACTCAGGGTGTAGAAAGCAATGGAGTTGTTCCTAGCTGTTGTACAGGGTAACCTCTACAAAATTGGAAAATAATTTAAACTCATCTTCATGTTTTTGATCACTATTGATTATTTTCTCAGTGCTCCAGCTCTGATCCCTCAGATGAAACCCTGGCCCTGCAGAAGCCATCAGGAGTGTCCCCATGTTGGAATCTGATTTCTGAAAGTTTTAAACACTCACAGTCCCAGCTGGAGACAACGGGTGCTGTGGGAGTTTAGCCCCTCGCCTGAACGCTCCTCTACATCTTCCAAATTGGGCACGTCATCACTGAAGAAATCACGGTGCTTTTGCTATGAGTTCTGCTCCTAGGAGGAAACTGTCACCCAGAAAATAAATATAATAATACCCCTCTGCCTAACAGTGATATTATAAAGAAAAATATAGTTCGTACATTTTTCTGAGACATTCAGGTACTGTGGCAGTAGAAGTCACCACAAAAAAAAATGAGGAACTATGAGGAAAAGGATAATTCTGTGCTAAGAATACTGTACAGCAAATTAGGCCTAGGGCCATGATATAGCTAATGAGGAAAAATACTGAATAGCTGCCTCATTCACCAAGCACTATTCATCCAGGTTGCTATTGGAGGCAAACAACCTACAGTAAAAACAGCAGGCAGTAATTTGAGTATGAAGTAACTTCATTAATGATTACTTCGTAAGGCATGTATACAATGAAGACAAATAAAGATAGGCTAAGTTCAACAACTACAAGAAGAGAAAGGCCCCCAACTTTTGAATACTTGGCTTTACTAATTTAACAACTTTTAAGCATTCTTCTATAGAACTGAACTGCATGTAATTAAACTTTAAACCTAACATATGATTGTTGCTTTTCATAATATCATACAGAATGACTTGTACTAATAATACCACGGTCCCACACAATAACGGAAAGCATAAAACTTTGACTTAGTCTATCAAAGAGCAGATTTCTTCTCAGCATGTATTCAATCAACGATACATGCAATATGTATCCAACGCTGTATTTTCCTCATAAAGCTGTAAAAGAAGATGTGGCTAAATATGCTGTATAACAGGTTGGAAACATTTTGCAGGGAGTGAAAACATGTTTGCAACATTATTAAACTTTCATATTGTGGTTTATACATAATTAGATAAATATATTAAATACTATTTATCATTTTTTCACTAGTGTTGTATTTTCTCAGTCTCTATCTAAAAGCTTACAGGCATAACTGAGCTGGGCAGGGAGCACATGAAGAACACTAAGCCACCTCTGCTGGCAAAACCTGACCTGTAGATGTGATTTTACCATCAAAATGAATATTTTGGTGTTGGAATAAGAGAAATTTTTCCAATTGGTGAATTTATTTTAAGCTATAGAAACCTTTTGTGAGTATGAATAGTATCTCCTATTGGAGAATTTGTTGATGTAACTCCATCGGCAGAACCAAACTGGGATGTGTAAAAGATGTGAACAAGGCTACAGAGTGACTTCTGCCACCATCACAACCTTTTCTGATGCTCAGTGAATTGAGTTTTTCTTGCACCTCAAAAAATACACCACAGGGGGGAAAAAGAGGAAGATTACTTTAACATATATTTCTGAAAAGTAGTTATTTTCTGGGAAGGTAAAGGAAAACAGCAAGGAGAGATTTGAATTCAGTAAAGGCACTTGCCATGACTGAGGACTGGCAGTTGATGACTAGCCCAGAATATGTCCTTTTCCATCCTTGGAACATCACTGACCACCACCATTACTTCCTTATAATGCACATGTTCCTAAAAGCAGTATTAATTCTGTTACAATTTTCCAATATTCTAAATTTCTCATACACTATCCTCCAGATATTTCAGTTTTCAGACATAAGAGAAGATCCTGTAACATCAGAACTCACAAAAAAAAAAAAAACAAACCAAAAAAGCTTTCTTGGGTTAGACCAAAGGCCCAGCACCTCGTATGAATGAGGGTTTGGTCAGACATAATGCTTACAAAAAGTAAGAAACTAGGGTCATCTAGGCCGATCTGTCCACATACAGACCCAGCTTCCTGTGCTTTTTGGCTGTACCACTGTGGTGCTGTTAGAGCATTCCCCGGGGCACTTTCAAGTCCATATTCCATGATCATTTATCTCAGTTCCCTTCTGTTGGGAGGTGTTGGAGTAGCACGGGTTCTGTGCCCATGACAGACCTTTGTGGCAGAAAGGAGGCAACCAGTAGCAACCACTGGTGTTAGCAGCCCTTCGCACTGTGCTCCCTCAAGTTGCCTGGGAAAGCACCATCCTTGAAGTGGTAGCCTAAGGCTGATAGGACCCTACAGCATGTAACCACGGTGCCCTAGCACCCTGAGGCATGTTGGGTACTTCCAAATCTCTCTGACACAAGCAGCGCTCAATGCCCTCCTGTTTACAAAGCACAAGCGGCAGCAGGTTATATATCAGATGAGTAAACTCCTTGTGTCACAGAGGAATCCCTCACCTAAATCCATCTTGGAAAAGCCTACACTTTGCCCACAATCACAGCCAGAGCCAGTTTCGTTCCCACAGCAACAAACACAACTCCTACAATATGGCCCAGCTTTTTGGCAGAGCCCAACCTCCTCCTGCCAGAGTCCTGACGCCGAACCTGGCAGGGCACGCTGAGAAGGGGGTTGCTGTGCAACATAACTGCAGGGCAGCCATCCTCCGGGGCAGCAACTCCTCAGTTAAAGCATGCTTTGATGAGTGGATCCGTGCATTTTTGTGCAAGGAGTCATCTGTTCCCTTAGCAGCTAACGTTTCCGGCTGTATCTTGTATGTGATCAGGGACAGCTTCCTGCCTCTCATACCCACTGGAAAAAAAGCCGTGCCCAGCTGCAACATTTTTGTGTCAGGTTACAGCCGGTATTCATGGACACGCAAGCACACAGGGAGATAAAGGCCAGGCAGGAGTGGTTTAGGGTCCAAAGTGTTCCCTGTGCTAACCCAGAGTTCTTCCCCTGGATGACTGCCTGCTTTCTGATGCTTCTCTTCCTGCCCCTCTGTCCCATGCACAGCCACATCGAGCTGCCTTCTCCCCCTACCCACAGCTTTTCCAGCTTTTCAGTTCAGCTTCAATTACTTCAGGATATCCCAGGCACGATTTGGCAGCCAGAAGCAGACACAGGCTGGCTATAGGTGGCCACATCTTGGTAACCTCTCGCGTCCCATGCTTTCTGTCACAGAGTAGTCCATTTATACTTCAGCCTGGCCTTTGCTCCAGGGCCTTCAGTGTGTGTGGGGCAGAGAGCTTGGGGGCAGAGCAGATGTCTTGGTCCTGCAGATACCCTGTACTGCTGGTGGGACAGCAGGATGCATCTGCAGCCACTGGGAACTGGCAAGATTGTTGAGACTGTGAGGACTTCCTGATGAGGAAGCAATTCATGACACATCCATACAGTGTAATACCCTCTAATGATCTCATTTCGTCAGGTCAGTTCCTCGCTTTCGGAAACTAGAGTACGACGGCAGTATTTTTCTTTCTTGAATTGGTTTTAATTTCTTGGGCAGGGAGGGAAATAAATGCATCAATAAATCAAAAAATAAAATTATAACAGATGGAATTATCTGATTTGCTATGATCTCATGTTCTGCCTTGAAAAACAGAGGTACGTGGATGTATTCAGATCACCCCAGTGGGGCCCTGCCCATTGCTCAGCTGCAAATTATTATATCATCATAGAATGGTTTAGGTTGGAAGGGATCTTGATTATCATCGAATTCCAACCCCCCTGCCATGGGCAGGGACACCTCCCACTAGAGCAGGTTGCTCAAAGCCCCA
>VXBJ01000259.1:740247-809783 GCA_013400055.1 Nycticryphes semicollaris
CCCCCGCCCCTCGCGCCTCAGCCCTCGCCCCACCCCCCGGGGGCCGTTGCTACGGCAGCGGCGCGAGGTCACGCACGCGGTGGGGAGGAAGATGGCGGCGCCCGTGGAAGTCTGTCATGTTGCCTGCTGCGCCAATAGAGCGGGCGGTGGGGTCGTGTCCTGGGGGCTGGGGGGGTTCCTCGCTTTCGGCAGCTGCCGAGACGTTGTTCTCTACGAGCCGGAGGTGAGCTGAGGCGTTGCGGGGCCGGGGCCGGGGCCGGCAGCGCGGCCTCACGGTCGGTGCTTTCTCTCCCTCTCTTGCAGGCGAGGCGGACGGCCGCCGCTCTCCGCGGCCACGCCGGCAGGGTAAACTGCGTGCGCTGGGTCCGCCGGCGGGACGGGGGTGAGTATCGGGGCCTTTGTCCGCCTCTCCCTGTCCCCTTGGGGGGTATGTGGGTTCCGCCGTGGCGGGAGGTCGGGGCCGCTTCCCCCGCTTTGCCCCTCGCTGAGAAGGTGAGGCGGGTGTGTGTGTGTATGAAGGGGAGGTTGGCAGCAGAGGGGCTGCGGGCTAAACTGTGAAGAGCTGGAGAAAACGGGGAGGGAGACACAGCGCTTCCAGCGCTTCCTTTTGCCTTAAGCCCAGTTTTGCAGTAGGGATTTTAACAGTTGTCTCCGCACGAAACTGGCCCGTCAAACTCAGGTGAGCGGTCCAGTGAGCGAGGGGATGCCATCGGGGCTGTCATCTCCCGGCCCTGCAACCAAGGCCAGCCCAAGAGGCTGTTTTGCCTGGACCTGCGGTGGCTCTGACAGATCGGCAGCTGTGGCGCTTGTGCTACCACTGGGCTCTTCGATAAGGGGTTGGAGTTTTGTGTTTTTTGACTTTGCAAACTGAAGCTTTTTAAGAAATCTCATACTATAAAACCATAAGTTGCATAGAGGTCATATCCAGAAAAAATATTGTTTTAAGATAAAAATGTTTGAGACTCTTAGGAGTCTTTTGCTTGATAGTAATTCCAGGCTTTAAGCTTGCTTAGTGCAGACTTTTCAAGGGCATGTACACTTGCCTTGAGGTATTTCTAGAAACTCTCTGGCAAAGAGAAATGAGGCTATTGATTAGACTGTTAATGTACCAGTAATCTACCAGTTGTTTTCTTTGGGGAATAATTACTAAAATGAAAATATTCCTCTTTAATAGTCAAATAAACTGCCATCCTTTCAACTGGTTGTACTACAACCTTTCATTCTGAAAACTGATTAAAATACATTGTGTTCAGGGAACTTGGGAATTAAATTTTCATGTGAGGCTTTGAATTCTGTTGGGTTAGCTTTCTCTTTATTTATTTTCCTGTCATCCAAAAAGACCAGACAAAAAAGGAAAAGATTAAATTACACAACTGGATTTGAGAATCTTCTTGGAAAGAACTATTCATCACATTCATAAAGTACTAAATATTCTGTACCTTTTTCTGCTGTCTTAAATAATATGTTTGCTCTTAAGCTGTGTTGCACAACGCAACCCATATTAGCCATACTTTATTTTGATGGGTACTTTGCTTACAGTTAACACATGATGTTTTGTGAGTAGTAACCAATGTAATTGCTTTTGTTGTTGACTGCTGTTTATAAAGTGTTCAAAGAACTTACCAAAATGTATTATTAGCTTTTGAAACAGAGTTAATTTCTGGTGGATCCGATAAACAGGTCATTCTTTGGGAATGGCATGGAACAGTGACGTGGAATAATCAGGTAAGCAGGAATAATCTATTTTTAAGGCTCCCACCCCCCCTCCAATTTCACACATTCTACACATTGTTTTGTCTGTATTTTTTACTCCTATCTCTTTGCTTTGTCTTGATTACTGAACCCCATGTGTATCTCTTTCATTCTGTCATGCTTTGTTTTACTTTAAACACTGTTTCTTCCTTTCTGTAATTTAATTAAGCTTTCTGATGACTTTAGTTTATGCTACTTTAAAATCTTCAAACTATAAGGTCTGTTTTTAGTTGATATCTCCTGTATGTTTCTTCCTCATTACTTTATATCAATTTCTAGGGATTTCCAGTTGATCTGTGTAACAGTGTAGTGCTTTTGTGTAGGTAGGCTGACCAGAATGATGCACAAGTTGGAGTAGATACTAAAAAAAACAAACACCCAAAATAAACAGCCCCTAAAAAAAAAAAAAAAAACCCAAACCAAACCAAAGCCAAGAAAATCTGTGCAACAATTGAGTTTTGTCAGACAAAATGAGAAGATTAAGGAGACTTGCTACTTTATAACTCATGTTGTAAAACTGGAAATCAATATACGGAGTAAGGTGTAATAGAGCCTTCAGAATAAACTGAAGTTTAGATGGAATATCTTTCTCATCTTACTTTTAAAGTCTTACACATTAGGTGTTGATTTGTGAACGGCTGTGGGCGTAACATAGGCTGTCTCAAACTAGATTAGACTTGGCATTTTAAAATGCATGAGAATCCACACTAGGGGGAAGTGCACCTACAGTACTTGTTTCTGAGAACATTCCCACATCAAATGCGTCTGATAACAACTAAGTTTTCACCTTGATCTGTTATTACTGGAATTTAAAACTTTGTACAACTTTCTGATGTGTTCAGCTTGTGAAGAGCATTCATTTGAAAGGCCATACTGAAGCTGTTTGTGCTGTGGATGCTGTCTACCAGTCAGATGAACCTGATTTAAATCTGCTGATAGCTTCTGCAGCTTCTGACTCAACTGTGAGGATCTGGTCTCGGCATGGTTCAGAAGGTAACGTTTTTTAACATTAGGGGCAACATATTGGCTTAATAAAAATGAAGAATGCTTATCCATTGAAGTACTTGTCTAAAGCTAGCATCTTTTAATGCAACTACATTGATTTCTCTTCAAACTTGGGTACATCAAACCTCCATATTTCTCTTTGAAAACTGAAGGTTATACTAGTTTAACAGCTTTGAGTTGGATTTGTTCTGCAGAATGTTTTATCTTTGGTTTTCTTCAGTGATGTGCTGGCTGAATTTACTAGTTTCTTTTTAATATGTATTTAGAATCTGATGATCTGAACCATCATTTTGCAAAATAACGTGGGGGCAAACTAGCTGTTTGTGTGTAGTAAAATTACTTTGTAAAATGATTAGTGCTGGAATTAGAAAGATGAAGTTAAAATAGTCACTTTGTTGTTACTTTTAACGTGAGTCCAATGAAGTTTGGGATCTTGACTTTCTGGTGAACTTGGCCCTTACATGGACACATGGGAGAGCAGCTTGTTGAAATACTTAAGAAATAAATAGGGTGGATAATCTAGATTTAAAGTGTTATTTGCTAGTTGAGTTGTACTGACTGCATCTCTCAAGTTACTTTCTTCCTTATCTGGTGTACTTGAAGATTTCACGCTGCCCTGCCTACCTGAGAGACGTAGGTAGAAGTTGCCAGTCTTGAGTCCCATGTTCTTGAATGCATTTCTTATGCTCCCAAAGAACATGATGAAGTCCTGACCTTTCCTTTTTATCTTGCTGTTGTGGGTTCCAGTGATGGAAGGACTAATTTTGCTTCTGTAGAGTTTTTTCTGCTATCCTGTTGGTTACTCTACTCTTGATGGCTTGCCAGTTTATCTGCTTCAGGGATCTCAAGGGTGTTTGCAGATTTTTGCTCATCTATTTGCTCTTCTAGCAACTGGATTCAGTTTTATCTTCCTGTGTAGTGAGTACTATTGCCACAGGATATAATTTGCAATATTTATTGCTTCTAATGCATTACTACTGTGAAGCTGTACAACTCTAATACTCAGTGGAGAATAGTTACTTCTAAATCGCCTACTCTGAGTTTCTGTGGACACACAGAAAATTATATTATTTCAGCTTCTGCAAAAAAGGTAAAAGTTTTTCAGCTCCTTAAAATTGAATGGGAATTTTTAACTCTGTAATGTAGTAGGAAATGACAGTGAAACTGTAATACTTAAGAGTAATGAGATCAACAATGTCTGTCTTGTTTTTCAGCTACATGCATTGAAGTTCTGGAGTTTGGAAATGGATTTGTTATGGATGTCTGCTTATCCTTCTTGCCTGGCAGCAATGGTAAGTGCAGCTGCACATCTTGAATATCAAATTAGAAAAAAAAATGGCCAATTACAGTGTCTTCAAAATGATGGTCAAATGGAGTTTTTTAGTTGAACTCTTGAGAGAGAGCTTAAATAGTGGATACGAGGACTGTAAGCGAACAGGAGAGGATGGTGCTTCGGTTTCACCCACTCCTTGTGGTGCTGCTGTGTGTGTTCTTGTTTGGACTGAAGGGTAAAATCCAGAAAAAGAAACTGCAGGCCTGCATCAAAAATTGCACGTTAATGAGCAGTGTTTGTCACTTGTTCAGTATTAAAGGTGAAAAAAAAATTGAGATGCTGGACAAGTGTAACCTGACTGTTCAGCATTGTTTATAGTTTTCTATTACCAGAAATGTTAATATCTTGTAGCCTGTGACAGACAAGTTCTTCTGTTGCAAACCTGTAGCAGTTTTCTTTTTTTAACTAAATGTATCCTCAAGCCAGATACATATGTTGAATTAGGTTAAGTATCAATTAGAGCCATTCACTTGGATGAAGGAGTGCCAGCCTCTGAAGAGGAAAAAGTGCTGAAGTTTCTTACTGTATCTGGAATTTTCAACTATTGGCTGCACATGTTTCACACTGATGTGTGATGTGTCTTTTGATTGTGTGCCTCCAGAAGAGTTATACAGAAGCTTATGTTATTTTTTGGCTAGCGATAATTCTGAGAAATATAAAAGCTCTATCAATTTGCGTTGTCCCATTTGGAAATCTCTGTTTCCAGAGTGTGTCTGATATCAAAAGCAGCATCTGCACCACTGAAGAACTTTAGAATCATAAATCTCTCTCTCTATTTTTCCTGTAATTATATTGACAGGTGGTTGTTGAGATGAAGTTTAAAAGGCTTGAAGGTAAATTAAAATCATTACCTCCGGTGTGAATTTTCATTAGAAGTGAAGGGTCTGTGGTGCCAGTTGCAAGGGTATAAAATTCATATTGCAAAGCAATAGATTATTTCTTCATTTATGATACTGTACAGGTAAGAAATTCTCACTGTAACACTCTAGAGTAGTCCATCTGTTTAATGTTGAAATCAAGTTGTATATAAGAGGAGCGAGCATTCATTTGGGAAAAAAAAACATAAAAGAAAATTATCCTATTAATTCTTAAAATTGAATGCTTCTGAAACCAAAATTGCATGGAGTGCTCAAAGTTTTTTTAAGTGGTGGAATAGCAAGCATTTTTTTTTTTTGCTGTGAAAATATCCCAGGGTCCCCCAAACCCAGTATTGCTTAAAGTTAATATTCAGAGCAGGACAGTTCTTTATTATGGCCGCTTCTCATCCCAGTTGGAACAGGACGGTGGTAATAACCTAGAAGTGAATACTTGACTTTTATGAACTGAATTATTTTGAAATGAGAAATTATTTACATAGCTTTCCTCCAGAAATTTTCAAAAAGATCCTATACTTGTATGTTTTTAATGCCAGTTCCAATATGAATGATCTGTGCTGCTAAAATTGTCAAGAAACAGTTTAGATTTCAAACCATAAATGTATGGTTAGGAAGGTTTCCCCTAGAAATCTGTAAAAGGTTTTTTTATCGTACAGCTTAGCCATGTTCTGTTTTCTCCCTAAATCTGATGCAGTGGTACATACAACTGAACTGTCCTTGTTCAGAGGGGTAAGTTAATTCTGAAATCTAAATAAAGTAGCTTAAAATATATTATTGAAAATCTCACTGCTGATCATATTGTCAGAAACATTAATCTGTAATGGCAATTTGGAATTTTAATGAACTTAGGGAAAATGATCTGTGGTAACTTTAGGAATTGCTTTGAAATCTTTATGAAGGTTGTGTTGGCAGCTCTATTAAGATTTAAAGAATCTTTTCTCTTGAGGACAGTTTGCAGCTCTGAAGTCAGGAATTAAATACAGAATTACTTTTCTGAAAGTAGTAAACTACTCTCCTGAACTAGAACCATTTTCAGTAACCTCTATTTTCACCAAGCAAAGAAATTTAAAGCTCGCATTGAAAACTGATTCATACCTAATGGACACTTCAACTTTCAGAAGACGTTAAAGTTCATGATACCTAGTATTTTAACTCAGTGTCCTTGAAAAGAAATATATTTTTTAAGTCAAATGGGGAAAACCAGTAGACAGCTTATAAAAACCTGAACAATCATTTGCTGCTGGAGTATAGCTTAAGCACTTTACTGGCAGCCTCTTAATTAGGGAGTTTCTTTATGGTTGTTTTCTGAGTCTTGAAGAAGAGCTTTGTGCTGTTTTGTTTGGTTGGTTGCTTTTTGCCTTGCAGTGTCTGCAGAAAGTCTGCTTCTAAAACGCTGGAAATAGGATTTACTGTTTTAGAGATCTTGATCAGCTCTTTTGTCATACACTGTGATTGATTCTTCCTACAGCCTGGATAACTGTGGGGCTGTAGCTTGGCCTCTGACAAATAAGAATTGTCTTCTTGGAACTGAACCGGATCAGGTGGAAAAAAAAGAGCGAGCGAACTTGAAAAAGCTTCGCCAATCCCATTGTCCTCATTGCAACTGGACTGCAGTTTCCAACTTGTTTTTTTCTATTTCCTTTGCAGAACTTTGTTTCAGTCGGATAAATTCTCTAGAGTATTAGAGTTTTTATGTGAAAACCTATGTCTGTTTTTGCTAATTACGTATTTCTTGATTGAACTTTTTGAGTGAAAGCATTTGCATTTGTTTGATACAGCAACTAGATCATACTTTTTTCCTTGGTTTTGTTAGTCAAACTTTTATTCCATATGATGTCATAATGTCTAATTTAGAAAGCGTAAAGAAGTGCTTGCCTGTTTCTATTAATATATTTATTGATACTATATTTTTCTTTTTTTTTTTTTTTCTTTTCTTTTCCAGTACCAATACTGGCTTGTGGTGGTGATGACTGCAAAATAAGTTTGTTTGTACAGCAGAATGATCAGGTAATTACAGTTTTTCTCTCTTGCTTAGAGCATTATTCAGTTTTTCTGCTGCTTTTCTTTTCGTATGTGGTGCTGATTTTTTTTGAGGTTGTTCAATAACTACTAGCTGTGTCTAGATAGCCATCACGTGCAACTGCCCCTTTTCATGTAGTTCATCCATTTTTCTAGGTAATGATGAAATGCACATACAGAATGTTGAATTTGGATTCAATGTGTAAAAGGGTTAGGTTTTCTAATTTCCTTGCTGTGTGAAGATAGCCTGTGTTTCTGCTCCCACTGATATAAAATAGCTATGAAAGTCTTTCTTTATTGAGTATCTATGTATTAAATGGATCATATGGAACTAATGTTACTTTCAGTCTATAAATTCCTATAATAAAACTAAAATGATTTCTATATGTGGAACTACATGTTTATTGCTAGGTATGCCCCTTGTGCTGAATGCTTGTGATTGTTGAAATAAGTATTTGAAGGAGTATCTGATCCCCTAAAAGATTCTATGCATTTTTCATGTGTTATTCAGAAGCTGGTAATTGTTAGTTTCTCGTACAGATATACGTTCCTCTTGAGCACTAGAGAGAGATTCTGTCCTCTCTTGCATCTGTTTAGAAGTTTTGTTAGACTCTAAACCATGTATTGAATGACTGTTTCCAAAACAGAAGTTAGTGTTACTTCTTTCTCTATATCACTCCTTTAAAAAAAGCACAAAACACCTTAAACCACAAACACTGCCCACAATGAATGCACCAGCGATCCTGCCATTCAGAACCCCCAACTGAAACTGATATATGTAAGAACCACTTATTCTTTTGGATTTGTTCAGACACAGTCTCCATAGAGATTGAAGAATGGATACTCCTTTTTGCTTTTTGAGAAAGATAAAAGTTGCTTTATAGATAATTTTCCTGCTCACGCTACCGTATACAGTAAGACTATTTTTTTTTGTTGTTGTTGTCAACAAAATAAATTTTTCATCCTTTATCTGCTTTGTTCAGTGATTTCTTGACCAGGAAAGAAGGGATGCTTTCTTAGCTTCTTTTTTCCCCCCTACGTAGCTCATGAGTGAAATGAGTTTAATGACATTCTGCCATTGTTAACTCCCAGAGAAGGCCACTCATGATTCTGCGTGCTGAAGAAAGACTTTTATCTCGGGGGCCGTACAGTTGATTTTCCTCATTTGAAATCTGGAACTTGTTTTCTTGTATGGTTCAGATTGACAAACAATATGCAGTTTGACTGCCAAAAATGTTCAGAGATACATAAATTATTTCGCGATTTTTCACCAAAGTTTTTTCACCAAACACTATTTTTGACCATTCTTAAATGCAGACTGGATGGGATCCATCCAAGGGTACTGAGGGGACTGGTGACAGTGCTTACCAAGCCTTGTTCCATCATGTATCAGCAGTCCTAGCAAATGTGATGCCCATCTACAAGGAGGACTGGAATTGGGGATCTGAGGAACTACAAGCCCGCCTGCGAGCTGTAGATGGCTTTCTCGCTTGGTTTGTGTGGCAGTGTGCCTTAGTGACCATGTGGCTATGCTACGGGTTTGTTGGGCTAATCAAGTTACAGGACAAGAGGAAGTGGCCTCCAGTTGTGCCAGGGGAGGTTTAGGTTGGATAGCAGGAAAAATTTCATCACAATAAGAGTTATTAAGCATTGGAGCAGGCTGCCCAGGAAAGTGGTGGAGGTATCTAAAAGATGTGCAGACGTGGTGCTTAGAGGCACAGTTTAGTGGTGGTTTTAGCAGTGTTAAGTTAATGATTGTACTCGATCTTAAAGCCCCTTCCAACCTAAATGTCCCTATGATTTTATGACCTAGAAGTGCCAGTGTGTGCAGAATTGTCTAGCCAAATGAGGCTTAGGTGACTGTGAGAACAGATTTGAAGCCAAAGACAGATATTTTGAGAAAGAAGCTTTTTTTTTTTTTTCTTTAACAGATAGCAAAAGAGACCCCAGTTGCAGACTTGAGATGATAGCAGAGGTTATCATTTAATCTTAACTCTGAGTAGGTAATGGATTTAGCAGAATATAATGCCAGAAATAATGTGACAGTTATTAATAGTGAACTGCACTAATGTTTTACCTGTAATGGTTAATTCAGATATTTTAAGTCAACTTGGGATCAAAATTTGTCACAGTAGTATGGCTTTTTCTGGGTAAAGCAAAATTGAAATGTTTTAAATGCTAAGTAAGCAGCAAACACTTGTACCTTAATTGAATCAAAATAAAATGGTAATATTATATGTTATGAATGAAAATATAGTACTAATGAAAGGTCTTAAAAGAGAATCCAGACTGTTTGCATTCCTGGGTTCTGGAGCATGTGCTCATGCGGAGTTTTCTGTCAGCACAGAGTTCTTGATATATACCCTTCTTAGAAACTTAGTCAATAAAGTTAAGAAATACAGGGAATATTTCTAGCCCCATAAGTAATTCCTATTCATATTATTATTTACTAATTCACTTGGATCTATGATTCATTTTCCACGTCATCTGCTCTTGCATCCACTTTGTATGTGTAATAGAAAGTATTTACCCTGTCATTACCAGCAGTATGTTATTCTTTGTGTACGACTATAAGCCTGATAAACTGTAGCCTCTTGAAGGTGAGCATCTTAAATTCTCATCCTTTCTTGCTCATATATGGAAATTCCCATAATGTGACATACATTTAGCCAATGGTGGCAAAACAAAAAAAGCCTGTTTAGAATTTATCAGTAAGTTTACAATCCCTAGTAGCGGCTTATTTTTCTAGTTTCAAATAATAAAAGCTGTAAATATAAAAAAAACTTGAAAATCTGAAGCTAATTCCTGATATGCACATGGTAATTAAGTGGATTTCTATGATGTAACAGGAATTTCTTTTCAGTTTCAGAAAACGTTAATACTCCCTGGCCACGAAGATTGGATAAGAGGCATCGAATGGGCAGTCTGTGGTCAGTATAAAAGACGAAAAACGTGGAATACTGGTTTAATGACAGTACTACTGTTTTACCCTTCCAACAGATGCCTTTGATACAGTGTGGTGCCTAAGCTCTTGTGATTGTGATTTTTTTCTTTTTTTTTTTTTTTTTGAGATGGTGGTTCAAATATTAAAAATCAAGATAGAACTTTGTATCCTGTTAAAACAGAGGAATTGTTGAACCTATATTACAGTTATATTTCAGTTACCAAAATTATAGCTATAATAGGATTGATAGAAAACACTCAGATCCCTCATTTTGCGTTGCTTGCTTCAGGTATGTTTACCTGACTAGTCCCTAAATTCAAATAATTAGGAGTTTTAGCAACTTGTCCTTTTCAAGTTTCAATTGGCAAATATCTGTATGAGGAAGAACTGTCTGCTTTTTCAAAGCCGGGGGAAGGTAGAAGGAAATAGTACTTTCCTTATTCCCACACTATTTTCCTCTGTCCTCCTCTGTCCTCCTCTGTCCTCCTCTGTCCTCCTCTGTCCTCCTCTGTCCTCCTCTGTCCTCCTCTGTCCTCCTCTGTCCTCCTCTGTCCTCCTCTGTCCTCCTCTGTCCTCTTGTTTTGGTTTTTGTTTTGTTTTGAGGAGTAGGGGGTTAAGAGGACAACCTATTCAGATGGTATCTAATCAAATAGTTGTTGCAATGGCAAAAATAAAATAGAAGGAATTAGAGGATGCTATAATCCTGATGAAAGAAAAGGAAGAAAGAATTTTGAGACCGAAGACCATAAGTAGTTGGCAAGTGTATGTACAGTATTTACCATGTCTTATAAGCAATGAAATGTCTATAGTTAGTATGTTATAAACTTTTACAGGGTTTGAAATGGAAGAGTGAGTTGATGTTGAAATAAAACAGCAATTTATGATACTGTGTGCAGTGGGGAAAATTAATAATATTAGTGCATATTGAATTTAATAATATCAGTGCAACATAATGCTGTAGTGCATGATTGGAGAGATGGTAGCTTAATCATGGCAGTGGTTGCAAAGAAAGCACAATATAAACATGGCTCTAATTACACACATATATATATATATATATATAAATATATTTGTATTTATAAACCAAATAGGTGAAGACCTTTTCTTAGCAAGCTGTGCTCAGGATTGTTTGATAAGACTTTGGAAAGTGTGTACAAAATCAAAGCAACTTCCAGAAACTGAAGATGATTCCATAAGGCTGAAAGAAAATGTTTTTACTGTTAAGGGTAGGTAACAGCTGCAAAATTTTCTTGCACTACTTTTCCCTTGTGTGTCTGGTCTTTGCTTCAGGGGAGCTAACAAGGTGGTTACCATCTAAGATGGTTTGTTTCTTGTATTAAAAGAATCTGAGATGAGTTTGATTACCTTATTTTTATTCAAATGTTAGAAGTGTTAGAAAGTTAGTTAAAGCCATGACTATGTAAAGTTAGTGATGTGTTACTAAAATGGTAAAGCAGTGAAAGAGCTTAATACCAACACGCATTGTTTTGCATATTCCAAATGAAATACATAGGAGAAAAATTTGTCTGTGGGAGGTAAGCTGTTGTGCAGTTCTCCTTGAGTTTAATAGCATAAGTTTAATTTTCTTTGAAATTCAATGTGTTAAAGAGTGCTACTATTACTTAAACAGTAGAAAAGTACTGGAGAGAACAGATAAGTAAGCGCAGGCTTACTTTATGGTTGTTTAACATACTGTTTGAGCACTCTAACATCAGAGGCTCGACATTGTGGGGTAAATGATTAGGCAATTTAGGTAATACAGTGAAGTTTGTGTGAAGTTATACGTAAAAAGTGCTCGTGCTACAAATCCTGATGCATTGCTTGGAGTATGTGAATGATTGTATTTACAGCCATTTGGAGATGAATATATACTTAAGAGGATTGATTGACAGAGCCAATGCCAGAGCACTTATTACAAAATTGCTTGTGAGTTCTTCAGGAATTCTGTGATGCCACCCGGAGGCAATAGGCTGACTTCTTATTGTCAGTCTGGTACTCAAGGCCTGTGGCAAAGTAGGTTTTCAGGGAGCTGTTCAATGTCAATATGCTGTTGAGATATTGGTAGATGATGAAATCTGTTGACTTTTTCACTGAAGAGATCAGAAATGACATGGTCTTTCTTGGCTTTTAGAAAGAAATGTGCTTTTCTCTGATTTGTGGTAGATACTGATACAACATATGCAATTACTTTGGAGTCGGTGTTGGCTGGTCATGAAAACTGGGTGTATGCAGTTCACTGGCAACCTTCATTTTCCAAAGGTAAAAAGATACCAAGCACTTAGCAGTTGTGTACATAGAGTGCACTTACATGTCTCTGTATCGTGTCTGTGTGTTCACGTGTCACTTTGCGCTATGAAAGTGTTAAAATTCTGCAGATAATGTTTTATAAGTAAGTGGATATTGTCTTTTACTCCTGTTTTCTTTAATGAATGAAATAAATCAAAGCCATTACAGCTCAGTTATTTTATTGTTTGGGGAGTACAAATTAGTTTGTTTAAGCAGTATGAATTAATAGCTCTAATAGTTTACCTTGATACATCTATCTGAAATGTCTGTGCTTCAAAAGGTAAGCATTAACTCAAGAGCACTCCTTTCTTTTTCTTGGAGTACGAAGTTACACATAGCAATGTTCAGAAGATGAATTTTCAGTCTTCTGTGCATTAATATAACATGCCAGGAACTCTTTGAGTATCAGTTTTCTCTAGCATGTATCTTTAAGACATTAATACAGATTCTCATTGAAAAAAAAAATGTTATTTACAGTTTTGCCTTTTGTCCTAGTCTGTATCTTTCTTCTTAAATCCTTAAATTCTGACAGCCTTGTTTGCAGTACGTATTTTCTGCTGTGTGTCTGCATGGCATATGAGGGAGGGAGATTCCTGACTTGACGTGATAGCACAATCAGAACTGCTGGGTGATGAACCAGTTTCCACTTACCCATTCTGGCTGGGTTGGGAGGTTGTCTGGAGTGTTCCATTGCATTTTGGGGAGCAGTCCTTAATACTGGCTGTGTTACAAGGTACTAGAGTCTATTGAAGTCTGTAGTGAACCTAACGCTTAATTTGGAAAAAAACCTCAGTGAATACTGGTATAGAGATTATTTTGTTTTAAAATGTAAATCTTTTGGTAAAAACTTATTTGAGAAATAGAAATGAGAACCGCTACATAGTCTCTCTGTGAAGCTCTAGCTTTTCCTCTAAATCCCATTTGTTTCAATATCTATTTGGAGTGACTAAACACAAGGTTATGGTTGTTCTCACGTACTTGTTTTACATTTTCCTTTGGGAGATTATGGCTGAAAAACAGAGAATCTCCTAATGAACATAGAGCCTGTTAAGTCTGGCATTTAAGTGCTGCATTGCGTGTCTGATGCCGAACAGTTTTCGTGGCGTGTGTGGATTTCAGTATGACCAAATTCTTTCAGAAAGTATTCTCACAGGTTGCAGGGTGATCGTTTTCCTTGTACTGTAGATGGCAGCATGCAACAACCAATGAGGCTGTTGTCTGCGTCAATGGACAAAACTGTGATCATCTGGGAACCTGATAAGGAAACTGGAGTCTGGCTGGAACAGGCAAGTGTCAGTCTTCTGCGCGATAGGTACTTTATTCAGTTTGTGTTTCCAGCATCTAGTGTTTGTACTGTAGGGAACAAAAACTCTAACAAAGGCTGAGAGAGAAAGGCAAAAGCATTTTCTTGCAGAAATACTTGCAACACAGCATCAAAATGAGTAAAACAGTATATTTTCAAAAATGATATGATGCAATAAGATTTTATTGCTTATTTGCTTTCTTTTTACCTTAATGGGGAGTTTCTAGGGGGAGGTTGTGCTCAACTGTCATTCATAGTATAGCAAGCCAGATGCTGCATAGTAACACACACTGTGTACTCCTGGTAAGAAGAGGAAGAAATCCTCCTGAATTATTTGTAGTTAATCCTTGTGGGAATTTGCTACCAAGAAGTTACTACAGAGCAACTGACATGCAATTCACAAGCCTGGTTTTACTCACACTAACTTGTTCATGGGCTGTCATTAGGTTTTTCTTTCATTTGAGCTGGGTGCTCATGTTTCACTGGGCTATTTTAAACACTGTTCTAATGTGGATCATCCTAAATAAACAAGTAGTACAACCAGATTTATGTACTGCTTTGGTAGATGTCTTTGTTTTCAGTTGAGCTGCTTCTCCACATTGCAGTAGTTTGGCTGAAATTGTTTGTATTAGGTAATGCCAATCATTCTTTATGATCTTGTGCTCCAGAAGCAAAGTTCTAATCCTCTCTTGGGTGAAAAAAAAAGTGCAGTAGTGTATTTAATTTCCCCCCTGTTCCATTGAAAAGTTCTTGTGCCTTTCTACTTGAAGTAAAAAATACTTCATAATAGGGTGGTCACAGAGATGCTATTTGTTGTCCCGTGTAACACTTAGCTGTGGCTAAATTTACAAGCTTCTAAAAACGGGTTGTGCAGTAAAACTGGTCCAAGTTGTTTCTTTTTACATTCCATCTGCATTGGTTAGACCAAGGTGCAGCTTTTGCAGTTCAGATCAGGCATTTTAACTGCAACAATCCTTTTTGCATGGACGGAGGGAAACCCGAGCTGAAAGCCTGCAGGGAGGAAAGACACAGGGGAACATCTCATTTTCTCTCTTTCATTTTGATACGATGAATAAGAAGTCTTCTCAAAATCATTCCCCTGTCAGAAGTGAGGCTCTACCTCTAGCGTGGAATATCAAAGTCACTTCCACGTGAGCAGTATTTTTTTTTTGAGTGAGTGCTAATTAAATGGACATACTAGTCCACACTGCCATTTAGAATGAGGTATAGACTCATTCCATTGTGATCTTAAAAGCAGCTGTATAATAATGAGAGAACTATTATGAGTTCAGCTTGAAAGCAATTATGGTCTTATATCTTGAGTAAAACTTTAAAATGTAACTTTAATGATCTTTTAATATTATTAAAAACTTGAAAGAAAAATAGGGAAGTGAAAATATAGCAGTGTATCTCTTGGAAATTAAGAGAAAAATGAAATAAGGTAATTGGGAACCACTGGTCCTTTGCACCATTTCTCCATTTTGTACAGTAATAGCAAGGCAAGAGATGACAAGAAACGGTTGCATCCAACAGGCTGGACTGAAACGTAGAAAGATCAGGTTCTTGGCTCGTCCAGTGTAGTGTTTTCTTTCCCCTGGGGGATTGAGCAAGATCCTATCCTGAGATGGTTATGAAGAGAGGTTCTGTTAAAGTAGAATGCAGCTTTGATTCCCGTGATATTTTAATGCTTAACTTTGTAGTTAGAATATCCTTGAAATGTGGTTTTGTGTGTTATGTGAACGTTGCCCGTAGCTAAATTTTCATCTGGTGAGATTAGGGTGAGTTTTTATGAACGGAAGGCCATCTTCATGGGTTATTCACTTCTGGTCATTTATTCAGGTGCGGGTAGGTGAAGTAGGTGGCAATACCCTTGGATTTTTTGACTGCCAGTTTAGTCCAGATGGTTCAATGATTGTTGCTCATGCTTTCCATGGAGCACTACACCTTTGGAAACAGGCTACAGTTAATAAGGTATGTTTTTTCTTTTATTTTCTTAAAAATTTTTAAAAGAACTACACTTACATGTCACTTGAGGTAAGGCCTATTGCTAATAGAAAGGTGTAACAGTACATTATAAACTTAATGATTGAAATAGTCCTTCTGTGGATATAACATTCTGTAGGAGTCTCGCTTCTGCGCAGAAGGGAGGTTGTAATCTCCCAGGCTCTAAAACCTGTTGCTTCCTGTGGGAACCGTGAGCTCAGTCTGTTCCACTAACTTTCTTTGTGGTTGTGCTTTGTCCAGAAATGGCAACTGAATCAATAACACAGATTTCTTTTACATTGGAACAATAAATCAATATTTGTGTCTCTTTAGCCATTTGGTGTTCTAATAATTCGCTCTATTCAAATGTCTTTTTTCTGTTTTCTTAGTGAGGATGTTGATACTGTTATTTTGGTTAGAATAAGCCGATCAGTCAATTTAAAACTCCTTGCTTCTTTGGTGACTGTTTTTTAATAGAAAGAATGGACTCCAGAAGTTGTGATTTCAGGACATTTTAACAGTGTAGAGGATGTAAAGTGGGATCCAGAAGGAGAGTTTATCATCAGTGTTGGTTCTGATCAAACTACTAGACTCTTCACTCCATGGAAAAGAAAAAAAGAGACGGAGGTATGATCTTCAAAGATTTTGTAAACTTGGTAAAGAGGGCTGCCCTGAGCTTGGAACAAGTCACCTGCATTTAACTCAAACCTTAAATTTCCCCAAGCCATGATCTGTTCCACACTGCTTGTGTAAAGGTTTGGTTTGATCATTCAGTATGTGCTGTTTTCCCTTTAAAAATACTAGTGATAGAGTTTTAGCAATCACATAGCATGACTGCTGTTCAGTCGTGTGTTCACCTCCAGGTTACCTTCAGTCAGTGTTCTTCCAGGTAATCCTGAAGAAACTTAACTACTTAATTAAGCAAACTTCTCACTATTTTTTTTTTTAACACTGTTTTGTTTATGACTCTGTTTTACTGGAATGTTTATCTGAACTGCATGGGTACAGTTGGTACCTCTGCAAGAAACTTTTCAGGGAGAATTATTGCTGAGTAACTTTGCGGGAAACTCAGTCTAGGAAGGCAAAAGGTCCTGTTTCTAGTTGCTTGTGCGTTTTCCTTCAACTGCAAATACAGCCTTTCCTGGCAGAACAGTAAAATGTTCCGTTTGGGAAACTCGCGGGTACTAGAGTGATTGAAGTCGTGTGAGGCCTTGTGCAGACTGTACTGTTAGTTGGGGGGAGGCAAAGGGTGGCCATTAGAACTGTCCCATCAAAGCTTCTGTAGTACAGACCAGTACAGGATATCTGAGAGTGAATTTGACATCAGTTCCTTGATTTCCTTCTTCCAGGCCACACAGAACCTGGTGGCAATCCCAGCTCAGGTGCTAAGCTTTGTCTTGTGTTGTCGGAAGGGTATCTCTGGTTTCCTTCTCTGCCTTTTCCCCTAATCTCCAGTCTGGAGGGTACAACAGCTCTGGGAGGTTTAATTTTGGTTTGGATGTGGGTTGGTTTTTTTTGTTTGTTTGTTTCTGTTTGTTGTTTTTTTTTCCCCCCATGTTATGTGCTGTGTTCTATCGTATGCAAAGTAGTAAAGGGTAAAGAGGGGTTTATTGCACTGTTTGCTCGTTTGTTGTTTTGATTATTTTTTTTAGAGAATTACTGCTTTTTTTTCTCATTGGAAGATAATCAAGTTTTCGTGAAAACACGAGGTTTTGTAGGACCTCTTCTATTTGAAGCTCAAACATTCGAATCTCAATTGAATTTTTAGTGTGATGCACGCAGTTTACAGGCAATGTAATGCCTTTTCTTACGTTTGTATGACATCTAGTAACATGTAAAATCTGTGTTGGCTGCATTTTTTCCAGCATTGTAATACTGAAGTAAACTAATTCTAATTCTGCTATTTTTCCAACCGAAGTATCATGTATAGAAGTACTAGCAAATGAGACTTACTAAAAATCTTTTCATGAAAGTATATCTGCTAGAAAACAAATTTGGGTTTTTGGGTTTTTTTTGAAGAAGCTAATATTCATTGCTTAGTGTGACTATAAAACTAACGTGTCTATTTAATTGCTGGTCAACTGTTACCTCTGGTTTTCTTGTTTTAATTGTATTACAAGTTCCATCTAAACATGAGGAGGAACTTCTTCACTTTGAGGGTAGCAAAGCACTGGAACAGGCTGCCCAGAGAGGTGGTGGAGTCTCCGTCTCTGGAGACATTCAAAACCCACCTGGACAAGTTCCTGTGCAACCTGCTCTAGGAGGACCTTCTTTGGCAGGGGGTTGGACTGGATGATCTCCAGAGGTCTCTTCCAACCCCATATCATTCTGTGATTTTTGTGAACTGCTTGTCTGTTTGTTTAGGTAACCTGGCATGAAATTGCAAGGCCTCAAGTACATGGATATGACATGCGTTGTCTGGCAATGGTCGGCCGGTTTCAGTTTGTGTCAGGAGCAGATGAAAAAGTGCTTCGGGTTTTTTGTGCTCCCAAGAATTTTATAGAAAATTTCAGTAACATCACTGGAATTCCCATGGAGAAGCTGTGCTCCCATGTAAGTGTGGTAAAGCAATGCTAAATATTGATAGCCTTCTTTCATGTAAATAAATGAATGCTTAAGGAGATATCAGGTTGCACTAAACTCCATAAAATTTCTTCTAATACTTCTGAAATCTTAACCTTATTTTTCCTTTCCCTTCTATTTGCTGCCATATGTGTTAGTTCATGCTTATTTTCATGGTGTTGTCTTACAGATTGTATTTGAAACTAAACAAGACCTAGTGTCTCAAGAGTATGGGTAAATTTTAAATGTTGGGCCAAGTGGATTACTGTACACGCTTGGTGATTTGAAAGCAAACAATAAAGCCTGGGAATGTGCTTCTCCTTAATTTAAGGGTGTAGTACTCTTGTCTAGATGTAATTATTGTGTAGTTTTGTGTTGGTTTTTTTTAATTGTATGCTTGGAAGTAGAGTGAAGATCTCAGCACTGTTGTTAGCTGTTACATACAAATATTTATAAATATGTACTTGCTCATGCTTTATTTCCTCTTGGCATTGGAAATTTTCTTGAGGCCTTTACATTCCAGTTTTTAGTTGTTGATAAATACACTTTCCTACTCTGTGGGAAGATAAGACTGCAGAGTTGCTGTCCTTTGTTTGCTCCCCATTTTCTTTAAGATCTAATTCTGTTTTTCCTCTGCATTTTGTAGAGCCGACTTCATTCAGGATAGTGGCCTCTGTACAGTGCCTTGCGTGCTCTTGTCATTTTTTTTTTTCAAAAGCAGTGTTTTCTGTGCAGCTTCTCAGAGATGGATTAGCCTTTCAATTTCATTTAACAATTGAAATGTCCGGGAAAGAAATCTATTCATTTTTGATAGCAAGAAGTTACATAAGTAGCTGTCTAGCACTTTAATTCAGTAAGATTTTGTAAGCATTTGTGTTAATGACGTTGTGCAAATAACATTGGGCTTTTATAATGCTGGCAGATGTTGTGATTTTACTTTAATTGTAGACTTTCCTTATCAGCACCTTCCTTTGAGTGCTATTTTTTGATTCGTGATATCAAAAAGTGTTTCACATGGGTTTTGTTTATAGAGGAAGGCTTTATGAGCTCTAATGATACAGCTCCTCTTAAATAGCTTTATTGAAATTGTTTTCTGTGAATGCTTTTTTTCATTAAAGTGGGTAAGCTTTTTCTTAATTTAGCTCAAACACCTTCCCGAAAAAGTACTTAGAATGAAAAAAGCCAGCTTTCCATTCAAAAAGAGTTGAATAGGATTATATTCAGTTCAAATCCATGGGATTGTATAATACTTTGGGTTGTAATGCAGAACTATTTTTGTTTTAGAGGCCTTAGACTGGTGTGTGTGTCTCATATTTCCTCATCAAAATATGGACATTTGAATAAATAACATAGCATTCTAAGCTGTCACCTAAATTATTAATCCAATTTGGTAAAACAGTCTTTCTTTTGAACTTTGCAGACACTGTAAAACAGAGATTATTAGATTTAATAGATATAAAATTTTTCAATTTCTGCACAAAAGGTCCCAAGTTCAATTACCCTTTCCAAATCTTGTCTCTTTCCCCTGTACCTTTATGGAAGTAATTCCTGTCTGATGACTTGTCTTCTGTGCTGCTTTACACGGCCACGTACTCCAGCCACATCTCCGTGCTATGTACTGGGTTGTGTTTGAAGCTGTGGGCCCAGGCACTCGCTCTCTGTCCCCTTTCACAAAGTGCTGCTTTATTATTTCACCACAGAACAGACTGTTTCCCAGTCCCATTGTGTTAAAAGCCGTAGTGCACTCAGTTTGCTAATTATCATGTATATCCTAGAATAAATAAGACTGGAAGAAAGCTTATAATTGGGGATGAAGATACGTGCTTTACAGCAAAACTGTTGAGCTGAGGCCTTAGAAAAGCTTTTATCTCTGGCAGAGTACTGGTTTTCATTGTGTGCAGGGTATGTTCTGGGTGAGTTGTTTTTCAAAGTGCCCTCTTTCACTTCTCTCTCATCACGGGGGGTTCCTTAAACTGTGGCCTTTGAAATCTGAACCTATATGACAATCTGTGTGTAACTTTCCTCTCCTTTTTCTCCCNATCTTCCAGAGGGTGCAACTGTGCCAGCTTTGGGATTATCCAATAAAGCTGTCTTTGAAGGTATGGCTAATGAGAAATAATGGTGATGGTGCTTCGTGTGGAAACTTTTTATTTTTTAATTGATTTAGTGTTATGACTTTTTGTTAGGGCCATCACTGTAAGCTTGACTGCAAGTTTAGAATCTAGAAATTGTGCAAAGTGTTTATTTCTCTGGTAGCAATTGTGGTGCTTAAAAATAAAAGAAATGAGAATCTTTCCTCCCTTTCTCTGCCTTTGGTTTTCCCCTAAATATCTTGTGGAAACCCAAAATGCTATTTTCCTGCCTTCCATGCTGTTTCCCACACCCCTGTGGGAAGTAACCCCACTGAGTCTGCACAGTGCTCCCCAGAACCTTTCCTCTTGAGTCTTCCACATTTCACGTGGATTCTGGGGCTCATTGCTCTCCTGTGATGGGTCTGGGAGTAGCCAGGGCAGGATATTATTTGAATTCTCCGATCTTTTTTTCTTGTGTTTTTGCCATGCTCACTACCTGTGCACACTTGCTGAGAAGGTTGATGACTTTTAGCCAAAAAACCTAGGTTCAGATTTGTTAAAGCAGGGCAACCTGGTGGTTGCTTTGTGGCTTAACAAGGAAGGAGGGACAAACATCTGTCTAGAATGACAAAAACAACTGAGTATTGTTTTGAGATTGGGGATGGGACTAGTAATCTGGTGTTTAATAAAATCTCTGGTAAAAATGCACTTACAGTGGAATCTACAAATTAGGTCAGACTTTTTTTTTCTCTGCTTAAAGCTTTATCAGAAGGTGTGAATTAAAAAAGGAAGCATTTTATATAAGCTTTGTCTTCAGGGTCTTCAGTGGCAATACAGCTAAATCTTCCTAAATCTTCTGTGAGAGAAAAGTAATTATGTTGTACCTGAAGTAACTTTCAAAATATGTTTTGGGAATACCTCTTTTCTCTGGTTTCTCATGAGTCCTTCCACTGAGAGAGGGAACAAAACTCCCTTCTCCCTAAGTATCATCACTCAGAATAACTGATTTTCATTGATTTTGTGTGGCACACCAAGAAGCAACACTATGAGTAGAAAAGCAGTCAAATTTTACTGCATTAGCCATTGCCCACCCAATGCTGCCCACACTGATGGCTTAAGTTAAAGGCCCACAGATCTCTTCTCTTGCTTATTCTGCAGAGGAATCTGCATGGTGAGCGATGATCAGCTAGCAGTGCCAAATTAGATAAATGATGATAATTTCATTTTCAAGGGGAGAGAAGACAGAGAACATAGTCTTTCTATTCTGCTCTTTCTGTACCTGCTTTTTTAAACTGCTGTATTTGAAATGTATGTTTGGCAAAAAGATAGATTCTGTCTGAGAACAATTGTTCCTCAGTTGCCTAAAGCCAATGGTAGATGCACTAATGCAAGGAGGATGGCTTTTAGTTTAGTTTAGGGGTCTACATTAAATTTAGGAATTAATCACTTGTGTCAGAGATTTTTACCTTAAATGTTTTCAAATACAGAATGGAAGGTTCAACATCGGGGAGACACCAGTTCAGCTACTGGTAACTTCTTCTTTCAGATAAATCACAGTCTCTTTAAGAATCTCTAAAAAAGACTGTGCTGTTGAAGAGAGGATAGTCTTGGATTCCAGTTAGTCCAAAGATTAGGTTTTTTTTTCCTCTTCTGTTCATTCCTGTGTGCAGTAGAATAATTAGACTATGATATTCATATTATTGTAACTCTGGAAGCAGAAAAACCTAATCTCAATTATTTATAATGTAAAAAAACAATAGAAGATTTTTACTTGTATAATAAGTGCTTCTATTTTCCCTCTGTCAAGTAAGTTCTCTCTGTGCTACTTTGAATAGGAGACACGGCTGTCCAACCAGTTGAGGATGAAGAAACATTTAACACCATTTCAAATCAGTATCCTGAGATTTATTTTCAACCCTTGATCCTTACAGGTATGAGATTCATTTGTTTTGTAGGAAGTAGCCAAAGAAATTTGGTATAAACTTGAAGCATTATTTAACTGATTTTTAGATTATTTAGAGTACCCAGTTTGAATATGTTGTACAAATATCTTTTAGAACCTCCCCCCGAGGATCACTTGCTGCAGAATACCTTGTGGCCTGAAATGCAGAAGTTGTGAGTTTTATTTTTCTTTTTTATTTAATTTACCAAATTTCCAGAAAGGTATTGCAGCACATCAATGGAGTCTGGTCTTGTAACTCTTCCTCTTTTACCACCTGATTTGACTTTTTGTGCAGTATATTGCTTGTGAAATAACTAAATTATATGTATATAAAAATTAGGAAACAATACAGAAAATGGTCATTAAGACTGACGTGTCACAAAACTTTGTTTCACTGGTTCCTTCTATACCAGTGAATGATATATATGTTTTTGTAGCACAAAGCTATTCTTTTGAATTTGTGATGATCAGACTTTTGATTGCCCTTTTGGATATTTGTCTTGTGAAAGTCTGTTGAAGGTGCTGATCCCTGGGTTTTTCCCCCCCCTCCTTTGTTCCAAGGGAGTAGCAAGGTTTCTGGTCGGCTGTACAGAACTCTGGCACATTTCCATGGTCTCCTCTGTGCTGCGGGATGTGATGGGCCTCTCTTTCCATACTGCAGCCTTTATTTATGTCTGTCTGCCCAGCACATCTGCTTAAAACCTTGCCTGTCCTGAAGGTGTCTCTGCATAAGCAGTTTTCTCCTTCTTTCCACTTCATGGCACAGACTCAGAGATCAAGTTTGTCTTACTGGTGTGGAGGTAAAGGCTGAGGCATCAAAGATGGAACTTCCCTGTAAAGCTTAACAGAGTTGTGAGATGCAATATGTGGAAGTAGCAGCCAAAATAGGATGTCTCTAGTGGTAAAGCAAAGTGATGAATGTTGAGTAAGGTGGTTACAAACCAACTTTGGGTTGTTGGGTTGAATGCTGACAGAGTGGGTTATGGATTGCAAAGGTAATAGTGTTATGTGGTCATGACAGTAATTGTTTTGAGGTTGGAGGGTTTTAGAATTTTTTACCTGTGTTTTGTTCCTCCTTTTCACAACAACTTGCAACATTCACAACAACTTGCAAAACAAGTTGGTCACCTGATTTGTTCCCTAAGGATCTGGGTAACATTAACCTACACTTCCACAATCTTCAAAGTTTTAGTATCAATCTTCAAAGTGTAGCCTGAAGAAATTGATTGTCTCAAGCTCTTAGGGGTTTGTTTATCTGAATCTCCCAAAAGAGTGGTCTCAGGCAGGAACAGGAACAATGTTGAGCATTTGCTGATGATTACAGCTGCCTTTATACATACCAGTTTTGTGATTTTAGGTGGGGGAGGTGGGAAATAAAAAACTTTGGGGAAAACAGTTCTCAGGGTGCTTTCATTTGACTGAGTGGGAGATTTGGTGGGAGCTCATCTTTACCTTCAACTGGGCAGTTAATCTTTGTGTGCTTTTAAGCTCTTTTACTGTGTTTGTGCTCAAAAGTGCTTCTAAGAGGGAAGCTGGGGGTATTAGACCGTATCTGCACATTTTTGTAATGTCTGTTACTTTACCTGCTTCTCCTGTGCATGCTAGGGCCACTAATGCTCCCACTCTCATAATCAGTTCGATGAAGGATCTTCAAGTAGTCAAAAGGAGACAAAGCCAAAATTCTCCTTCATTTGCCTTTGACATTTTTCAAAGTCTAGTGAGACACTATTCTTTCATATTCTGCTACAGGAGAACTGCCTACCTGGTTTTATATCCTACATTCATTAAAATAACTGCATTTTGTGATGGTCTTCAAGGTGACTTATTTGAGCAATTTTTCCTGATTCTGGAGACGCTGCTAATGATAGGGGTTCTTTCATGCAAAGGCAACAAGATATAAAGCATTCATGGATTTTCAGGTTTTTTGCTCAGGATAATCTTGAAAGAAGTAACATGAAATTGCATAATGTAGATTTCAAGTTGCCATAGCAGCAGAAAAACAGTGTGAGGAACTGACTTGCTAAAAATAGCTTGTTTGTCATTGGCATTTGTATATTCCCAGTTCTAACTCAACACCAAATTTTGAAAGATCAGTGTCTGATATTAAAAACTGTTTGCTTGAGCAGGTTTTAGCATGAAGAACTTGCTGAATTTTTTTATAATAATCTAATAACTTTGAAATAAAAATATGATAAATCCTGTGAGAGTATGCTAAACTTTATCATCTTGGAAAATAACCATAGAGAGTTTATATGCATCAGGCTGAGATTAAAGCCTGAGTGTTGACGTAAATATATGTTTATATGTATGTACATTTAATGTAAGACACCTGGAAGTCTTGAGAGATCGTTTCTGACACTAGAAAATTATTGTAATCATTTCTCTGGACACTTTCAAAGTCCAGTCAGTTACCTGTGGATAAAACAATTGCTATGAATTGCACATTACTAAGATAAAATTGCTTGTGGTTGTATGGTGGCTTGACCTTGGCTCAACACCAGGTACCCACCAAAGCTTTTCTATCACTCCCCTGCTCAGCTGGACAGGGGAGAGAAAATATAACAAAAGGTTTGTGTGTCAAGATAAGGACAGGGAGATCACTCAGCAGTTACTGTAACAAGCAAAACAGACTGAATTTGTGGATAATTAATTTATTACCAATCATAGCACAGTAGGATAATGAGAAATAAATCTTAAAAACACCTTCCCCCCACCTCTCCCTTCTTCCCAGGCTTAACTTCACTCCCAATTTTTTCTACCTCTGGCCCTCCAGTGGTGCAGGGGGGTGGGGAGTTGGGGTTGTGATCAGTTCATCACATGGTGTCTCTGATGATCCTTCCTCCTCAGAAGGACTCCTCACACTCTTCCCCTGCTTCAGTGTGGGGCCTCTCTCGCAGGAGACAATCCTCCACAAGCTTTTCTAACGTGGATCCTTTCCATGGGGTACAGTCCTTCAGGAACAGACTGCTCCAGTGTGAATCACCCCCAGGGTCCCAAGTCCTGCCAGCAAACCTGCTCCAGCACTGGGCTCCTCTCTCCAGAGGTCTACAAAGTCCTGCCAGGAGCACTGCTCCAGTACAGGCTTCCCATGGGACCGCAGCCTCCTTCAGGTGGATCCATGTACTCCACTGTTAACTTCCATGGGCTGCAGGGGCACTGCCTGCCTTATCATGGTGTTCCCCATGGACTGCAGGGGATTCTCTGCTCTGGCACCTGGAGGACCTCTTCCCTCTCCTTCTTCACTGACTTTGGTGTCTACAGAGTTGTTGCTCTCACATATTCTCACTCCTCTCTCTGGCTGCTGTCGCACTGCAACTTTTCCCCCTTCTTGACTATGTTCTCACCATTGATGGGCTCGGCTTGGTCAGTGGTGGGTCCGTCTTGGAGCTGGCTGGAATTGGCTCTATCAAACATGGGGGAGGCTTCTTTCAGCTTCTAACAGAAGCTATCCCTGTAGCCCCACTGCTACCAAAACTTCGCCATGGAAATCCAGTACAGATGGAAAGTGTCACTTCCTTGTTCATTCATGTAGTTGCTTCTCTCCATTGTGAGCCTTCTTTTGGTGTCATAGTACGTAATGAAGGGATTGGATTGTGTGCATAGGGTCAGGTAAAGGGATTGTACTGGAGGCTGTCCTGGAGCTTCTATACTTTAAAGGCTCATACACCCTTGTAAACAGCATATCCTCTTGCACTAACTTAATTCTCTTTACTGCAGACAGCTCTGGGCTATTTAGTCCTGCTTGTGTGACAGTGTTTTAGGTTTTATTTTGAAGAGAAATCTTACATTTCAATGCTTCTATTTAGCAAGAACAAAGTAGCATACAGAAACTCAAAATGTTTCAGTCAAGTGCTCTTCAATACTATGTTTAGGAGATAAAAGGAAGGTAACTGAAGACTTGTTTCACAAGTTGCTCCACTGGTTATTTTTCCTTCGTTGAATTTCAGGAAATTTATACTTCTCGTGGGATAAATACTTTTTGATTTTAGAAACTTGACTTTCAATGGTTTTCACTGCAAAAACAGTCTCTGGGAATGGGCTTTAAAAGTAAGCATTACGATAAAATTCTTGCTGGTGGCAGGGTGAGAGGAAGACATGGAGTAATGCCTTAATCATTATAAGATACAGTCAGATTTGCAAATTTACATTCCGATTAAGTGCAGCCACTAGACCCTCTCCCTGCTGAAACCCAGGTAGAGTTACTCTCTGTGAAAAGCCAGTGCATCCACAGCCTTCAGACATGAGCATGGGAGTCTGTCTATGGGGATATGCCCAGCAGCAACTCTTCTGGACTCCATTCAACAGAGACAGATGGTAATTTGTCATTTAGGCAGATGGTTGTTTTGGCTGCAAATGAAATCCCAAGCACATCAATCCATGTAAGAACTACTTTGGAGCACTATAGACCAAAGGAGTTTATTAAGAGAATTGCCTATCTTTTCAGAGCTAGGAATCAAAGGAACCCCCCTGCAACTGATATTTGGCTGATATTTGTCCACTGTTTACAGATTTCCTTTCCAATTTTACTCCCAGCCTGTTTTGTGACTGATTTTAATTTGTTTTAGTCTGTGTGGCGTTTCTGCTTACTAGTTAAAGCTCGTTATGAGTATGTGAGCTTGAATTCCAGCAGAACTCATGCAAATTCTGATGAAAAATGTATTTCTGGAGGAAGCTAGAAGTTTGGGTTTTGTATTTTTTTTTTAACAGTGTTGTTTTCCTTTTCAGACATCATTCTTGTCCTCTAGTTTAGAAATCTTTCAGTATTTATCAGAACAGACATCAGAGGGCTGAGTGTTTGTGGTTTATTTCTTTGGTGATCTACAACTATGTGGCTTCTGATGTTTATTGGTAGTGTTAAAATTGCTTTACAAGAAAATAAAGAGTACAATAAATACTGCTTTAGTCTGCTTTGTTAATCATTAGTGTAGCTTCTGCAGTGCTGATACTTTAGAACTATCAAATGGGCTGGAGTAAGTCTTCTGTAGACCATTCATAAATATTAAAGAACTTATGCAGATGTTTAAATTGAATGCTAAATGTTCTTAGGAATTATTTGGAATGTAATACTGAAACAGTGGTGAGAAGTTCCTGGCAGTTGCCTTTCATTTTTGGAAAATAAAAAAATAAAAGGATTTAAATTCACATACAAACCTTGACACATACTGCAAAAATGACTCTGATGTGTTAAATATCTTTTTCACATTTATTTCAGATATGGACATGGATATGAAATTTTTTGTGTTGCTTGCAATAATTCAAACACTGTGATTGCCTCAGCATGTAAGGTAAGAAATGATGCTAGCACCATCTAGTGAAAAGTGCCACTAGGAATCAGAATTCAGTTTGGGCTGAATTCTGTTCTTTCACTTAAATAGATAAGTGTATATTTTGTATAGATGTTTTGTAGTGTTTTGTATAGATGACAGTTGCCTTGCAAAGATGAGAGCGAAAGCTGGGAAGTTGTTACTCCTAAACTATGTATGATTCATTTGAAGATATTAGCAAGATAAATTCTAACAAATACAGGTATATACCAGTTTCTTAGTGATACATTGTCAGCATTAGTAGAAAGTAGTGAAACAAGCTGGAAACTTCCCAGAGGAAAGCTGATTCTTACTTGATCACAAGCCCTAAACAAACCCCCTCACATCTTAGTATTTTGAAACTTGTGACTTTTATATTTACTTCCATTAATTCTCACCAATACTTTTTTATTTTTCCTATCAATATAGGCTTCCAAAAAGGAACATGCAGCAATTATTTTGTGGAGCACTAGTTCTTGGAAGAAACTGCAGAGTTTGTCGTTTCACAATCTGACTGTTACTCAACTGGCATTTTCTCCTAATGACAAATTTTTATTAGCGGTTTCTAGATATAGGAATTGGTCACTGTGGAAGAAGCAAGACTCATCAGAGTCAGGTAAGATATGTCAAGTGGATATACACATTTGAAGACTTTGTGGTTTGTATGATATTTTTGGCTTCAAAATATTTGAAAGAGAATTATTAAAATATTTTAATGGACATTGCCTTACAACTTTTAAGAATTGATAGTGTTGTAGACTTCTTTGCCTTTAAGAAGTGCAATTAATGGTGTACAGGAAAGCTAGAAAGGGAATTAAAATGTGGAGAATATAACTAGGCCTTAAATGCTATTTGTTTGATGGATGTAATGAAGTCAGTTATTTGTCCTCCTGCCTTCTGCTTGTGATTTACTGAAATCAAGTATACATGCTGGACCATAGTGGCCTGCACTTCAAACTGGTATTTTACCAAGGAAAACCTTCATCTCGGTGATCTGTGCAGGCTGGGCTGGAAGGTTCATTGCTACACCCATGTCCTGCATAGAGCTGCCTTGTCCCTGTTTGCAGGGCATGACACTTTGAGACCCCTGACAGGATTAATCTCTATCTTTGGTGTGGCTTTCTGATAATCCTATAGAATTGATTAATTTGACTAGGATTGGCGCTGTCTGGAAAAAGAACTGATTGTGAAGATTCAGTTGACTTTCTCATTACAACTTTGAGCTTTGCAAAATCAGGAGGAGATTACTATTGAACGCTATAATGGGTTCCTAGAACAGATGCTTGTGCTGAAAATTATTATTATTATTGTGCAGTTGGCTTCATAGCACATAAGTGCTACTGGGCTCTATAGAGTTTTCCTAGAGGCTTGGCAGTGAGTTTTGGCCCATTCAAGCAGTGTCCAGTTGTATACTGGCTTGAGTTTTCTGTTCTATTCAGGCTTCTATTCTAAAGCCTGGCAGATTGTCCACAGTAGTTACACAATGTTTCAGGATAAGGAGTATGAATTCTCAGCCTAAGTAGAGGAAATCCTCTTTTCATCTGTTCATCAATAACTTTTCTGTCTACAAAGAACATCATTAAAACAAAACTGCTGGTACTGGCACCCCAAGAAGTGGTTATTCAAATTCTATGCTCCAAAATTACATCCTTTTCTCCTTAGGAAAAGCATTCCCTTTTACTGATCAGATTTATTGCCCATATTGAAATGCCAGCCTCTCTGGGAACAGATGAATCTTTACAATTAGATCATTATGACCGGAGCTATAGGGGCTTTACTGGTAAATAGGAACTGTTATGAAATTACTGGGGACATGTGTATACATGATAAACATAGCACTATGCTATGTCATTAGAAGTCACTGTTCCTATGAAAAACTTGTATTGAAAGAACCTGAAGGTCTTACACATAGGCTTAAATTCTTTGAAAACATGTATGTGTGTAGAAGATCAAAGTGTTCCTACTGTTTTAATGCTAGAAGGGCTGACTGATATGGTCTCAAACAGGTGCTAATTATCATAGAATCACAGAGTGGTTAGAGTTGGAAGGGACCTTAAAAATTGAGTTCTAACCCCCCTGTCCTGGCCAGGGACACCTCCCACTAGAGCAGGTTGCTCAAAGCCCCATCCAGCCTGGCCTGGAACACCTCCAGGGATGGGGCATCCACAGCTTCTCTGGGTAACCTGTTCCAGTGCCTCACCACCTGAGACATCATGATAAGGGTTGGAAAAGAAATATTTATGTGGTGGTAAGTATTCCAAATTGCTTTGAAGATGAGCGGAACAATGTCCGAGTTTATTATTGCAGTTCTTACATAAAGTTGAGTGACAATTACTTCCTATATGTAAAGTAGTTGAAGCAAGGATTTTCCTCATTATGTTTTATTCCAGGACCAGTCTTCAGTTGCTGTGCGTACACAGACAAAAATACAGCTATTCACAGTCGAATCATTTGGTCTTGTGATTGGGCACCAGATAGCAAGTATTTTATTACTGGCAGTCGGGACAAAAAGGTAATTAATATAAAAGGAATTTTAAAAGGCCAGAATGATTTAAAATACATTTTAGATTAGCAAATGCTGTGTTCTAATGAGCCCACATTCTACAAATACACAAAAAGCCCATTGTATGTGTTATCACAGAAAATGGCAAAACTTCATATGCTAAATATAATGCTTCGATATGTATGTACAAGACCATGGTCAGCGAGTTTGTCTTTCCCTCTTTTTCATACAGTAAGACAAGCCTATGTGAGAGAACTCCTATGGGTCTCTAAGTTTTTCTTTAACTTTCATTACATAACCTGGTCTTATGGTCAGTAGTTTTAATGAAATCAGACAGGCTCTTTAAAAGGTAGATCTTTGTAGACAGACATATTAATTTTTTTTTTTTTTACTATTTTTGGGGTCATTCACCTTGTTCTGTGCCCTGGAAGTAGTTTAACTTAGTTATTTCTTGTGGTTTTGTAGTATATTTACAAAAAGATTAACGTGAAAATTTCATAGATTATTCTCTTTCTTGCAGGTCGTTATCTGGGGCCAGTGTGATTTATTGGTGACTACGGAAGGCGGTCTGTTGGATTCAATCAAACCCTGTTCAACAGTACTGGATGCTGGGGATTCTGTCACTGCTGTCAGTATCAGCCGTGTGCTTACTCCTGATGGAAGGTATTGCTGTTTTTCTGTGTTGCCATTTTGTGCTTAATTCAAAATTAGGATTTTGCCCTTTACTAAGCTTTCTGTGGCTAAACAGCTCCTAGGATCTACCTGTCAAATACTTCGACCATTCTTTGACTGAATAAACTATTTGTTTTGTAGCTGTATTTTTAGGTGTATGGTGACTTCTCCAGTGTAACAAGAAAAAAAACAAACAACAGGGGGAGGAGTGCATGAGCACACCTGAAACACATTAGTTCTTCCAACAAGTACTGACTGATCTGATGCTGTAATAAGCTCCTTATTTTTTTCCTAAAGAAATATAGTTTGCAGGTTTCTGCTTTTCTCATTCTGTATGAAGACGCTTTGATTTAAATCATGCTTTTTTTTTTAAATGGAAAAGTAAATACTGATTTGAAGGGCAAGGTGGAACACTGTTTTGAGTGCTAGTTCTTTCTAGCTTGCATTAGAGCCAACTTCACTACCTCTGCCTTCAGAACTAATGCAGTCATTCTCTTGACAGATTCATTGTTGCAGTAGGCTTAGAGAATGGGAAGATTATCCTGTACACGTGGAAGCAGAGTGGGCAAGAACCAGCACCAGCTGATTGGACCATGTGTGTGGAGATGGGTAACAGGTATGTCCTTAGAAGTAAGTTAGGAGCAAGGAAGTATTGTTCATGAGACTAATAGTGCTGGATTTCTGTTCTTACAGTATGAAACAATATGAAACTTGTTTGTTTGTATATAAAAAACAGTTACTTTTTAGGAAAATGTTGTTTCCTGAAGGTCTAAAGATGTTTTTAAGCAAGATGTGGTAATAAAACTATTGATTATCTAGTTTTATTAAAAAAACAACAAACCCCAATGAAAAGCAAGGGGGATGTTAAACCCCAAAATACTTCATGCTATGCAAATGCTTTGAGAAATATTACTCTTTGTTGGCCCCACTTAGAAAAAACCCCAAACATTATTACCTTTAGCCATAAAATAAGATGATAGAAAACACTGAAGGGGAGGCGGGGGCGGAGGAGAATCACTCTCTGTGTACATCAGCAAAACAGCTTGGAGTGGATGACAGCAAGTTTTCTAGAGCAGCTTCTATTAGAAACCAAAGGAATGACCTATATGTGGTGCTGCTGCAGTGACAGCCAGAGAAACTCTGTGTAGAGGCACTTTGAATATAACACTGGGAGCACTCTCCTAGAATCTTCCTTCACGCAGTGGCATTGGTAGTACCGGAAGTGGAAGCTTGTTTGTGACTTTGGCTTGTGTGTGCTTGAAGTGAATTAGGAAGAGACACCAGATAACAGGAAATGGCAGGCTAAAAGCCAGAAATCTGTCGTATCTTGGTAATTGAGATGCTAGACCTGCAGCTTAATGTGATAAAACTTGAAATCAATAACTGTTTAAATTATTGATGACTGAGAGGATAAAATGTCATTAGTGTTAATGGCCCTACTTATTTTAAGAACTTAATACCTGCTGGTTGTCGCAAGTCAGTTTTTTCTCAGTTGGTAGTGTTAAAAGAAGAGTACTAATTACATAAATGTTGATGTTTACACTCACATGCCCAGCTGTGTTTGACATTTTGCATTTATGTATGGATTTCTTTTTTGTTGCAGCCAATGCCATGCCCTTGCTGTGAAACGTTTATGTTGGAGACATCAGGTGGGCAGAGCTGGACATAATGATCAGAACAGCAGTGAGTGGTTGCAGCTTGCAAGTTGTGGAGCTGATCACTGTGTTAAGATATTCAACGTCAACAGATTTGCTCTGTAGCAAAGGCAGCAGGCCTGTCTGGGCAAAACAAATTCACAACGTTTTCACAACGCTTTAACCATTGTGATTGGTGAATTTTCTGTTTTCTGCCGTGGAAACTCAAACATCTGACATTCTAATTTATTAAAGCAACTTTTGTGGTAGTTTGAAATGTCAAATATTTTTCTAATTCTGCAGTTCCAGGAATTGGAAGTATTTTTTATGTTTTGGTTGGTGAATTTCCTGGAACTGACAAATGGGAGGTGGGGCAGGGCATGGGAGAAGGATAATGAGACAGCTTTATTCGCTGTGACTCCAAGGGTGGGAAGCTGCCAGTACTTGGGGGATTCTGTGCTTGGGATTGTGAATACTGAGCTGTTTTCAACTCCTTATTCCTTTTAAACTCAACTGTCAGTTGAATTGCCAATGCTGACACTGTGTGTTTAAGCATGTGAAGTTACCCAGAGATTAGAGTTAAATACACAGCTTTTTCTGATTTGCCTTTGGAATGTGTATTACAGCCCCGATCCAAGTCCTGGACCACCTTACTTTAGAAGGAATAGTTTGTGTCTGAATGTTTGGACAGGCCTGATTGGTATTTTTTTCTTGTCTATTCCTCCTCCTTCTGCTGTGCAGAGTGCTGGGCTCGTGCTTTTTAATCACGTGGGGCTCAAATCCTAACTCACAGACCACTTAGATCTTCTGCTCTCATCTCCCCTGTGTACCCATGAGTCTTCTCTGAGCAGAGTGTCTTAGAAGAGCCACATCTTAATCTTCTTGAGGGTTGTCCTCTACAGTTTGGGTTGGGAAAGCTTACAAGTATCAGGAGCTGAAAGGTGGTAACTGTTTCTTATGTTGCCTTTGGACTCCTCCTGACTTTTGAGTGCTCCTTATCTATTCTGGTGAGAAGTTGAACTGGTTAACTTATTTGTCTGATTGGCTTGTTTTTTAAATAGGATAACAGACCTCAGCATGTCTGTCTCCAATTCTAGAGTCTAATTAGAAATTGGTTAAACTTTCAGAGTGAAATTATTTTTGTTCCTGAATGAATCGCTACCCAAGCTGGTAGTGCAGAAGTAACTGGAATTGTGCTTAACTTCTTACTGTGTTACATCTTTAGCTAAAGAATACAGTTCATTCAGAATGGGTCAAATTATTTTCAGAATAATTATGTTTTAAAGGTTCATATATTTTAACTTTTTATTTTCACTTCTATTTTTCAACATTGCAAAGTCTTTAAAAGGTGTGAGTGGAATAAACATCCAACTTCTTAATAAAGATGCTTTGCTATATTTTATTTGTGCTTTCCTTCTTACAGGTGTGCTTGAGGCATTGGAATAGTGTATTTGACTTATACAGGAATTTTTAAGCAACCATAGACCGTATCCTGTCAAAAGCAAGAGATAACTTACCATTCATGAGGCATCAAAAAGTTGCCAAAAGTAGAACTGTATTCTGTGTTGCAATTGTAATCAGTATCTTACATGCAAAGTGATGATAATATTGGATAACGCTGTCCAATACTTGTACATTTTGCCATGCAGCCACTCTTGCCGGTAGGCAAAAGTGAAATGTCATATTGCCCCTCTCCTTGTATTTTGTGAAATACTGTCGTTAAACAAGCATCAGCTGTTACATGATTTAGTAATTCACTCTGTTACCCCTGGGAGTTTTGTGACTCAGTTGCATTGGAGAATATACCTCATTGTTCCAACTTTCAATGCATCGAATTAGGCTGTTGATCCCCAAGTCTAACTGTTTGTAATAGACACTTTATTTTCAATTAAGTTACAGGTTGTCAGGAGACACCTTGACATATGATTAATTATTCTTTTTTAAATGTATGATGTTTTCTTTGTTCACATATCACTTTACTTTGCCTTTAGTGGGCGTGACTTTTACATACGCCTTTATGTTCTCAGTAAATGCGCTGAAGTCTTTTCAAACCAGTGTGCAAGTCAGCGTTGGGGTAACAAGTCAGATGCTGGTTTCATTATCTCAACTAATATCAGAAAATTATTTGGATGAATATAAATGTGATGCCAAGGAAAAAACAGTGTAACTATAGCAATCATTTTGGGTGTGGCATTGGCTGCCTAACAGAGTTCTTTAAACGGCAAAATAGTATCCTTTAATATTGTTATGAGAGTTCCTAGAAAATTTGTTCTCCCTTTTGTTTGGTTTATTTGTTTTAAAAAATGGAGAAAAGCAGGCATTTGCCATACATTTATTACAGTCATTCTACTTTGTAGTTCTGGTTTTATTGGTTTGATAAATACTACTAGAATCCAGTGCCTTCTTGCTGTATTTTCTGTCCGTGTTTTCCGCCCCCCCCAAACTGTCTTAATTAGGATTTATTTCAAAGAGTCTGCTGCTGGTTTGACCACTGAATGGCTGTTGCTTTTATTTTCTTCCATGTGCATTTCTATTGTATATACTTATTCAGAGAGACTCTATTTAAGTCATTAAAAGTTTTGCATACATTCATGTATCATCTTTTTTTTCTTAAAAATGTGATTATTTTTCTTGGTTTCCCTTAAGTGAAAACTCTGCCCAGGAGTATTTTGGAAGTCGGAATTATCCTCTATACTTTGCAAGTTTCTTGTATTGCCCGCTTTATAGCAGGTAATTCAATGTCATACAAGAAAAACTAAGTTGTGGTCAGTGTAATCTTATTTGTTTCTTCCCGTTTAAGTTCAAGACTATCATATAAGCCCTGCCAGCTCCAATCTTAGGAAGCTCCAACTTTTCACCACATAGCCTCCAGTATTGCATGTGTTTTCCTTTCACAGTGTGATGCAAGTTCACGTGCAGTGGTCAGAGGTAAAATCTTGCTGTCTGAAATCATAACATAAGATCCCAGCTCTGCACTGCTGTTTCCTCCCAGTCCTCAGGAGGGGTGAAGGGGCACTATTCCAGTGATGAAAGTCCAGAGGCAAATGGTATGTTTCAAAATACGTGTCTCTAGCATCCTAATGATCCACGTGAATTTTTAACTACTACTATTGGGTATTTCTGAGTTTCTGTCTTCATTTCTGTTACCAGGTTATTTTAAGCCTCTGTGATGCAGGATGCAGCATCCCCTCTAAATTGAGGCTCTCCTCAGTCCTATTTACACTTTTGTGTCCAGTGTTTTTAACCAACCTTTGTATCCCAAATGTGCAGAACTGGGTCTGTGCAGGTTTAGGGATCTAAGCTGCTTAGCGCCTCTGCAGCCCTCGGGGGCTGCTTTCTCAAGTACTGTGGGCTGATTGACGTACGTGCTCGTGTACCTCACCACTTAATAATGGTGTGCTTTTAATTAAACTGTTGCCAGAAGCACTCATGCGGATGAGGCCTTATTTCCCACAGATTTGGGTGCTTTGCTGATAGTGAGTTTTCATTAGTTTTCTTGTGATTAATTACTTTGTAAAGCTTCCATGTGTGGATTTTCGTCTCCAGTGTGGGAGCTCAAGGTGCAGCTTCTTGTCTAGACACTGATGGAATTTTTTTCTTCTACGTCAAGCCTATAAGATCTTTGGATTCTCACCTTTAAACACTCTACCTCTGAGACAAACACAGGTTGAAATGATTCAGTTGATTAAAATCACGTGTAAGGATGTATGCCCGCGTATGTAAACTGAGAAACAAGATTGGTGTACTCTTAAGAAACAAGGGTAAAAACCTAAACCCAATTTACAGATATGTAACGAAGGCTCTGACAAAATGTCAACAATCACCTCATGTTGTGTCCTTGTGCAGTTAATGCTTTTATGGCCTGGTCTTTTTTTTTTTTTTACGGTGATCTTTACCAATAGAAGTAAAGTTTGTGTGGTACCAAGGGAAAAACAACACAGAACATCTGTCTTTAAAACCAGTTTATGGTTTTGTCCATATGGTTGCTATTGGAAAATATCACAATGGTGGTATGAGCTTTTATCCCAAAATCTCAATTCCAGGAGGCAAATTGTTTTCTACAATTGGTTGGTGGGTAAGTTTCCAAATTTTTCTTTTCTTTCACTTTAAAAGATGAGCTGTTGCATCTCCCTGCGTCAGCTATAGCCACAAATATTTTTCAAAAGCCTGTAATCGTCACAGTCTGAATCCCTGTGGCATCTGCTTTCCAATACTGCGCACCATAGTGTTTCTTCTCACTCAAATTTTCATTGAAAAGTTATATTGCTGCTTTAGCTCCCCGTACCTGAGTCAAAAGCAGGGTAAATTAGCTGGTGCCATTGACATCTCCAAGGTGTCCCATTAACATCTGCCTGGAAATCTCATCATTAGGGACTGTTGTGTTCTACAGGGCAGATTATGACATCTTTGTGTGGGCAAATTAGTCCGTGTATCACAAAGATGTTTAAAGACTTCTTTAAACTTACAAATTACAGAGCCAATACACTGCAAAGACAGGGACAAAGCAGTTTGTAGGCTCTCTGAGGCTTTTTTCTTTTTCTAGTGCACATGTAAAAGCCTTTATGCATCTGCTACTGGAAGTGAAGCTCTAGATTTATTTAGAGATCAAAACTTAAAAATTTGACCAATCAAGTAAATAACTGAAAATTATTTTTCTTTTCTGATTATAAACCGTGCACTAGAAGAAAGTGTAATAAACTGTAGTCCTCTGGACTAGTCTGTATCAAGAGTTGTTGACAACGTACACAGTGCTCTGAAATTCCCTGCTCGTTTTACAGCGCCGTTGGGATTGGACTTGAAAAAAAAATTGATGGGACAAACTAAGGTTTTGCGAAGAGAGTTTTAATACTTTGTGATGTATTTGAGGTAAAGCCATCCCATCAATATTTTAGATGCACCCTATCAAAACTATTTTGCTGGTTTTATGCTTTTTTTCTGAGGAGACTTCATGGCTGAGGATATAAACAAGCTGGTTTATGTATTCAGATTAAACGAGTAGAATTGTCTTTTCCTACAGCAGAGGCATCTCTGAAAAGGAAAGCAAGAAATTATCTGGGTCATCTCTTATAATCTGAGACCTAGAACCAAAATCACGTTTGAGACTATCCAAAGCCGTCTTAAATCTGTCGGTCCAATATATAAGCATCCTCAAGTCGGTATGTTGGACCAAAAAGGTTGTGCTAGCACTGACCTCAGTGGCAAGATTTCTGTGGCATCATCTGGGACTTGGAGGACAAAACAAGCTGCTTGTGGAAACTGGGAAGATGAGAGATGCTGACTTTCAGCCCAAGGAACACCTGCCTGGGCTCCACGTGGCTCTAAACACCGCTGCCAGCAGCGAGCTATCGATTGTACCCATTTTTCAGTTATGAAATGGGAAAGAAGGACAGGTTCCACATCATGCTAAGGCTTATAAAAAAAAAAAGAAAAAGCATAGTCTGCTGTCATATCTCTTGTGGACTGGACTCCAGAAGTAACTAGAAGCTGGTGAAAATTTCAAGGAAGTCAATTATTGAGCTCTCAGCTCTCATCACTTCGGCAACTCTGAGTAATCTCTGTTTTCCCAAATATTTTAACGGGAAGAAATGAGAATGCTGCGAGGCTCACTGCCGATTGCAGCTATTGCGGAGATGAGGGAAGAGGAGGAAACAGCTGTGTCCTCATTTAGGCTCAAATCTCACTTTAAAGAAGTGGCTGTTGCAAATAAGAAAACTTTAAAATAACTGAAATGGGCAGCAAAAATATTGCTTGCTCTGTTTTAAGGAGCATCTGGAGCTGTACAAAGGATGAGACAAAATCTCTTTGACAGTACAAAAATTTGTCTTTAGTGTCTTAGGAAACTGTTGGGGGTGGGAGTTGTTGAGCACAGATTAGCAATGTTTTACCAGCAGTACTTTGTCGGGACCTTCAGTGGTAATTTTGAGGTGGCAGGGCCCGTGACTTTCCCAGTCTTTGACCCTCCAACCATTCCCACTTTTTCCCTGTGTACCAGCTCATCCTCATGTGGTTGTGGGACCTTCTGATGCTACTCTTCCCCAGCCAGGGGCTGCCTTCATGCCTGTGCCAACCACCAGATCCTCCTTACCTTACTTCTGCCTTTTGTGGTAGAAGGCCTGGAGGGCTGTGGGTTCCCTTTGCCAGTCCCTGATGCTCACGCTCAAACACAGCTCCTGCTCTTACCTTGTGTGACTGGCTCTGGGGACTGTATTAGAGTAGTTTGTGTTCAGTGGCATTTTCAAACTTTACTAGCATCATCATCTTATTTTCTGCAGTAACTAATCTTGGCTGTCATGCAGTAATGATGCTAAAAGTGATCTCTCGCTCTTTCTGGAAAGAATTCAGGGTAGACCATATGACAAAGCCTGATGCTGTACCATAATGACGGGGCTAACTCCAGTACCCCAGGGTAGCTGTTATCAACCAGGTATGACCTGTACTTGAAGCCCTCTAAGAGCTGCTTCATGTAATGGGTGTTTGTGTGATTCAGCCAACATTACTGCTGTATGGATGAGAGAGGAGGAGGTGTTATGCCTGAGGTAATTGCCATGTTACAGTAGTGTCACCCTTATATAGACTCCAGCTGATCCCAACTGAGATAACAAGGGATGCAGTAACCAGAATGTGTACTGCAGAGGAGCTCTTTCCCCTTGAATCAAGAGCTTGTGTGAGCAAGGATGCCTGAACTTGTAGGTTTTTTCTAAGCCTTTTCTCTCTTTACTCACCCTCTCCTAAGAAGGCATTTTGCCTTCGTAGTCCCTTCTCCATTCTTGCAGGCCCCTAAATCCTTGTATAATCAATCCTTGTTTTCTCAACATCCTCTTCTGTCTTCCTATTGTTCCTGTAAGATAATCCTATGCTTTTTAATACATGGTCCTAAGAGAGTTCATACATATCAAGTATATAAAATCCTCTTGGTATTTTTTTCTTCTGCATTCTATGTATCTGTATCTTATTCTTTCTTTGCTGGGTTTTTGGGCTTTTGGTGTTTACACAGGCTGTCCAGTCTCATTACCTCCTTTTTCCCTGACAGCAAATTACTGGTGTATATGTGAGCAGCATACCCTCCCTCCCTTGTTAAAGCATAAGTTGTCTACCTGACGCTGGGGAGAATGTTTTCTCCTCTGCAAAAATGAATTGACTGCAGGCTCCCCAAGGAAAGCTCTCCTAGTACTTTTCAAGGTAAAGGAATCGTTATGTTTGCCTTTCCATTTCATAATCTTGGAGAGTTTCCATCCTAGGAGTTCTCATATAAAGATGTACCTCTTGGAGAGAATATCTATACTCCACAGACACTTCAGAGCATAGGAGCTTTCTGCTATTTAAGCTCTTTGCTTTGACATGGCAGGCAGTCCTACTGATTCTCTGGATGCTATAGGTCTTCACCACTGTCCACAGAGAGCACCGAGCTGCACCACATGTTTCTCTTTCTCTGCAGAAGAGGTTCAGCCAGGGAGGTTGAAAAAGCTGCAGTGCAGGGAAGCACTTGAGATGTCTGTAAGTTGCTTTGTGTAGGTCTTCAGGGTGGGTTTGCCTGATCTACACAGAGGCTGGGGGTGCAATGTAGGAACATACCATGGTTGCTTTAGTGAAACTCCTGCTTCTTTGGTGCATGCTCACGGTCGCTCTGTATGTGACTTCAGAGAGTTACTGTGCCTTCAGTAACAGTTCAGTTAGCTAAACCCACTGGGATTAGTCAAATTAGGAGCCCCTCTACAGCTGATGAGCATTGATTCAGACTGGTAGACCACCCCATCAGATATAGCTAAAATTTCAAAGGATGGAGACTATGTAGTCTCTATGAGCAACCTGTTTCGCTGCTGACTGTTTTCATGGTGAACAAGTTTCTTATCAGCTCTGAACCCCTCTTGTTTCACTTTGTGCCCTCTCTCACCTTCCTGCAGCTCACTACTGTGACGAGCTGGGCTCCATCTTCTTCATGGCCTCTTCCTAGGTATCAGAAGATATCAGAAGGCTGCTACAAGCTGCCCCTAAAGCACTCCCTTCCCCAGACAGAACCGGCCCTGTCCCTCTGCCTCCCCTCACAGGGCAACTGCTCTGGCTCCCTCACCACCTTGGCTGTGCACTGCTGTGCTTGCTCCAGTTTAACATCACCTTTCTTGGACTGAGGGATGCAAAACTGGACTGATACACACAATCTCATTCCAACGGACCACTCTAAAGTCTATTGTAGTCTCCTTCATTGCTTGCATGTGCTAAAGACCACCAGGTGGCAATATAAGAAAAAGGATAAGCATGTGTCTCCAGCACCTGCCATATAGACACAAAAAATCCAAAATAAATTACAAATATATTCAAAGACAGGTATTTGGTCTCCTCTGAATCGTTTAAATGCAGTGTTTCTCGTCCTGAAATGCTGATTTTGAAAGCATTCCTTCTTCTGTTTTGGTCCTGCAGCTGGAAAACTCTGTACAACTTCAGAAAATAATGATTACCTCCTAATTACGCAGGATCTTATTTTCTGTTATATAAATTTTCCCTCACCCCAACTTCTCCATCTGAAAAAGATATAAAAAAAAATTAAAATTGTAGTTTCCTTACTTTAAGTTGTTGAGGTTGTCATATTGTCACCGTATTGTCATATGGTGAAACTCTCCCAAAAATCAAGTGACTTATGTTTCAGAAACATATTAAACCAAAGGAATTGTCCTTGTGCCTATGAGCTATCACTGCATTTATTTTCCTTCCATGGGTTTGTTCAATGGCTTTTTGAATCCATGCAAACCTGCGATTCTCCCACTGATGGAAAGAATTCCATAGTTAACCCTATAACAATAAGAGGATGCATCTCTTGTTTGTTTGGAACATTTAATGCATGATTGTTATTGTACTAGAGAAGAAAAGGCTTAGTTGTTTTTCGCTGTCTCCATCTCATTCCTGATTTTATAGATGTCTAGCACATTCCCCACACATGGATTTCTTTTCCAGTCTGAATAGTCTTGCCGTAGTTAAGTGTCTTTTTATGGCAGCTTTGTTTTTCCTTTCATCAAACTAACTGCCTCTTTCCCAGCACTTCAATATTTCTAGCAATAAAGAAGTTTTTATTACTCTTTTGCACCTTTTCTTGTATTAATATTTGTCTGGGAGTGCCTGCTTATTTAAAGTACTGGCAAATTGTTTCCTTTTGCCTTGAAACAAGGCAAAACTTTCTTATTTGAAGCATTTAAGGCATGTGATGTGAATTTAATGCTGTCTTTTGGGTATTTGTGAGCAAGTGTAGCTTCTTCTGTTGGACTTTGTATTCTTTCCTCATTTAAGGCATAAATTGATTTTCCTCATATCGTTCTGGTCTGCAGTGACAAGTATCCTCAGATATCAGAATCACAGCGCAGTGTGGAACGATTAGCACTTGCTGTTAAAGGATAAGGCTAATACTAAAATAACAGGGTAGCTGCAGCCCAAGACTGAAGGTACTGGCAGCATATGTTTGGGAAGTCTGTGCAGCAGCTGATATTATGCCTCCTGCGTCTTTGCAGCTCTGTCAAAGAATCAGTCAATCATGGTGGTGAGAATTTCCTTTATTGACTCAGTAAAAATAGAGGAGAGTGGTGAGTGACTTCTGTGGTTCAGTGAGAGCCTTTCCAGCCACGTCAGGAGAGGGGTTTTTCACACCATGTGGAAGGCCTCAGAACAAACATGACAGATGCTGGAAAACTTTTCCTGTTGACCTTGCCAATAAAATTAGTGTACAGGAAAAAGCCTCCACAGGATTGTACAGATTTAAAAACAAACAAATCATTGATTTTTCTAAGACCAGGGGAAAGTGCTGTGGCTGTTCAGCTTGTCCTTTTGCATAATATAGGAAGGAATTATTGTACCCTGCTGATTTACTGAGCAGTGCAGTGACTTGAGGTTTGGTTTGAGTTTTTTTTTTATTGGTGTTTTTTTTTTTTTTTAATTCCTGTGACCACACTTGGTTAACCAGGAAGACCTTTCAAAATACAAATGAAGTTTGAAACATCTCCTTGCTCCTCTAGAACTCACTCACTATAGTGTGGCAAAAAGTTCCTCTAAAAGTGAGGAAGGGCTTGCAAGATTGTGCTCTTGGTCTTAAGAGACTTGTTCTGCTATGGTGGTGCTGGAGTTGACTGATCTGTGAGACAGATCTTCATCTGTGAGACACCAAAATGTGGTCTATTAACCATTAAGAGAAGTCGTGTAAAAAGGCAGTATCCACTTGACTCCACATATCTCAAGGAAAAAACGAAAGATTATTTTTGGTTTGCCTCTAAGTGGAAAAAAATGTTAGAAAAACATTGCTTGGAGTTGTCCCTATACATCTTCCTCGATGGCTTTAGATTGAGGGTGAGAACCGGTATCCCAGGCACAAGTAAAGAGCCAGCCCAAACCGGGCCAATTTCATCCTGAGCAGAGCTTCAGTGTGGCAGAACCACAACAAATGAAGATGTTACAGAGGTTTGGAATTTGTCTAAGAGCTCAGTGATTGCAAGCCCTACTCCCTGCCTGGAGCAGATCGTACTCTGCTGTGGCAATGACGATGATGTGCGTGTAGAGCCTGTTCTGCACCTTGTGCTTCTGTGTAGGTGTGGGAGAAAGGTGAACATATGCTTCTGAAGAAGCTCTTGTATCCCTGTTTTCTTCTAAAGGTGCCATATGCACTGTCTGAATCACTGGGACATAGCTTACCCCGTGACAAGAGTAGCTCTTGACAGTGCTGCCAGTGCAGCAGGCTTAGAGGTTAATATGGAGGTTGATGTGATTTTGGATCTGAGATTCATATTCTGCACCATCCTCTCAGCTAGTGGTGGTGACAAGTCTAGTCTTCCTACAGCAGGGCTGTAGGGGCTTGGGGTCATTCTTCTCTGGGGTCTTTTTCTTACAGACATCTTCCTACTTTGTACCACAGCTCCTCACTCAGCATTCTGACTGGTGGAAATCCTTTTTTAGGCATGTACAATATTTTGTCAACAGGGTGGCATCTGAAACAAGCCAGATGACTTCAACTGCAACACTGTTCCCATGTTCGAATCTCAGAGCAGTTTGGCGTGTCCCATGGCAGTGTGTCTGCAGACGACAAATTCACCTCGGCTCCAGAAAGCACACCATGTCCCAGGCAGACGTTCTCTCTTTGTGTCATCAGCTGTTGGCTAATATAAACAATATTCACTTCCCAAGTGGCACAGATATGCAAATGAACCTTTCATAGGATAATGGCCATATGAAGCTTTGCTAGCAGGCATTCACGACATGTGGAGGCATGTTGGTGCCAGATGCTTGCAGGGTTTTGGCTGTGCTGTTCCCTTTTCCAGTAGGATTGTCAGTACCAAGGCTATTTTGGGAGATCCATTGTGGGCCCAGATCAATGATTGGTGCTTTTTAAAAGGCATCAGGCAATAGCGCTCTCCAGGCTGCTGCAGGATTAGCTGGTCCCTACACAGTGTCATTCTGTTTCCTAAAGCCCTTGGTTTCTCTAGCTGCTATGAAGTCTTTTACAAACACTGAACCAATGTCCTGTTGCAACATCTCCGAGATGTGATTGATAGTCTTTCATGACACAAACAGAACAGTGCATCATGCTTAGTGAAACCTTCTGGGGACTCATGTTGTGATGGGATGAGCAAAGCTGCGGCAAAATCATCAGATCCTTTTGTCTTTTCAAACTAGGGTAAAAACCTGTGTCGCTGTGTATACAGTTCTTTTATAACGAGGTAGAAGCCAGTCATACTGGTAGTCATGGAACTGCTCAACTTTTTGCTTCGTTATTTGTCAAGTTAAAAGACTGCCTGATATATATATATTGAGGTCTGTTGCTTTATCAGATATAGGAAACCATCAGTCCGCTTTCCCTTTTTCTTCTTTGAGGCTTAAAGCTCACCTGTAATAGCTGAATAAGCTGGTTCTTGGGTTGACAACTAAGCCATACTCATAGTCTTTGCTTGTACTCACATCACTTCAAAAAGTGACAAGGCCCCACCTTAACCATGGAAACCTAGCACTTCCATCCTACCCACTATAAATGTTGGGGGGCAACAACCGTGGCAGAACAAGACAGCTCATTGGTTTGGGAGACCATAAACTGGAACTGAATCCAAACTGCACAGATCTTCCCCTAACGACCAGTATTGTGTACTGGGAGGGGGAAAGCAAGAGCAGTTGCAATGCAGTGCAGTCCATATGGACTTCCTTGGATGGGGGATGCCTTCCAGGACAGCAAGTTTCAGCAAGTTTGTCATCAAGAGGACAGGTACAGCCCTTCTCATGAACTGTCTTCCCATTTGAGAGGCCACACATTAGTTGTCCTATGTTTCACCCTAGTGTTTTGCTATGAGAAAAATAGAATTAATAGAAGTAGGGGAGCCAAAATGTGTCATGGATGACACTGTGGTTTTCAGTGTCCAAAGCTGTCTGGAGCTTTGAACTCTTCTGCATTCTGCTCACCGCAGGCTAAGGGTGACAAAATTTTTTCCTACATAGAGGAGAGATCTGTGCTACGTCACCCTCTTACTGGTAAGATTCCTGTCCTAACACTTCTGCCATGGAGCTGGAAGACCAGTCCCTTGCCTATTTTTATGTGGGATTGTTAGGGGGAAAGGAGAGCCCTGAGTGGTCTCTCCCCTCCCTAATCCACCTGTGCTTTCTGCTGTTGGGCAGCCAGATTGCCATTGCTTGTTCAAGGGTCAAACCCTTCACAAGTGCGCTGCTAATACCAGCTTTTTTGTGATTACTTTTACCCATTCATGCCTTGCAGTGCTGCTTTTCACTGGATCATGTTTGCTACGTAGATATCTGTTTTAAATCGACCAGAGCTGACTGTAGGTAGACAGAACATTTGAAGGCCCTTGCATTTCTGACAGCGCGTACAATTGTTCCAGTGCCAGCATGACTGCTTTGTTTGCCAAGCACTGATCTGATTTATCTCTACATTAGCTTGAAAAGTGGTATAGCTAATGATAGTCAGCTCCAACGTCTTTTCATCATTACCTATTATTGTCCTGAAACAGATTAATTTTCTATTTTATTTGTTAAGAATATAGAGAGGGAAAAGAGGTTGTTTTACTGATCAATAATGGACTATTGAGAATAGCTAGAATTCAGTGTGCCATCAGGAAGGTAGAACTACAGCTTTGGTTTATGGTCATGACTCACTACATAAATTAAGCAGGATGATCCCCAGGGCTTAGACTTTTCATGCACTCTGCATTGTGTTGGAAACATTAAAATATTAACAAACTTTGATCCCACTGCAGCTGAATGCTCACTCAGCTCTGTTTTCAAGCTAGAATGCACTCCATTTTTGGAGTCTGTAGTAAACTTGAGAAAACTTCGCCTGAAAGCCAGAGCTCACCATTCAGCGGCATCTAAAGTCCCCCTAAGCCATTCTGAGAGCCTCTTCAGAGTCATGTTACAGGTATTTGTTGGTATTACATTTTTTCATTAAAAGACATGTCTCTCTGGCCATCATCAGCTCTTGTGAATGAGATTGTTACCTTTTCTGCACAGCAATCCCACCGTCTCCTTCTCCTTAACACCTTGAAACTATCAGTGTCCTTGTGTTATGTCATGAGGAGGAGACCTTAAATACGTTAAAGGTAGCTAGAGGCTCTCACATACAAAACTCACTGAGATCAAGTTTCAGGAAGCGAAAGAGAAGAGGTAGTTGAAGGAATGTACCTTTTTCTTTCCCTGAATATTTCGACAGGAGCATTAGGTACTGGCCAGCTAGCAAAATTTTCCTCTTTCTCCCACGCACTCCTCCCTCACAGTCCTTCTCCCAGGGACCTTGATGGTGGCTGTAGTGAGGATGTGCTTGTGCAGAGAAGACAAATCACTGCCAGCTCTGCCTCCTGCACTGAGCTGCCAGTTCAGCACTGATGATGTTTTCTTCACAGGCTTTGCGCCACGGTCCCCTCAGCTTTGTTGTATAAGGCTGTCATCCCAACCCAATCTGGAGGGCCCAGAGTAAACTGGATGCTTGCAATAGATGCAGTCTTAGCTTTGCTGTTACCTGACAAGTGGGTAGGAAAAAGCTAGAAAGCAAAGGGGGGGACCTCCCCTATGTTCCACTAATTTTTTTAATCTCTTCCTTCTCATCTCCCCATTCAAAGCTGATTGAACTGTGCCTAAGGATGTTTGGAGTATTTTCAAAATTTCTTCATTTTCAAAAGGTCTCTGAAAATTTTCTGCCAGTTAGGTCTCCGTGAAATCACACATCAGAAAGAGCTCTGGTGTTGCAAAACGACATGCCCATCACCTCTACGTTTCTTTCTCTGAATGTCTTCCAGCATTGCTCCTTTAAACTTCAGCAATGCCCTCACCTAGTTTTAATTGTTGCTTCTCTTTGATCTTTACACAGCATATATTTTTCAGACGACTTCACCAGAGGAAGCCGAGGTATCACCTAAGTGTGATGGAAAAGGGGCTGAGGAATGAGTGCACATCTGGGACAGGCACCTAGGACGAAATAACTCCTGCTGACTTTCAGGGGTCCTCAAGTGACCAGTAGGTCCGGACTTATACTTCCTTCTGAGGGGCAGCTATTTTTACTCACCGGTTTGAATTTCCACATCATCAGACAGACATTAAGAAGCATTTCTTCACTTATCACTTGGCTGTGAATTGAGTGAAAATGAAACAATAATCAAAATAGGCAATTCTGAGTCTTTTGTTATTGTTGGCAATCTGGTTACTAGCAAGTGGCACTGGTGACCCTGAGTTGGAGAGTCACTGAAGCTGGAGAGATAATTAAGGAGGGAAGGAGATGTAGAGGGTAATGTATGTAGACCTGCGGTAGGCTGAACTGAATACAGATCACAGCTTCGCTTTGTTCATCTTTTTTTTTTCCATCACAAATTTTAAGTGTGTCACTGAACTTCTGTTCCTCAGTTTCCTTCAGGCAATGTCCCTATTCCTCCATCAAAATTCTGCTTCAGTAGAGGGACTAGCTGACTGCAATTTCAAAACACTTTATATATTTTTTCCCAAGTGAAAACAAATTAAAAGGTGCCTTATTTAAAAATTATTACTACCTTTCTTTTGGTCTTACAGACTTGATTATATTCACAAAGGACACCTCATCATGGGGAAGAACAAGCAAGCTAAAACTTCCTGAACAAACCACATGACATTATTTAAAATATAAACCAGACCTTAGCAATTAGGCTAAGGAAAAAAGGACCTGAAAGAATAAAACTGCTTTCTTGCTGGCTAAGCAGCTAGTCTCCATCCAACTCCCAGCCATGTGAAAAAGTGTGTTTTCCAGCCTGCCTTGGTTTTATTAGTAACTAAAATCTAGGACTGACCACAAAAACATAGATGGCAACATCACATTCCTGTCATGGGCATAAAAATGCTAATGGCAGCAGATGAATGAAAACAAAGTCACTGCGGTTCTCCTGGCCCAGGCTGGTGGCACGGCTTGCTGTGTACCCACCATAAGTTGCTGACAAGGGTCTTTGAGGTGTAGGGTAACCCCAGAAAGGTCCAGGTGTATATGCCCAACAGAGGAAGGGTATGTGGAGCACATCTGACATTTAAATGCAGCACCAGGGCGATCAGGAAAGGGGTAAAGCTGCAATGCAGAATGTGCAGAAGGGAAGCTGTGTCTCAGGTACTTGAGAATCTGGCTGTGAGGACGCCAGCTACCACTTGTCTGCCTTTGACCAGCAATATACCCACCCACCTGCCACCCACCAGCTGAAGAAAACCTGAGCATGATTCGGGTACCAAGCTGAAACCAGCAGATCTGTGGATCCCTGGCTGTAGGGAGACAGAGAGCAAGGAGAAAAGATGTAGCTGCCACAAAACTTAACGTGTGCCTTAAAACATCTTCCCCAGGTTCTGCTTTTCACAGTGTTTTCCCCACAGGGCCTCTCTCTCTGGTGAAGGCAAGTTTCCTCTGCTCACCGGGAGATGGCAAGCGCCTGTGGGTTAATGAGTTGCACCTGCTGCTGAAATTAAGCTGTAATTATCCTGCATTTCTATGCAGAGTTGGGTTACCTGCCTGCAGGGTGTCTGTGGAGGTGTTGCTTTCCTGGGGAGGCTGCTGTGGGCTTTGAAAGAGGAAAAGTCTTGTTTATGTACTGGGTAAAGGTACCAGAGGGCAGGTGAAAATCTCTGTGTTTATTAGTAGTACAGAACACCTGTAGGGTGTTCTTGCTAACTGGTTTTCTGTGCTGAAGTTTTGACTGGAAAGTCACCCGTGCCTCTACAAAACTCAGTGTAAACTGTGAAATGGTATTTTGAAAAGTATTGAATTTGGAAGCAATGGATTTGGACAATTCAGTGATTTTGAAAATGGCAGGAGCAGACAGAAGGAATGCATCTTGGCCCTGCTATCTTACTTGTTCTGGAACTAGGGTAGTTGTTTTAAGTCACTTGCTAATACAGAGGGACAGACAGCTAACAGAAATTGGTATGGGAGTGCATTAGCAAATAATCTGAAAACCAATGTAGTGTACCTTTCTAAAACATATTTCATAAAAACAGTGGACCAAACTGCTAAAAATAATAATCAATATAACTGCAAAATTAACTGACAAAGTAAGTTTTCTGCTAGGAGAGTGTCCTATTTTTGGCTAAAAAGTTGATGCACCCTGATTGCTGCTGCTGTGTGTTTAAGTTGTCCTGCAAAAATAGCAGATGAATGAGAGTTTCTGGAAACTCTGCTAATTAACTGTTTCATAACCTCAGTATTCATGTTCTTGTAAGAAAGTACAAAAACGTTTCCATTTGGAGAATGAAACAAGTACATGGCTGTTACTGGACCAAACCAGGTTGGGTGTCCCTGGTAGCTGATGTTAGATGTGAAGCTCAAGTCCTGTTGCATGCAACGTGAAAAGCATTGGGTGTATTTCCAAACTGCTGAGGAGAAGTCCTCTTTGCTCCTTCCTTTGTGTTTAAAGAGGGGATAAATTGTCCTGGATCCTAGCCTGGGAAAGAAGGGTGAGGAAAGGGAAAGAAACTTTCTGGTTGCAGGCACAGCCAGTGGGGAGAGACAGGGGCAGCAGGAGCAGCTCAGCACAGGCACTTCTGTGTGAGGGGGGAAGGTGAGGTGGGTGCAGAAGCTAAAAGCTGGTGGGGATCTGTGTGTCGTCTTCTCTAAGATCTTCCACTCATGGCAGGACTGGAGCTGATAGAAATCAGCTCAGGGGGAGGCTTTAAAATATCTAAGTCTGATCGCCACTGGTTGGTATGAAGCTGAGCATGGGCTTCCCGTCCAGCAGGTGAGGAGGGCAGAAGCAGGGCGGTAAGGCACTAGGTGGGCACTGATGGTTATTGTGAATATAGTGATTTTAACCATTGCTTGATCCTGGGGACACTGGTAGTATCTATGTGCTTTGCTGCCCATTCTGTTGTCAAGCACATGGTTCATGAGAAGTATGGGGGCTATGTGGAGCTGCTGTGCTATTAGCAATTCTCCCCTCTTCAGCAGCACTTCTTGGCAATGAAATTGCTCTCTGACAACAAAATCAATCATCAGGCTCCTCCAGGGTCTCATCACCACCTTGCTTCTGACAATACACAAACTAATTTTTAATATTCTTACTTCTTCATTCTGTTTTGCTGCATTATCTGTAACAGTATTAAAAATGGAGAAGTAAGGAAGTAAGATGCTTTTTTTTTTACAGAGCACCGCCAGCTATAGAAACACCTATGAGCCCACTTCCCCTGCGCTCAGCTATGCCACAGTAAAAGTCCTTGATAATAATCAGTGTGAAATTGCATCAGGATTATCATCCAGGCGGCAAACCTATGTCCATTTAGGTGGAAACAAGTGTTTTCCTGAAAGACTGTAGACATGCAGATTAAAATCCTATATCTGAATCCCTCTAAACCAAATTATTTGTTTGGGACTTCTTTAAAGATGTATAAAAAGCTGAGGTACACCAGGAACCTTGCTTCCATAATCTGTAGTCAGGGATCAGAGCTAGCGCTGGCTGTACCTCTGCTACAAGTGAATGAGAAACATAGCAGTTAAATTTTATTTGGGTCACTTGTAACATTTCATTTTCACAGCCAGTTTGGTTGTCAGGATATTTGATTATATATTTTTTGCATAATGAAGCAATGAAAATCCACAGCAGTCCTCCTCGCTAAAAGGCAGCGGGATGATACATATTTAAAAAGTCTGCATGGGCTTTCCTGTAAGCGTGAGGCTCAGGCACAGAGGCTTTTTCTCTTGTCAAAGCCAACGGAGTGGAGCTAGCCCCTTTCAACACTGTAACAGCCCTCTAAGGAAGGAGAAAGACGTTAAGTTACAGTGACGTGAGGGAGGCAGACACCCCCCCACCCCTAAAATGCAAGTGTGTAAAGGCAGTGAGAGCCAATCCTCTGAAACAGAAAGCAGGCAGGATCCACCTCTTTTGCTGGTGGAAGAAGAATGGATTTGCATCTCATTTGTGCGGTCCCCCAGGGCAGGAATCAGAGCTAAACAAAAGCATCCTCTGCATGACAGAGGAAATCCCAAGTATTCTACGTAATAGCTAAGTTTTGGAAAAGAGGGCTTGACTGTGTTGCGGCACCAGGAGAATGCAGCACCCACCGCTGTTGTGTCTCAGTGGCTGGGGTCAGCTGCCAGCAGTGGCTAAAAGCACCGTGCTTGGCTCTCTCAATCTTTGTGGTGGGGGAAGCAGAAAGCCAGCAAGTTGCATAAATTCATGACAAAATGAGTGTACTGAAATTGCAGCACTTCTTTTTCTTCCTTCTGAGCGTGGGCATCAAAACATACATTTTCAGTAGGCAGAGAGTGGGTGTGTGAGAGAGCAGAGTGTTTGCTCCCCATTCCCACCATCTGGAAAAGGGTGGACGTTTCAGGGGAAAGGATCCTGATAACAGAGTTCATCTTTAATTTGCACATCATAGAGGAGTTGCCCAGTCTTAGGTGACTGCAGAAGAGATTAGAGAAGGAATAGACAAAATGGGTACTCCAGAACTGGAAGACATTCACTGAAGTCTTCTAAAGGAGAATGTAAGGATTCAAGAGCTGATTTGCATGCAGCATTGTGCAACCTCTTGTCTAGAACCAGTTTGCTGTTATAAGGCTGTTACAAGCATGATGCCAGTTTTTAAAGAAAAGATTTCCAGGGGAGAGAGGGGAAGCTGTAGACTGGTAAATTTGACACTTGTTCTGGGAAGACAGTAAAAGTAAGAGAATTAGTGGACAGGCAGTAAAAACGACAAACAGAAATGTTAGTATGATTTTGTGCCAGAGTCTTGTCCCATAAATCATAGAAACCTTTAAGATCAAGTCCCACTGTTAAACTAACATTGCCAAGTTACCACTAAACCATGTCTCTCAGCGCTGCATCTACATGTATCAGAGTTCCCTGAAGGTGGGTAAGACTCAGCTGCGCAGTATGATCCTCTTGGACTTCCTAAAGACTTGTGAGGACCTGGATTGCCTGGAAGTGAGGATAATGTGACCTCTGGAACAGTGGTAAGAGATAGTGGGGCTGATGTGAGAGTGCAGCCAGTGAAGGAAAAGAGACTGTGCAGAGGTGCAAGTGGTAGGGTGTGGGGGAGGAAGGCCTAGCAGAGCGGGGACAGGCACTGTGTGGGAATAACCAGGCAAAAGGACAAGAAAGGAGACAAGGGAAGGGAAAAAACAGATGTGGGGAAGTAGCTGTGTACTGGCTTTTTTTCTTTCTAATTAGGGGAAACAGAGTTGGATGCTGGCCCTTCCCTACAGAGAGACCAGGTCCTGGAGGAGGCAAGTGGCAGGCTGGCACCCTGAGGCCATTCATAAGTTGTTAATTTTGAGACATAAAACTCAAAATCCTGATGTTCTTGTGAGTACTTTCATTTATTCAGATAGGTAGTTGGCACCTGTCCCCTTTTAGCTTGGGCTTGGATTGGGAATTGATGTCTAATCCAACAATCATTCAAAAGACTAATGAAAGAATTGAAAATAAATCCTTCTCTTGGTCAAAGAGTGATGAGGGAAGAGAAGGTGAGAGACTGAGGAGGTCCTGAATGGGGAAGTTGGAGACCATACCTGGCTAGTTTGTACAGCTTCACCAGGTGTAAGCAGAGGCAGGGCATAAGACAGAAACTTGATAGGGCTGACCTTAGCAGTTTTCCTTTATACATGAGTAGAAGAATGTATCTGTATTGCTAAATGGTAAGTGGGCTCCTGTTTCCATGTGGGAAGCACTCGTGAGAGTGTGCTGCAGAGAAGCTGCTTTGGTGTGTCCTCTTTTTGGTGGGGAAGGGAAACTTTTTGGGCCAGCAACTGCAGAGGTTTGTGTCACTTTTTAGGTTGAGTTGTACCCATTGCTCCTGGAAGTGGGCTAGGGCCCAGTGCTGTTTTAGTCAGTGACAGCAACCTGATTGCCTTGGAGAAGGAGCTGCAGGAAAAGAAGTCTCTAACAGGGATCTTTTCTTTTTTGAAAGCAAGAGAGAGTTTACACTCAGAGACTCTGTGGCTTTCACAAGGAGCATAGTACAACCCAACTAAGGAACTGGCAGGGGCAGCAGGAGTAATTGCAGGGAAACTTTCTGCAACAGCTTGATTTTTCCCTTTTGTGGATTTAGTCATTATTAGGCATTAAAGCAAGAGTGTGACACAGTCAGGAGCAGGACTGAAAAGAGGACATGGTCAAGGCTCTTACTGTTGTCCTCTAAGATGTGAATGCTCTAGGTTTTAGGATTAATTCAAGTTTTCCATACTGTCATGTTGCCTCCTCCATTCTCCCTTTCTGATTGTTTAAAGCTCTTTTATATAACAGCACTTCTGCATTCAGCTTGTTCTTGAGCCCCCATAAAGTACAATTTAACTTCCAGATTTCTAGATGTAAGCTTTTAGTGAAGACCTCTCAGAACTGAACTTGCCCCTTTTCTGCCAATCAGTACCCAATAGAAAAGTTTTAGTCTTTCTAAATGTTACTAGTTACCTTGTTTTTCCAAATGTGCTGTTTTTTCTCATGTAAACGAGTCCCTCAGCTAAATTGTGATTAACCCCATGTTCTACATTACATATTGACCTTGATTAAGTTCATTTCTTACTGTTGCATATTGAAGTACTCCAGAAAGCAGTTAAAGTTTTCAAATATCTTAAAGGCCAACTTTCTCTTGAGTCATTTGGTGACAACTGCAATTGTCTGAAGCATTAAAGCTGACATCTCACAGTTTAGCTGAAGGAAGCTGAGACATACAGTATTTTCAACAGCAGAGACCTTGACCTTAGAAATAGCTTTTATGCTTGTCCTTCAGGGGCTGTACTTTTGCATCTGAAGGTTTTGCTGCAAAATTTTCTGGGTCAGAAGAGTGGGAGATGGCTGATGGGTGATACTTAGTGGGGTTCATGAATGGCTGATGATGGTTGACATTAGCATATGTGTGGCTATTTTCTTCTTTTATACTCTAATATACCTTACCTTTGAGCCAAGAGGTAATTTATATGTAGTTTAAAAGTAGATAACTTTATTAGTAAACTATTTAGCTAGAAACTTTCTTTAACATTGTAGTTAAAAGAGACCATGTTTTGTCTCGTTAGAAACCCTAAACAGAGTTGATAAAAGCTAAGTAGGATTGCCAAATCTCTGTATAAATATAACTTATTTTCTTAAATTAGAAAACTACCTAAAGATAGCAGTTTGGTAGTCATTACCTTCAACTGGTTTTCTGATAACTGATGGCTTTTTGTCTTGTGCTGACTAAGTCTAGGTATGTGATCTGTTCTTTGTTGCTAATTCTGTCTATGGTTTTACTGGGAAATAGTCCATTTTTTACCACAGGTTTCAAAAGTACCCAAAATAAAGACCCCTGAAAGAGTACAAAAGCTAGCCTGGTGCCTCCAGAAAGCTACCTTTCTACAGGTTCAAGTAATGTGCCATACAATCACCAGTGAAATAACAGTACAGGCACAAGCAAATAAAACAGCATTAGCAACTCTAAGGCCCGCTTGCCTGTCCTCTTGCTAACACAGCCTCTTGCTTCGAGGATGCTCCCGCTGCAAAGCAGCCTTGTGCACATATGCTCCAGCAGCACTGTAATTATGTGGACAAATTGTTGGCTGCGAAGACATTACCTGAGCATTTCCTGCTGGCTAGCACTTCTGTATTTGAAGGTGGGTTAGGCTGGGGGGGGGGAATGTTTTGGAAGACAAAGGGTGTAAGAAAGTAATTGACTTTTAAGTCCCTCTCCCACTTGGTGTTACTATTTCATTAGTTTCACTGGCTGCTTCTCATCCCAACAAAGTAGCTGGAACCATCGCACTCTTCACCAGCAACTGCTGGAGGAATTAAACATATATGCTGTTATATACATTGCAATGCAAATTCTTTTAAAATACAAGAGGAGGAAACATCTGGGCTCACATATACTACAGCAAATATGAACGGATGTCTAAGGAAAAAACTATTTCAGTAATTCATTCAGCTTTCTCTGTGCAGTCAGACTGTTTGGTGGGGTCTGCCACCATACAGAGCCCTCCCATCTGGCTCATCCTTTTGGTGTAGACTTCTGCTCTGTTCTCTTGATTTGGCCGCTCTAAGTATCTGTAGTGACAGAACCTAAAACTGGTATTTTCATATAATTTAGCAACCTTCCAGCTGTCTAACAGACTGTTACAGAGGTGAGGATATGTTATAGACCTATAAATATGCAGTACTTTTGTAATAACAACAGAAAACCTCTATGAAATTTCTTCTCCCATTTGGCAAGACTCCAAGCATCTGCTGTCTAAGAATATCAACTTTTTGTAGCAAATTGGTATACTGAAACAGAATAGGTCCAATTTTCTCATTCCCTTAGTGACCAGAAAAAAAACCCAAAATTGCTACCAGACAACAGAAGATAATGAGAACTATGAGGCCAGATTTATGTTCCTTATAATGCGCCCCTGGTAGTAATACAGACATCACATTAGATTTTATTAAAAAAATAACAAAATAACCCCTATTCATTTTTTTCCTTCTTTAAGTGAAAATTGGGACAGGCAAGGAACAGACAATCCATCTTGCTTTTTGGGACATGCTTGTTTGCTGAGTTAGTCACACTCACTAGAGAAACTCGTATCCGGTGTTGGGGCTGGAGAGGTCTTAAGCTTCAAAGAAGGATGGGTTTAAAACTTGTCAGGAAGATCTAGCCATAATCACTGTCTGATCACCTGGTCTCTTATCCTGAGGCAAGTTACCTCTGCTTCCTACTGTCTCCCCAGATTTTCCTAATGCTGTGAAGCAACAATGGATCCGTGGCTTATGACTGAGCTAGGAGGCCTGTTCTTGAGCCATCAGAATGGCAGGCAGAGCCGGCGAAGAAGTGAGTGGCTCCTGGTGGTACATTGCCCTCTAAGTGTTACAGCAATCTCTTGAGTTCATTGAAGTGATTTGCTAGAAGGCTTTAGCAGCAGAGGGAAAAAAGATCAAGGTGGAATCCAGCTAGTGGGGCTGAGGAGAAGGACATAAAATTATGCGAATTCTCCATGTGCCAGCAGCTAAGTGGTTAAGGACAAAGAGTACCGAACCATGGCTGATTGCTTCAGTCATGCCTTTTGGGCACTGCAGTTGAGGTCAATGATCTAAGTGAACGCTAGGCTTCAGAAAATGGATAGTAACAACAGACAAAGTCACGCTGGTTCTACCAGGGCAGGCAAGTGGCAAAGTGATCTACCTGCTGGACTGGCAGTTGCTGCTGCCTGGGGACTTGGAACTTGGGGTAGCAGCAAGATATCTTGTTAAACCCTTCCTTGAGGAAATGATGTGGGAAGTTGTTTGCACCCTCCAGTTTCAAGCAGGGGAGAAAATTGTTAGGAGCTGACAGATCTGGTGGCCAGATAGAGGTGAGGCTGCTGCAGCAATGTGTCCCTTGCTCCAGCCAGCAGCAAGGCTGAGCAGGTATGTCCTGCAGGGACACAGGACATGTGTGCACCCAGCCATCAACACAGACAAAAAACCACAGTGCTTGCAAAACCAGAAAAAAAGTACCAGCAGCCTCATTCTGTTTCCCTTGCTGGCTGATCAGGATGAAAGTGTTCTAGTGAAAAAAAAAAATATATATACATACACACAACATGGACTCCTATGGTAGCTGAGCTTAGACAGTCTGTCTAGCAGCTGTGCCTGGACACCCAGATCTCCCCAGCTGCTGCCACCTTGACATTTATGAGCCCCTGACTCCCACAGCCCCACTCCAGTTGCTGATGCTCCGGCACACAGAGGCACTCTCCAGTCACTGGCCTTAAACCCTCAGCCCACCTAGTGGCTGGCTCTTGGGTCCACTGGTCTCCAGGTGCCTCAGGCATAGACCTAGATGTGCAAAGGGATCTCTCAGCTGACCCCTAGGCCCAACAGTCTCCCATAGCTGGTTTTGTTTTTCTGGTCCCTCCAGCAGCCAGCTCTCAGACCCTCTGGTCACTCTGCTATCTGCTCCAGGCTTCTGACAGATGCAGTACCTGCATCCCTGGCCAGCCTAGCTTCATATTTGCTAGTGACAACACAGCATTATACACAGCCATGTAGGCAGGCTGGTTCCTTCAGTTGCTGGCATCACGGACACATAGGTCATGTCACAGAGTCGTGGCCCCTACTCCAGCTCCTGGCATTTAGGCCTCCTTACAGACACATGTGCACCAACTAAAGAGCCCTCATCCAGGAAATGGAAATGGAGCTTAATGAGAAGACAGGATAGGCTGTAGTGATCAGGCATGGGGCTTGGCCAGAGAAGTGTACTGATCTATAACCTATTTGCACATAATCAGTAGCTTTTGTACCCTTTCATGTCTTCTTTTTCCATGCTTATTACTTCAAAAACACCTTGATCCCTCACTGGCCCAGCCTCTAGTCCTTCCTCTCCTGTGGTAAGTCTTGCACAGTCCCCAAATGCACCTCACAAAGCTTAAGGCAGTAATCCCACTCAGTCTGTAAGGTGATCCACCTTACAGACTCCTCTCCCACCAAAACTCAATAGGTTTCCTACCAGGACAGCAGGCTGAACATCTTCCTGTGATGGACCTGGGAATAGCCAGGTCAGGGTGCTTCATTCTGTCTGATTAGGATATTGGGGTTTGGCTGCCTGTCAAGCAATAGCTAAAATTAGGATATTCGGGTTTGGCTCCTCTGTCCTCCTTTGTGTTAGTGGAGATGGTCCTTTACTGATCTGACTGCTGAGCAGTAACAATGTCAAGTTTCCCTTACTGAGTTATTGATGTTTCTCTGCCTGTCATTTTGTGGATGATTCTTTAATTGCATAATCTAACAGAAATGACAAATCTAGGCTCACTTCTGGTAAATCAGTTGCAAAGCTGAGTTTCAGTAGCAAAAAAAAAAAAATAAGTCTAGATAAGAGAACTTGCAGAACACTTTTGTAGGAAGTCTGCACATCCACAGCTGTCCTTGCAGCTAAGGGGAGGTGAAGCTAATTAAACTTGCTGAGGGTTATTGCTAGCAAAATTACATGGAAGCACTGTATTCATTATTTAGTAAGCTTTGTACTCTAAACTTTACTGCATAACCTCACTGTCATAAATCGTAGTACATTCAAAGAGCAGCTAAAAGGGCTTGGGTTTTGCCATATGCTCATTTCTCATTCATTTAATTCTTGACTCATGAAGCTATTTTTGTTTCACACTCCTAAATTAAAAATGAATCGGCCCAAGGATGTCAATTTGAAGTTAATGATTAAAAAACCAGCAACAACAGGGTAAGGAAAACGTATAAAGGCAGGACAAAGAAATCTGTTGACGAAGTCAGCTATAAATCTTGGCATGCCTCGTAGTAATAATACAGGAAATTGTAACTATTTGCTGGCTTTGCTCACCCCCTGTTTCTGCTTTACCAAAATAGCAACAATTTAGAAAAAAAATGTATGAGTCCAGAACATCCTGTCAAAAAATTCTTTACAAGATAAAATAATATTTATGTAACATTTCTTATCAGCTCATGAATATGAGTTATATTAACTCTGCATATAGGACTTCAATGTTCTGAGTTTGGCAGTAGGAGGCTTAATTCTGCAGTATAAAATCAATGTGCTTATACATATGCAACCTGTCAATACATCCAGACAACAGTTTCTGATGTAAAGGTTTGGTTAGAAAAAATGTGGAAACTTATTCTATAATTCTTTATTTTCTGGAAGACTAAATTATTTACTAAAACTGGGTTTAATATATGCATCCATACATATGTTTTCCCCCTTCCCCAGACTGTTTTGTTTTCCAGAAAACCCTCACCCTACTTCATGGGTTTCCATCTGGGAAACCATATGAAATAATCATGGTTCAATACTGAATCGTCTTCTCCCTCTGCAAGTAATGTTTTCTGCCTGGTGACTGGTTTGACCAACATAACCACTCAGGGAGGAAGAGTGAGGTAGTGGTGAAAAATTCACTGTTACCTTCTCTTTTTTTGTAGTTTCTTTTGTTTTTTACTGTTTTCGACATATTGCTCAGGTTGATCTAAAAACTGACTGTAAAAATGTTTTCTTCCAATGAGAAAGAAGTGGGAAAGTATCCTTCTTTATGTATTCCCTAATTCTCTCTGTTGGATATTTTTGTTTGTTTGTTTGGATTTTTTTGTTTTGTTTTGGTTTCTAGATACTTCTCTGTGTTTAGAGTTGATTAAAAAATTATCATAAGGTGGCAACAGTCTGCTCTCCCTTATAGACAAGATGAACTTCTTTCAGTAGAGAAAAACGTAAGATGAATTTACAGTGGCATAAATACTAAAAATAATGGTGAGTGCTGAGGCAGAAGTAAGGAAGTACTCATTGTTTTTAGCCTTCTTTATGACAATTTCAGAGAACATTGAATCATACAGTTTATGTAGCTCAGAGGATATAGACTTGTTTGTACAGAAAAGACCCTGCATCTCACATGAGCTGGTGAGGTCCATGCTCTCTCGCTCTCTGATGCTAATGCTGGGAAAGGGGAGAAACACAGCAGATGCACCTATTTCAGGCTATTGAACAACTTGAGATGAAAGAAATTTCACTTTTCCTTTGTTCCATTAGACCTCCTGAATTCTTTGTGGGCTTTTGTGCTCATCTTTCCAGCGCCCTTTGGGGCCCTTTGGTCAAGATTTCCTTTAGAAGAAAGTGCCTGCACTGTGCTATTGGTCAGCAAAATTCTTCACCAGGAGGAGTTCAGCAGTGGGAGCAGGCTGCCTTCCTCCAGTCCTGGGTTGGCTTAAGGGGGCTCATCTTTGTATCTTCCTAAACAGGCTGTTTGGCCACTTTTTGTTGGTGAGCTGGCTAGTTACACAATGAACACTGTGTTCTTTTAGGCCTTTACCGTATAGAGTTAAACCTTACCATTGCAGTGAGCTTCAGGCTACAGAAAAGAACAAGTTAAGCAGCTATTCCCACCCCTTTAGTGATTCTGCAGCCATAGCCAAACTGAGCTCAGAGCTGCCCAAAACACAGCCCAGTAAGTCCTGATAGCAGAGTCATCACCCATAGTCAGTCTGTCGCTAGCAATACCAACACCAATCTACTGATTTACATCTTTGATGGAGGTTTTTTTCTCAGGGTTCACGCCATTTCACCTTCGAAAGAAAGGCTCAATCAGTAGTCTAGCAAATTATTATGCTGCCAGATGACCTTGGCAGTTGTGAGGAGCAGCTTTGGCCACCAAAGAAGCCCAGAGAGATGAAAGTGAATAGTCAGAGGTATGCAGAGGAAACTTCTTAGGGTTTGAAGCCAGAAATTCTCACAAACAGGACTGAAGAAAAATGAGGAGGATGCTAGGTAGGACAAGAAGGAACAATGTAATTTATGTGTAGCCAAATGCCTGCCTGACAGGTGCAAAAACAAGTTAGCAGATTATGGAATGTTTTTATGCAGGAAGGTCTGTCTTTGGTGAAGTGCAGCTCTGCCCACAGCAGTTGCATCAGGAACACTGCCAGAAAGAAGGTATATGTGACAGAGGACTGTCAGCAGCAGAGGCATCCATTGTATGCTGACCCAGTGATCTGTGGATTAAATATAAAGAAAACTACAGTGTACAAAGCAACATGTTGCTTCATGTACCACAAACGGCCAAATAAATCTTTGCCAAGTAAGTAAATACATCTCTGAAAAGCATATGACAGACTACTGTACCCTTCTCATGGAATAATGCTGTGTAACGGGGATTTACAAGCTACCAATAGGAAATTTCTCTGAGAGATGTAGGAACAGACACGTGCCTTAGACCACCACAGGTTACATAGTGCAGCTTACGACAGCATATGTAAGTGGAGAAATATGCAGATGTGGCAGAAATTCCACAATGAATAAAATCCCCCCGGCCAAGGCTGTCTGTCCATTCAGCATGGGAGTCTGAGGGCAAAACCAACTTCAATCTCTCACCGTGCAAGCTATGTCAGGAAAGAAGAGAGCAGTCACATGCAACATAGCAGAGGAATCTCATGATGGGGAGGCAAGTGACGTTGTGGAGTTTGAGGAAAGTAATCTTTAAATAAAAAGCTAGTGACTGGGATTAACAAGGCTAAAAGATGGTCTAAAACCTCAGGGGTGAGGATTGGTGATGACCTCCTCATGTACTGAATTTCTTACTCTGGGGAGAGGGTGGTGCTTTCCAAAGGGCCAGTTCAGGAATGGAATGGACTTTTGGAGGAGCTAATGATCTCCACATATCTCTCTCCCTTTGTTATGGTGTTAAACACATTTTTTGAACCCACACAATAAACAAGAAGTTTGTAGCATAAGTTAAAAAAAAACAACCAACTCTTTTCTTCACTCCACTTTAGCTTTTCATATATAAGTACAACCGTATACTGTGAACAATGTTCCCCTATAGGAGTAGAAAATGAGTAAAATAAGGTGAAGAGTCCTTATTTGCATCAGCAGTGTAGTGCTAGTAATGCAATGTAATCACAATGAAGCGAATATAAGATCTGTTTAGAAGAGAGTAAAAGAACTGAACATCAGTGGAAAACTTTCTGCTGGAAGAGAGAGAAATTAATGAGAAATATCTTTTCATCATTTTGAATATACCCCATTAAATGAATTTGAGCAAGGTTGTCTAAATTCTCATATGTTCCTAAATGTTTTTATGCATACCAGGCTGAACTAGATCCTGAAAGAAAGAAAAGTGCCTTCCTAGACTCTTTCTGTATATGCAGCCAGAGCAGCAGGTTATTCATCAAAGCCATAAGCAAAGTGCATAACCAGAGATTTAATTCTTGAAATTGCATTTGGCTACAAAATTTTCAAACCCATGTGGAGAAGGCCTTTATGTAGAGTGTCTTACTGTAGCTTTAGTGTATGATGAACTAAATTAATTCAAGGAATTTATTATTGCTTGCAGTTTGCTTGTGACGAGGGCTGGGACTGCATTTTCTTTTTGGAGCTTGGATTTTAATCTATGTTAATATTCACATCAACAGGGTAAGTTAATGAGGCCCAAGCTCATTTTATTATCTTTTATCTGACTGAAGCTCTAAGCTGCTACCCGCACAGCCTGGAATATGCTCTGTGCATGCTGGATGAGGAGAAGCAGTTTATATTTGAGCATTTGTACTGCACAGACGTGAATGCTCTGTGGTTGGTGTTCTCCATATGGGAAAGTTCATTTTGTTTCTGACTTGCTTGAAAACAAACAAACAATAAATCAGCTACACGACCATAAAAAAAGCGCAGAAAATAAGGGATATGAAAAAATAATGCAAGCATGCCTGGGAGTTCTGAAACATAGCTGGGTATGTACTTTTTCTTTGTAGAAGACAATGAGCATTTGATGATTGCTGACGTACACTGGAAAAAAATAGCAAGCTTATTTAAAAGAAGGCTGTATTAAAATAGGCACTTTTTAATTCTTGAAACTATTTTTGTCACATTTGGGACTCCTGAAGAGAGTGTTTGCTCCTAATGATTTCTCAAGTAAGGACTGACAGCCTTTTCAGAAGGATTAGAACATATCATGTTTCAGCATCAGTAACGACTACACAAAGAACAGTGAAAGTGACACGTGGAGTTAAACTGGTAAAGAATCTGAAAAGAAAAAAAAAAGAAGCAGCAAATTGGAAAGGTGTAAAAGTGCAGCCTTTCTGCATGCTGCATTGCAGGGAAGTGTGTTTTGGAGAGGGTCTGTTGGGCTGCCGAACATCCTGGCTGCTCTAGCTGCCTGTATGCCATAGGCAGAGCAGCAGTTGAGGAGGTGCAGGAGGATGAAGGAGTGGTTTCACCACCTTTGTATATTTAAAATGACAGGAGGGTCAGCCAGGAGGGTTTGCTTCTGCAGAAGCAAAGAGGAGGGCTCTGAGTCTTGCATCCCTAGGATCAGGTTAGAATAAAACACAAAAAAAACTTATCTTGAGAGGAATCCACAGATATCTGATTTGACTGCTCCCATCCTGTGACAAAACTAATAACCTAATGCACAACAGGGGGAGATACCTTTGGATTTATTGGTTTGCCACTCCTAATACTGCAGCGCTGTGCCACAGCCCAAGTAAACGAGTGCCTTTATGTATCTTTCCACCCTCATTAGAGTTTTCCTTGTCCCTATTAGGAGTAGTTCCATATCAAATGGCAGTATTGTAAAGAGCATAATAGTATGGGAAGAGAGGCAGGCTAACACAAGGCAAGAAAAGGTCTATTGAGAATTCACAAGTGCAAGTCTGAATTTCAGAGTTAATTCATTCACATTCAGAAACTTACCAGCCAGTTTTCATGGAGATGAGGGCAGGTTTAATAAGGAGTGAGCAAAGAGGCTCCAGTGGGTGGAGTGGTCAGGCTTGATCCCAGATTGTGGCAACTTGAATCAGCTGCTCAAGGATAAACTGAGAACTGCCTTTGTCCTTTAACTAATGGTCAATTAAATCTGGGATACATTTACTTGATTTTGTTTTAAAATTATTTGAGTTTGTCCCAGTGAAATACCTGTGAAGGTTCTGAACTGCAGCAGGTACTGCTCTTACTTGTTTACATGGATTATGCTGGAACAACTCAGGTGTTTTCCACTTTGCTGAACTTCATTCTCATCCTACATTGCTTATTTAAGTTCAAATGTCAGTTAATTCTTAGGTAAATAAATTCTTGGGTTTTAAAACTGAAACAAAGCAGTAAATATAGAATATTAGTTGGGGAGGTAGGGGAGAGAGGGAGGGAAAAGATTGAAAGGTCTTCAAAGAATGGGAGTAAGTGCTTATTAGGGAAATATTCCTTATTACACCAGCAATATGACAGATTTTCAGTTGTATTTTCAGCTTGAAGTTGGAGAGTCTATAATCTCAAAGGGAAATTCAGTGGAGGCTTCTGAAAACAGCAAAATGTATATATGTAAGAATAGTGAAATATGAAATATGTCCTCTCCCCACACCCTGACTAAGGCAGTCCAGTGAATAAAACTTTTCTGCATGTGTAAAAACCAGTTTCTATTAAATTTTCATAATTTGCAAACGTCACGCTTCTGCAGCCCTCCAGTAATAACGAAAGCCTGGAAACTGCCTGGGTTATTGAAATGTTGAACTGAATTTCAAACTTTGAGTCTACTAGAAGCTGAGGTCAAAATTTGGAGGAAAGTTGGTCTCATTTTAGCTACTAGCAGCACTGAGGCAGTTAGTGATGGTGTTGGCTTCGGTTCTGACAATTTTAGCAGCTTCATTTGCGCAGCTAGCTTTGTGGGATGACAGTGACTATCTTTTGCTAGGGGTGCTTGTATCTGATGCTGACATTGATGTGTCTTCCTCTGAAGTGGCTGCAGCTGAGTCCCTTGTTCATTTGCATCTTTATGACTCTCAAGCCATCTTCTCATATGTGTGTGTTGACTGTTTTGACATTTTTTTCCCCCTTTTCTCCCATTAGCTCTGTTATTTTGCTCGGATAGTGTCTTACAGTGACCTCAAGTATGAGCCAAGGCAAATCAAACAGGACTTCTCTTCAGTGTTGAGAGTCAGGATACGTTGTGGGGCTTATGGAATTGTTAACTTAATGGCTTTAACCTTTACCTTGTCAACCTCCCTCCACAGCTCTAGTGTGAGTCCCCCATCAGTGTGCTCTGCAACACATACACTATTTCCCAGTCAAACTGACTTGCCAGAATGGACTGCTTCATGTCTGTGGAGCAGTTTGCCACCAGTGGCAGCTCTCACGCTCAAGCAGGCATCCCATGCTGCTGCCTGCAGTAGTAGGTAGGTGGGTGATGTGGTCTCTGAAGCAATGACCTACAGCTGCAGCTCATAAATTTAGCCAATACTGTTCTCAGTTTAAATTGCACCCAGTAAGTGTGAGTACAGGGTATAACCTTTTGTCAGGAGATTAAAATCATCTGTTCCAGTCAAAGTCTGTGTTTGTCGACTCATGAAGATGTCTGTCCTTTCTCATGAAGCTCAAGGTCATATTAGCTCGCTTCTGCTAGTGAACCAGCCCATAGCCTGCTGGCTGCCTGGTACCTGTAGCTTGCACTCACCTTCTGCTCCTGTCCTCAGATCTATTCAACCTCTACTGAATTTAGATTCTAAAGTTCAGTTAGTGTTTAAATGCTTGTGTGATTCTTGGCTCTGATAACATTTGCGGCAGCTGCCTTTTTGAGGGTGGTGAAGGATGTGCCCAGTGATTGGAGATGCCTCTCCCTCCTTTCTCCTCCTGCCTGTCCTTCACTCTTTCCCTTCACTTGGCTCACTTCAGGACCTCATCACGTGGGGTGGGGTGGGGGTGGCAGTTAAACCAGTTGCAGTTTGCAAAGCTGGTGGCTCGAAATGTTTGCAGGTAAGAGAGGTCTGTGCCAACACTGGCATGATGGTACTGCCACCCAGGGTTGCCCTTGCCAGCAGCCCAGCACAGGCTTTGTCCATCTCCTCCCCACCTCTTCCAATGCAGCCCTAGACCTGTTAAAGTTCCTCTGCAATGTCATTTACTGAGAAGTGATGAGGCAGTAGCGCCCTAGCAGAATCCTGGTGGGCTCAAGAGGCAGAGTGCTCTTGGAAGTGCACTTGTGAATAATATGCATGCATATTAAAGTAATGGCCGTAAGTACCATTCACCATCTCAAGAGATAAAACAGGCAGTCAGTAAATACAAGAACTGGACTCAGATAAAAATCATCATGCTTAAGCCACTGTAATAAAGCTGTCAATCTTCTCAGACAGTGAGAATAAAATCCCTGTTAAGTAAAACAGGGAGATTCACTTCGCTGATCAGGCAGACTGGCCAATCCTTTCAGCTGTGGTATGAGAGCACAGTAAAGCCCTGCTGGTATCCATAGGGTGCTGTGGAAGTGCTGGGATAGGTCTTGCTAGACTGGCTTCCAGTAGCTAAGCAAGCCTGAGCTGAAAGGGACAGAAACACCAGTCATGGGGAGAACAGTCACAGCGTGCCAGGCTTTGTAATGAAAAAACAAGTTCTGAAAACCCCCCCCAAAAAAAGCTTATTTATAAACCTTTAAGAAAAGGTGTTATATCTTTTAAAAGAATGAGAAAAATTTAAAAAGTGCCTCTCTTGGTCTTTCCTTGCCATCCTTGATTTTATTAACTGTTTGAACTGCAACATTAATAATCTCCCATGAATTCAATAGCAATTTTATGATTTTTATAGGAAGAAATTTTATTATTTTATTTGCTGTGAGTGTGGAAACTCACCAGTTTGAGCAAACTTTATTCCCCGACACCTTCCTCTTATTTTTTTCTTGACCTCTTAAAGCAATGTTTTACTTTGTTCTGGTTTCCTATTATTCCTGAGAAATTCCAAGTTGTTCACATCCTCCCACAATTTATAGTTGAATATGTTTCACAATAAAGCAGTTCTAGACTTTTTTTTTTTCCTTGAATGAACTTAGATGTATCTGAGTTTCTCCTGCCATCTGGTATTCTGCATTGAGGGTCACAATCCGTGCTGTTCACTCTTCACTGTTATTTTCTCTTTCGCATGTGTTCAGTGGGACTCCGAAGTTGCATCAGAAACCTACACAAAACACATTTGTGGTGGCTCTGAGTTCCCCCATCTTGGGCTTTCTGTCATTTCGTGCTGACTTGAGGACGCTTCTGTGGAAAAGCAAACAACTAAAAGTGCTCTTTTCTCTAGCTGGCTCATTGCACTACGTTCCCACCCTCGTACTCTTCTGCGCAGAAAAACCTGGCTTAGGACACAAAACCTACCAGTCACATGTCTGAAACTGGATGGAGAGGTTTAGTGTTTATGATCATGAAACAATTGGCGATTATTCTCAGAAACTTTTCATTAGTTGAAGCAGACATTTTGCTATAGAGCTAGAAAAGTGGCTCAACTCAGTAATTTATCTGAACTAGTAAAATCTTTCTTTTTCTCCCAAATTCACACACCTTGTGGTGCAAGAGATAATAGCGCATGTACTAAGTGTGGTTTGGATGTAAATGTTCAGCATACTTTAAAAAGTATTTATTTTATTTTCCCATTTGAAAAAGGGGTTAGACTTCACTCATGAGTACTGCAGTAATTGTATTTCAGGTCAGAAATTTTCTCTAGATGTGAACTTTTCAACTACTAGGATGTGTATTTTGACTTTTTATTACAATGTGGTGTAATAGGATTCTTCCTTCTCCAGCTATTATACGTACATATGCTCATATACACACACATACACACAATGATTTTGCTCTGAGGTAAGAGGGCACTGAGTCCAAAGAGCTAGGTTTTATATATTTTATTCATAAAAACAGATTTGCAACAATTTATTAAAAATTGATCTCATGCAGTATAAGGTTATACAAGAAATTCTTCATTTACATTTTATTCTGGCAGTTCCAGTCTAGTTTAAAGCATTTGTGCACTAACATCATTGGAAAATGCCATTGGGGCACAGCCTCTTCATAAATTTACAGTACATTTTTGCTGCAGTATAAAAGAACAGAAACATTAAATAGCTATATTCACTTGGTTGGTCTTGTTATCTGCAGTAAAGTAAAAAAAAATGTTATGGGAGAAACTACAGTATCATTGAGACAAAGAATGTACTGCATGGTTTAAACCTAATAAACGTCACACAGTCAGTATTCACGAAGTTACAGACACACACACACACTCACCTCCAATGCAATGGTCCGATACTTCTGAAATTTTTTTTTTCCTGCTAAGTTGGAATAATATTTCTACAGAGATCTTTGTGTATACATTATATACAATATTGTAATTTTCTCTTTTTAAAAATTAACATTCCTTTTAAAATAAACCAGGCCCTGATGATATTAATAAAGCAAGAGAATACTGTCAACACACATTGAGTGACAACGTCAGTGTTTAGTGCTTAAACAGAGTAATGAGTTCTATTTTATCTGTGTTTATACTTACATGTTTTTGTTCTAAAAGCTACAGATATTTCCATAACCTCTCTTACTGTATGTGCCAAGTGAAACATTTTGTGATGCTCCTGATTGTAAGATTCAGATACATATTCATGTTGGTTTTGGCCACTACAAGGTGTGTGTTATTTTTAATGGAGAATTACGCTAGGTTGTCAAAGCTGCGCTTAAGTCCCTCAGCTAATGAACCTCTTCAGCTGTGCTTCAGTCATTGCTGATTTATAAACCTTTGTAGAAACGTCATTCCAAAGGTTTGGTCTCAGGTGCACAGGCATTGGTCAAGGAAAAATGAGAGCCCTGTGGATGTTTCATGTGTTTTTTTTCCCCCTACCCTTAGCAAACAGCCCTGGCAGTGAGATGCCACTTTTCCAGTCCCTTGGAAAAAGGAGCTGCACGTGTGTCTCACCTGTGCCTGAGGGTTTGGCTCCAGAGCTGGTCCAGATGGTATGACACTATCATCCCTCCTAATTACTTCTGTTCAGGAGATGGAGCTAAAGTATAAAAACCGCTGTATTTTTTCACAGTCCTTTTAGGATAAAATATTCTATTGGTAAATTTGATTTGTCCTCTCTACTATTCACTACAACTGTCACACACGCAGGTACAAAGCAAACATAGTGTATATTCACATCTATGCGCTCTGCAGGCTTTGCCTGCAGCAGCAAAGTGCTGTGCCCTAACCCCTCCCCCCAAGTCCACTAAATTAATTTTATTGTAATTATGTGTGACGTAATTCAAACAAACTATGAAAAACAATCCATCCTGTGACATTAAGACTTTACTACCCATCTGGCCTCAGCTTCTTATCAGCCCTACGACTTTTCCAAACAGCGTAGTACACTACGATTGGTGGGGTTTATTCTGAAATAGGTGCAGAAACTTTGCTAAAATGAAGCTGCAGATGGTCAGCAGTCACTACCATCATCCCTGGAGAAGGGTGAAGTGCTCTGCTTCCAACCAGCAGCTCTCCAGCTGGTGACAACTCGGAGCTGGAGCCTCAGCCTCTGCTTGGGTTTCACGTACAGCTGCAAGTTAGAGGTGACCCTGCTCACAGCACTGTGGAGTCTCAATGACACCTGAGGAATCATTTCTCATAATCCTCCTTTCCTATTGAGCATCGTCCCTGAAATGAAAACAAGCAAGACTAACCAGTGCAGAATGTTTCCAGCAATTTAACACAACTCTTGTAAAAATGAGTGTATCTATTTCAATAAATATGGTATAGCTCAACCATTGTATTTTCCTTACATGGATACAGTATAGAATTGCATGTTCTCAGCAGCCACATAAAGCTCAGTGACATTTGAGTGTTTTTTTTTGTTTTCCTAGTGTCTTTTTTGCAAGATCCGTATTTCCCAGCCTTCTTGTTGCGAGTAGAAATTTGGGAAGAAATGTTTTTCAGTGACTTCTATGTGAAGAAATAAAAACTCCATGAATAAGGCTACAGAACAAAGTCCTTGTGTCCTTCTCCTTTGCCTTCCCACAGGAGTTACCCGGGTACTGACGGCCTCAGTGGTAGTTCCTCTGCCGTAAGAGCCAATATTATATGTTTGTAGCAGAGTTCTAGGTCAGATGTTTAGTCCAGTCATTGAGTACTTAAAAGCAGTTCAGGAAGCACTGATCTCCCTTGCCTACAGCCCTGAAACCATCACTCGGAAGGAAGGTGGCACGTGTCTGTGCCGAGGACTGGCACTGGGGCTGACGCAGGGACTGGCACAGCTAGCGTCGACTCCTCCTATGGATGGCAAGTAGGCATGGTGAAGAATGGGCAGCTGCAAAGACAGCCGACGCTGTATGCTGCAAGAGAGACAGAGAGAGAGAGAGAGGAGCATTATCCAAGAGGAAAATGCAATATGCTACACGCTTGCTACGTCTTCAGGTTGCTGCAAGGGTATCTTCTGTGCCTGCTGCTGTGATAAGAGAGGGTTAATGCCAAGAGCATTACACTCGCTGCTGCTGAGCTGTGCCACCTCAGTGTTATTTCCCCTTGGGGAATTTTTCTGACAGGCTAGACATGACAAAAGAATCTAAGGATGCACTCTCAGCATCCCACAAGCTTCTGAAATTCCCAGGCACTTTTCAGAGTAATTGTGAGACTGCTGATACCAGAAAAAGTTACGTATGCAATGAAGACATATGGTTTAGCAACCCCCCCC
>VXBJ01000259.1:809812-959261 GCA_013400055.1 Nycticryphes semicollaris
CCCCCCCGCCCCTTGCAAAGTGATATATTGCGTGCAGGGCATAGATGTGCACAAGGCCACAAGCTGTGTTTTTAAGCCATGCATCACTTAGAGCAAGGATGTTAGAATTAAGGATGGCATTTTTGCAACTCCAGCTAAGGCAAACACAGGTGCATGGAAGGAGAGAATTCAGACTGACGGCTTTTTCCAAGTAGTTCCTCTTTGCAGTTTAGTTTCTCTGTGCGTTTAAGGTGCTGGATGCTCTCAAATTCCCACAGCGCTGTGGGATTGAGGAGTTGGCACTCTAAAAGTAGTCTAACCAACCACCCACACAAAAATTCAGTATTTAGGAGCCCAGCATTCTGTATTCAATTTTCCAAGCAGATTTGAATCATAAAAACTGGTAGGTCTTTGTTTTGTTTGGTTTTTCTTTTTTTTTTAAGGGATACTACACAGTGCTCACAGATAACCCAGCTAACCCCTCTCCGTGGAAATGACGGTGCCACGAGACAAGGGCACTTCTACCCCTGTTCTCCGGGTCTACTAGCACCTTTCACAAAATCAAAATCCAGTTGAGGTTAGTTACTGCAGGAGATGGTTTCAGTGATTAAGAATTTATCATACCAGGATTGCTTCTGAATTTGGAGACATTCACTCTTGAAGCACAGAGAGACTGTTCAAAGAGAAGACAGATGTCAAAATGACAGAGCTGAACTGGAGACTGGCTTTTTGATTCCAGAAGAAAAATGCCCATACAAAGCATTGTATCAGTACAATGGAGTTTTAAATTTATATTTCCCTGTTATCTGATATAATGACTGTGTATAGACAGGCTGTTGTAAGAAGTGTATGTTTGAAAGCCTGCCTTTGGACATCCTTTCTGATTCAAATGGCATTTCATTTCTTTTTTGCTTTGTGTTAGGTAGTGGAGACAGCTACCAAGGCATCCATTGCACTGCTCAGGTAATGAGTAGTACAGCGTTCAAATCCAAACAGAAAGAAATGTAATGCTGCTTCTCTTTAGTTTCTTCACTACAAACTAAGGTTTGTAGGTGGAAATAATTGTTGTCTGCCTAACTGGGAAGATCTTTCTCATTTTTTTCCCCCGCAAATTCCCTTTAAAAGTTTGAGGCAATATTAATCCACAGTGTTGGTCATTGTAGTGCTGGCAATGCATCACTGGGATTAAACAAAATCCATTCATTGTTATTTTGCTGCTGTGCCTGACACTTTCTGGTGGTATCAATGAAATCGTGCCTTGTTCCCAAGGAGTGCAGAGGTGGCATGGCTCACTGCTTCCATGTGCGGAATCCTTATGAGCCTGACGCTGCAGATTGTCATTCTGTCTCTCGTTGCAGGGTCAAATGCAGAATTGCCCATGCTTATTTTCCCACCAGTGGAAATGCTTACTTTATTCAACTGTTACAGACTTCTCATTAAAGAGCTTTTTGAAGCTATTCCAAGGGAATCCAGTTGCATAAGCAAGTGAATGGGATATTTTTTCAGCCATTTAAGTGTTAGCCATACCATGAACAAAGCATGATTATTTGGCTATGCCAACACTGGCTGCAGTGGGTGGCAAATTTTGCTTTAGCTGTACTTAAAGTTTACTTTCACATGCAAACTTAGTTCCTGGAATTGAGGTGGAGAACTGTAGCCTGGAGACTTGCACACAATTAAGACTTTAGACAAAACTCTTAGGGCAAAACCAACACAAACAAAAAAGTAACAAGATCCAAACAAAACTGTTATTTTTTTCCTAAGTGAAAGTAAATCTTGTACCCTGCCTCACTGTGTGGGCTTTTTTCCCCTTCAATATCAGTGCTTTTCCCTCTCCTCCACCCCTCACATACTTTCTCAATGCTTTTCAGGGTGGTGGAATACAATTTGTTTTGAGTTGTCCACACAATATAGATATGGCAAAGCACACGGTCAAGTAAGTTGGGAAGGGAACAGTTAGTATTAGTGGTTTTCTACAGATATTGAAGGGGATGGAAAAGAAAGGTGGTACCACACACACAGGGCAGCCATTTATCAGGGTACTGTGTTAGAACATGGCATGTACCCTCAGCTCTGTGCAGAAAAGCCATTTATAAAGGACAAAAAAAATCAAGTAAAAGCTTGACTTCCAATGTCAACGCACACAGGAACACAACACGATGCACATGGGAATGCACAATGCTATAAAGGGGCAGAGGCATTTGAAAAGGAATTCGGTTCTGCTGTACAAAACCACTGATAAGGTCCATTAGTAAGTGAAGACTGGAGCAACTGCTGCTACAGTCAAACATCTGAAGTTGTGCAGAGTGTGTAAACTGTGTCTTAGCATTCAGGGGGCATTTCAGTTGATTCTTCAGCCCATTAATGTTGCTTTTTAGCAACTACTGGGAAGCTAGAGGAGTTCTAAAAGACTATATAAAGGATGATGTTGTATTAGCAAGTAACCTAACTACTCTAAATCCACCTTATTTTAATAACAGATTTGAGTAGGATCATAGATAGACTAATATGAACACTGTCAGTGAAGAAACTGAATAAAGGAGGCTTGTTCATGCCAAAGCATATGGCTCTAATGCAATAATCCAGTCACAACCAACTTTTTTTTTATGAGAATTTTCATTTACCTAAATTGACATAACTGGCTGCAGCAGGGTATTCGACTGCCCTTTAAGTGCTGCTAAAAGCAGAGCTATAGCTCAAAATACATCACCAAAATTTCTATTCTAAGGGTTACACAGCAACTAGCTTCTTTGAAGGTTATAAAATGACCACATATAGGAAATAGTCTATCAAAATGGCAGGTTTTGATGGGGTCCTGAAGAAAGCTATTGTCACCTTTACTCAGAGATCTGCAAGTGTTACATAATGTTGCTGTTGAAATGAGAACAGTATAAATTTTAACAGTGCCAAAAACTAATTCACTGAAAGTAGGTCACTGGTGAGATGGGACGACATGCAAGAATGAAGGTGCACAGAAGAATGTCTTTCAGGGTCCTGGAAGATATTCCATTGTATGTATTCATATGGCCATCACGCAGGTAAGTTGACTGATGTGATCTTTAGATAGGTAAGCGGGTCATTCTCAGGCTGGAATACAAATAGTATCCTGAGTAATAACTCAGGACACTGCACTGATAAAACTGGTACTGAAGCAAGGTGTCCAGATAAGGTATGCCAGTCTTCTTCCTCCAGCAGGTCACACACCCAAGGAAGAGGGAGGAGTTGATTTTGAATGAGAGACAACCTGGCTTACTTGGGAAATGAGCTATTATATCTGTTCTAAACTAGTTCAGGCTGCTCTCTGGACCTGAGAAGAACTAGCATGCTGCAGCTCCCATCCATGCAGCTAAGCTTCCCATAAACAGGGCTTCCAAATACCAGACTGTGCCTGAGCATCACCTGGGGAAGCAAGAGCTGATGCAACTGTGCTAGAGACTATGCTAGTAAGTGCCATGGAAAATCAAAGAGCAGGGCTTGAGCCTCTGCTGCAGCACTGCTTTGTTTACTGTATTAAGTGTTAATTTACACTGTGTAGCCACTGTGAACAGGAGAGAATGCAGCAAGCACCCACTTTTTGCACCTCATGTCTGATGACCTGACTGGGTATGACATTGTGGATAACCTACTGGGTCCTTCCCAGCACAAAAGGGAGTAAGAACTGTGAAACATCCATACTCATGCTTTAAGGCTGTTCTCCAATCATACAGGCTGCATTTTCTTTAGGTGCAGAGTTTTAAACCTGAGCCAAGAACAAAACAAATGTTTTTCACATTCTGATTGAGATGCTATAAACAACACCCCAGTAAAAAACAGGTGCAACAACCGTCTGCACTACTGAGCCTAAAGTGCATATATACTGCTGTGCCTTCACTTTGAACACAACCATAGGATGAGGGATCACACTTGCAGTTAGTCAAATGTAACACTAGCGGTAAAAAATCCCAAGTCAGACTCTTGCATTCCACAGGAACTTTCATATTGGAAGCTGTCAGTTCTCCGGAATGCTGTCAATAACAGGAAGCTGGGATCCTTCTTTTTGCTATAGCTGATAAAGAGTTAAAATTTCTGCAAATTATTATCTTAACATCCTCCTTCCATAAGACGTGGCAAAGGTTCATAGGTTTGTGGCAAAGAGAAACTTTTTCAGACTAATGTCCTTGAGATTTCTGTTCTTGAATAAGAAATAGGTTTAACAGACTGTGTGACTACCTCTCTATCAAATGCTTTATACGTGCAGTGAAATGAGAAAGAGAAGGCACAAGCTACAGCTTGTCTTTACCTCTTTGTTTTTTGAAAATAATGATATATTTAATAACCATGGAAGGTCAGAAGTGCTGCCAGACAAGTAAAAAAAAAAGTGCATCCATGAGGAAGGATATTCTTAAAGAGCACAAAGTTTGGAAAGAGGCAATCTCTTGTCAAAGAGAGGGAATCACAAAACCCTGGTCTTTTGCTATGTTTCTCCTCTCCATCAAGTCCACTGTGCCTGGGTCGTGGGGCTCTGGTACCCAAACTGCCAGCGCATCCTCAGGAGAGATATTGATCCTTGGACCTGTGCAAGTGCTGAATGAAACAGTTTTGATTTAGCAGAACTTTAGTAGTTGTTTTCCATAAATGTCAGTGACTCTTCAGATTTGCACTGACCCACTCTTTAAGACCTTTAGGAAATCTCCATCTTCTCATCAGTTACTGTTAGCCTAGGGGAGGTTCTCTCATCACCAAATGTTTTTCTTTTTTTCCTGTATTAATTCTGTATTAGAAGATCTGGATTATCTCTGTGTCTGTGTTTTTCTTAGCATCGCTCTTAATGTAAGGGGGCCATGTTCGGATGAGACTGCCTGCACACTACATTACTTCTGACGAATGGTGCTGCAAAGAGACAGACCTCTAATAGCTATGCATTAAACCACTCTGCTGATCTGATAAAGTCACGAGAGATTTCTCCGAGAGAGCCCTGCTTTTGATATTTCAGATACTGGGGGCTTTTTTTTGTGCATACATGTGCATGTGTATGCGGATTAGCTCCTGTGCAGGTTTGGGTTGGGTTTTTTCCTTTGAGTACACAGACTGAGTTAGAGATCCATGTGTTTTTCTGGGCCAGGTAGTAAAATGCAGTAACTGCTATGTGAAATCAGGTTTGCTGTCACTGATGTAGTATGTGACTCAGTCCAGTAATTTATTTAATTTATTCTGTTTTTAAATAAGCTTTTAAGTTGCCCGTGTACAAAATAGGAGTCTGACAGCTGTTAGTTCAGATCCTGATGAAGTGATACCCATGTAACTAGGCTACCATGGGTAAACTCCTGATCCAGGGACAAAGGACCTCATCCCTTCCCTAAGCTCTGGCCCATGGCAGGCCCTGCTGAGCTGGTAGAGGTTCGTACATGAGTTTGCGGAGAGAAAACTTGACACCATAAGACTCTTTCCTCTCCATGAATCTAGGAAGTGCCTTGTGCCATCCTCTCCTTGTAGCTGCAGCATTGTTTCTAAGGGAAACTGCTTGGTGCAGGCTTTCCTCTGCCAAAACTTGGGTCCAGCTGCTATGGTAACATTGAAAAGCCCTAAGACTGTTTTTATTTCTCAGCTAGCTTAAGATCAAAAGAGAACAAAATGGCTATGTACATCATAAACCCATCTGGCTGGTGTATGGAAGGACTTGGACTGTTGACAACAGTCATAACGTGCATACACATATGTGCAGCCTCTTCTCTCCTTCGTATACATTGCTGTCTGGGCACAGCTTGTCCTGTAACTCTGTACAGAAACTTAGACATCATGTTATGGATGTTTCTGACGGGACAAATGAAGTATGTTAGTTTGCCTTTGGGGCACCTTAGGATCTAGTGCCCCTGATAACCTCTAAATCTGGTGTGGATGGTAAGCTGGTGGCAGGGAGGCATCACACTACAAGATTGCTGTGCACTGGTGCTTCAGAAAGTGCTGCTCACATCTTCTGTTGCTGATGGTCGAGGCCCTGTAGCAGGGCCTGTCTCAAAAGGTTTACCGTGAAGGTCTTCCCATAAAAATGTGTGAAAGAGAAATATGGGGTTTGTAATCATTTAAGTTAACATTTTATCAGCAAGGCAGCTGGTGTCCAGGGCGGAATTTATGGCTAAACCAAGAGAAAGCATGCATGCACAAGCACATGCAGACCCATAGGAGTGGGGGTGCCTCCTTCCCTACCAGTATCTAATGGTGTATACTTACTGTTCTGGAGAGTTGATGTCTTCTATAGGATCTTTGCTTGTTCTGGAAGGGTCTGATGAGCCCCATTGTGCTGGTGGATTTTGATCAAGATGATTTTTCAAAATGGCTTTCTCACCATCTAGATGAGTAAGACATTCAATATTACTTTACTGTGACAAAGTGGTCATTTTTAAATTGTTTCATTTAAAAATTTCCCAGATGTTCATAATGTCACAAAATAAACTCTTTCTGCCCATGTTCCAACACAGTTTCAGGTTTCTCTGTGAGTCTTTGGTACTCTTATGCTTTCAGTGATATGCTCCTCCATCGGAACTGCCATGAAGAAACAGGAAAGGGACAGAAGCTCTTTTGTTCTTCTTTTGCTTTCCCCCCACCTTTAAAAAAAATACACAAACCAAACCTTGTTGCCCACCTCCTGTAGCCCTATCATGGTCTCTCGTCCAGTCTTAGGCTGTGTAAAAAATTAATGTAACTGCACCATCATATTATCTTGCACTCAAAAATTCTTACCTTTTTCATAAGAATAAAACCTCTTCCTAGAAAAACTATAATCTCATTGATGTATAAAACCTTGGTACTCTTGCAATCATATAAGCAATTCAGTGCTGTCATTTAACTGTCTGCTATCATTTAGCACGGAAATATGATTCGTATCAGTTGCCCTGATCCATAGGCTGTCTGCAGGAAGGACAGCTAATGATTTCATTAAGCTGTCTCCTGCCGTTCTCTTTTCTGCATAGTGACAGTGTAGAAGATCACCATTTTCCCCATAGGTAGTTTTAGCTGATTTCCCTGGGAGGCCCGGGAGGCCCTGGCTAGCTGTGCTGAAGCCCATGGCATCGGTCCCGCTGAGAAACGTGGATGAACACAGCCATTTTAGGAAGGCTGTCTGTGCCAGGGATCCTTTCTGCTCCTGCCTGCTTTTCCAAAGTCTCCTGCTGTGTTAAGCCAAGTAAAGTCACATGGAAAACATCTGAGTAATGAGGACAGCGCACAGTTTTCATAAATAATTACAGAGCAGCTCCAAATCCATCACTGGCAGTTGTTTGCCATACACACACAGAAACAGTGATTGCTGCAGGCATCAAGGCAGCATGGAAGAGGATTTGAAGGTAAAATCTGGAAAAGGACGCTGGAGGATTTGAATGTAAAAATGGGTATGAGGGGGAAAAGCAGGAAAACATTGAAGAGAAAATGAAAACGGCACAAAACCCACAGTGCATATTGAAGGCTTAAGGTGCTTTTCTGTTCTACTAATGCACAGAAAACCCATATAATGCTCAGGTCTCAGCATGCTAGGAATATATGTATCAATGAACACTGATGGGACAAAACAAGCATCAGAAACAAAGAGTGAGGAACGAAGCTGGAAGCAGAAATGGGAATGCTTTGAGGGAAAACTCCAACATGTATCATCGCCCTCCCAGCACAATCATCCCTGGTATTATTTAATAGCATTTGCTTTCTGCTGTGAAAATTCTAACAGGCGAGTTGGAAAGAAGTAAATAGGTGAGGATGCAAAAATGCGCAGACATGGGGATCACTATAGCTCAGAAGAGCAGGAGAGAAGATTTTTCACTCGTGTTGCATGGAAAAGAAGGGTCTAAGTGAGAAAGGAGGTGACCAGAACACATGAAGCTGCATCTGTTAGGGCAACAAAATGTCAGAAAAAGAGAGCTAAGGAATTCAGTTGTAGCAAGAAGAGTGCTTAAAAGGAAGATATGACAGGATTCAGTGATGGTTTAGATGTGAAGGGAGGACAGCAAAGAGTAAAATCTGACAGCGACTAAGATAAGCAGTGAAGTCTATCATCTCAGGGCAGCCTGAAGTTTGCTGGTGTGGCATTAGCTGTCACAAGAGTTCAGGTTTTTTCCATATATCTCATTTCTATGTATATTGAGCTTGACATTTGCATAGAAGCCTAGTGATGTCTATAAACAGACATGTAGGAAAGAGCACTTTTTACTTCTGTGATTAAAAACAATGTTCAGCCCTGAGCTGATCTATGCTGACAAAGGAAACTGCTGACTTTATGATATAAACCAAAATTAAAATGTGAGTATTCCTTGTAATTTAGGATGGAAAAGGTCTATTATTTAACTATTTTAGTTTCCTGTCTCCTTTAGCCAACATAACCAATTTAACCTTTTACAAAGCCACTGAAGATAGAATTCTTCATCAAGTGATTGGAATGTGAAACTGTTGGGCTTTGGGAGTATGTGATTTCATATATTAATCTGTGTTGTATGCCCCTAAAGGGGTTTCTTGTGCTTTCAGTTGTGCAGTGAGAAAGAGAGAGAGAGAAGGAGGTGGTCCCTGTCAAAAAGGTGGGGGATTTAGTTTAAAGTAGAGCAGAAATTGTATATTCTCTGCCTACTCACCCCTCAACACCAACTGCCCGTATATCACTGTGTTGTTCTTAATAGACCCTTTTCTACCACTCTTGCAGATGACTCTCCTTTAATACACCACATAAATTTCTGTATACAAGATTACCATATACAAATTTTGATGTGTAGGTATAAAATACAGGCAAAATCCACATAAAACTGCCACAACATTGAGATTTTTTTTTCGTTTTCCTTTGCTTCTTTCAAAATACAAAAAAGTTGGGCAACTTATTTGTTAAGCTTTTTGGGAGAGGAGTTGTTAGGTTTTCATTCTGCAGCTATGGAAACTAGAATATCTTTCTTTTCTCTTTTTTTTCCCATTTACCTTTCATTTAAATGATGAAGAGCAAGATTCTCACTTAGTCATATGCTTCCAGGAGCTGGAGCTTAAAGAAAAAACACTATCACCATATGCACTTAAAAAACTTAAGGATGGAGGAAACTGATTTTATATAATGTGAAAAACTGAAAGAAAATAAATTCAGGGTAACGGTAAACATTTGAGTTCCCAGTTTCCCCTGAAAGCGTAGCACTACTTTAAGTACTCCCATCTTTGCTTCTTTTGTTCATTAAGTATGCCACTTGAAAAATGCCCTTCATTCTCAGCATACTGTTTGCCACTGCAGGTACGACTGCATAAGTTGCACTGGGATCATCTAACTACCTTCAAAATTGAATTTACATTAGCCAGAAGCACTTTCTAAGTAATTTTCACCTTTGCAGACCTCAAACTGGAACTCAGAAGTCTGGATAAGTGATGCCTGAGCATTTTCCATTCAGAAAACCGTCAGGGAAAGAAGACAGATCTCAAGGGCCTCGCACGGTACTCACTGATGGGTTCATTAGAAAACGGAACCCGCTGCCCATTTGTTGGTGAGAGCCAGAAGGCTTTAGCTCAGGACCTTTGCCTACCTGCAGCAGGGAAACGGCTTCCAATTATAAAGCTCTGAGCCATATGAGCACATGGGTGCCGAGAGGCTCAGCCAGGAGGTCACCACTCCCAGCTGCTTGCCTCTCCCTCTGCCAGGGGTGACGCTCGTTTCCGACCTGCCCTACATATAATCACTCCACAACTCGCTGCTGTCAAAATTACCTGGGCTGGCTTAAATGCGTCGTGCATTTTAACGACTCCCGTTCAGGTGTGCGCAGAAAACACCAGGTGATTGCCACTGCTGCAGTTGCTTCCAAGCTTTTACAAACCGTGTTTCTTTATCTAGAGGCTTGTTTTGATGACATTCGTACACTGCAGCTTTATTGAACATTTTCATCATAAGGCTTTAGTGGCAATATTCCTCCGATGGCTTACAACTAGATGGCAGAACCACACTTCACCCTGCATCTTTCAATTCTACCCTTGTCTTCTCTTTGCTAGAAAGCATATTTTATGCTCCACGAAGAAGAAAGTGTAGTTTAATAATGACTTATAAGAGCTGGCAGAGATAACTGCACTGATTTACTAAAGAACTCTGGAAACTTTAAAGCTAAAGCTAGATTTTAAAAATCCACTGTAATTTCTCACAGTTCTGTTGTTTGGACTGTGAAACAAGACTAGCTAGTTTCTGCTTTCCATGTGAATGGGATGAAAAGAAAGTAAAATGAAAGGAAAAATTAAAATGATCACATTGTTTTCAGGGTATATCAGAAAAAGTTCTCCTGAACTAAGTGCATGGCACCAGGCAGTCTAAATCACGACTTCTGATAGTTTTGTTTTGAAAGGAAGATTTTTTACAAGGAAAAGCCATCAAGATTCTCCTCTGATTTATACCACTTTAAATCAGAAGAAACTCCCTTTAATTCAGCGCAAGGAAAGGCCAGCACTGAACCTCTGGCAGTTTGGTCTCCCTGTTGAAATAGAAACAAGCTCCAATTCCAGGATTGGAATCCATTTGCGAGGCTTCATAGAAACTAGTGTATGTATCTCTATATACAAGGGATATAATGAACTATATCCTTTCTTTAAAGCACCGTTCCTTTCAAGGAGTTATTTCTGAAAGCCTTTCCTATGAATCTGTGGTTTCATTCTCAGGCTTAATGCTTGGATCACACTAGCTTCTTAGAAGTAATATTTCAGCCCCCTATCACAGATGAACTCTGTTTTGCTTCACATTTACAAGCAACACGCCTTTGAAATCTGTTTTTCTTTGAGCCGCTTTTACATGGGGAAAAACTAACACTAGGAAACATTGAAGAGGGGTGACAACTGACAGCATGTAGGCATATCTGACATGCAAATGAACGCTCCCAGTCCATTTACAGCAATGAGTAAAGGCTGTTTTCTGGCTCAAATCAGAAAAGCCTTTCTGAGCAATCTACAGTGCCTGCATAGAAAGAATTTGCAAAAAGGGTTTGTTCATAAGTGGGGACTATTGCAAAGCTGTTTCTTGCTTCTTATATACTTTCCATAGTCTGGCTGTCATTCATTAATTTTCCTAATATCCTACTCTGAAATGTACTGCCTAAGGTAGAAATAAACAGAGATTCTTCGGCAGGATTTCTTCTGAGCTTGGCTTTATATGAAACTCTTGCAATCTATGAATCATTAATGTAGAAATAATTTCATTTAATAAAATGTCAAATAGAAGTCAAGTAGAGTAAGATTGTAAGATTACAAGGGTAGCAAAATTATCCAAACCCTCTCCCCCCCACCCCAGCACATATTATCTTCCCTCTATATTTTTCCCCTCAGTAACTTTTATCCCTGGAGGAGCTTGCATGGTAGAAATAACTTCTACATTCACAAAGTCTCATGTTTCTGGCACACTGGCTACATGAGTGGAAGGAGCTCTTTTGGGAAGCTCTGCTTTGTGCCCATGCCCAGGTATTTCTTCACTGGAGCTGTGTGGCACAACCTTCCTCTTTACACAGAATTGCAGGCACAAGGTTATGTCCTCTTTTTTTCAAAATGTCAGCCTGGAAAACTCAGCTGTGTCTCCAGGATTGGCTCTCCTAACTGAATGGTGCTGCCATTTACAGGAACTGCCTGAGCCAAGTGTGGGTGTCACCCACAGCCCATCCCTGTCCCAAACCCTAGATGAATTGTGGCTGTGCTGCTCCAGTGAGGTGACAAGATCCCAAAAATGGCAAGCTGGGGGGAGAAGCTAATGTTGTGCTGTGCACAGAGCCAAGGTCGCCAGCTGACACAGTGCCTCAAAATAACCTGAGGTTTGTATCTACTGAAGTTAAGGGGATGCCCTTTCAGATTCAACTGTAGAAGCCATTTGAGGTCCCAGAGCCATGGTCCATGGAGCATGCTGAGAACAGCTTGACCATACAAACCTATCTAGCAGTGCAGACAAAAGCCTGCATTAAAAAAAAGGCAATCAAATGATAAACTACAAATCACATTTCCTAATTGCTTTTCTTACATTGCAAATTGCTGTAGATGTCTCAGGGACATTACGCATTTGTGATCAAGAGATGAGTGTCTCAAATAATACCTCTCTTTAAATGAGATGTACTGCATTGAAATGTGCTGTAAAGGAGTCCCTGTGCCAGCAAAGAGCTCCTGGGCTACACCAGGAGCAGTTGCTGTTAATAACTACTAGGAACTCCAAAGTTATGAAACTTTGCCTGAGGTCAGGCAGTTATGGGAGGGCACAGCTGTGTCTATCTATTTTGGCTAAAGTAATTTCACTTTTGTATCCTAAATCCATATTGGATGTAAATGAGTGTGGTGGGGAAGAAAGGGAAGGATCGAGAAATCTCCTTTGGCATTTGGCTATAGGAGTTATGAATTTTAACTCTGGACAATTGTTAGAGATCAGAAACCTTCTGAAGTGTACTATGATACTAAAGTTTGATTAGGACTTGTTTGAGATGCATTGCATAAATCCTGTGTTATTATCTGTTCTCTCAAGTACAATGCCCTAAATTTGTGTAAGCAATAGCAATGGGGATACGCTGCATGGCATTCTCTATGTGAACTCCTTCAGAACAGCTAAGTATTTTATAAAGAATATTGATGCAGGATTCAGCCATGTCCACAATGCAAACGTGGCAAATGATCTGCTATGATTTTTAGCTCCAAGTCAGTTGCTATTTTTAACATCTCTCTTCACTGTCATAATCACTCTCTCCCAGCTCACATTTTTTACAAGGTCCAGGGTAGGCACAAACCTTGTCATCACCTGAAAAACATCAGATTGCCTTGCCCAGTCACACAGTGGATGTGAGAGACATGGTCACTTCTAGGTCACGCTAAGAAATTATTTACAATTCTGTAGCTTTCCTGAAGTACCATCATGGATGCCTAATTTAAAAGTTCTGTTCTTTCCTTTACAGAAAGTTACATGAAATACATAGTTGCAGAAAGCATAATTATGTCAGTCAGACTTAGCTTTCCTGTAGCTGTAAGGGCCAGAATTTTTTTAAGTACCATTTAAGTGATGTCTGTTTGCATCTGCACAGAAACAGCAGTGACTCAGCAGCATGAATTCTCCAAAGCCTTGTTATTCTGATTGGAATGGCAAATTTAAATTAAACACATAGGTTGACTATTGGGAATGGTTGCAGTAAGAATAATACAGGGGAGATTCAAACATGTAGCTAAGGGACAGAGAAACGGGGAAAGAGAAAACAAGAGGCAGATGAAATGGAAATGTAGGGATAGAAAAAGGCTAGCAAGGGTTGTTGAAAATGGTGGCTCAGATACTGGAGGTATGAATATTTGATGTCACTTGAGTCAGGATCAGGATACTACAACATACTCATGATTGGGGCATTTGCCATCAGGTGTGGGACTATATTTCGAACACCTGCTGCAAACTGGGATCCAGGTTTTCCTCATTCCCAGGTGAATGGATGCTGTAACCTATTCAATATAAAGGCAGCCAAGGGAAAACATCCTTCTTGCCTTGCCCCTCTGTTTTGTGCAGAGTTTTATGTTGTAGGTCCATTCAGAAAACTGTCTATCAGCTTCAGTATGCAAAAAAATATCTACTCTGTAAATCCTGATAGTACATAGTTCCAAGCTACTCTTTATTTTAAGGCTCTGTACATGCAGGTGATTTTAAACACGTACCCTGCAGCAGAAATGTAGAAGTTGGGGAACTGTATTGGGGAAAACTTAGGAACAGAATCGCAGAATGACATGGGCTTGGAAGGGACCTCTGGAGATCATCTAGTCCAACATCCTACCAAAAAAGATCTTTCTAGAGCAGCTTGCACAGGAACTTGTCCAGGTGGGTTTTGAATGTCTCCAGAGACGGAGACTCTGTCACCTCTCTGGGCAGCCTGTTCCAGTGCTCTGCCACTCTGAACGTGAAGAAGTTCCTCCTCATGTTTAGATGGAACTTCTTATGTACAAGTTTGCGCCCATTTCCTTTTGTCCTCTCACTGGGCACCACTGAAAAAAGACTGGCCCCTCCCTCTTGACACCCACCCTTCTTGTATTTCTAGGTGTTGATCAGATCCCCCTTCAGTCTTCTCATAAGTCCCTCAGCCTTTCCTCATAAGACAAATGCTCCAGGCCCCTTGTCATCTTTGTGGTCCTCTGCTATATCCTCTCCAGCAGTTCCCTGTCTTTCCTGAACTGGGGAGCCCGGAACTGGACACACTGCTCCAGGTGGGGTCTCATCAGGGAAGAGTAGAAGGGCAGAATAACCTCCCTCGACCTGCTGGTCACACTTCTCTTGATGCACCCCAAGATGCCACTGGCCACAAGTCATCTCATGGTCATCTTGTTTTCCACCAGGACTCCCAGGTCTTTTTCCTCAGAGCTGTTCTCCATCAGGTCACCCCCCAATCTGTATTGGTGCAGGGTGTTGTTCCTCCCCAAGTGCAGGACCCTACACTTGCCCTTGTTGAATTTCATCAGGATCCTCTCTGCCCAACTCTCCAGCCTGTCCAGGTCTTGCTGGATGGCGGCACGGCCTTGGATGCTTCATAATGCATCCATAATCTTGGATGCTGGTGCTTAAAGCAGTAGTTAGGCATTGATGCCTTTAGTAGATGTAGCCACAAGTAAGTGCAGAGAGGTTATGTTTTCTCCTTGATTTCTTTGCCAGCATCCTACTGCTAATGGAGTGCAACCTGTTGTGGGAAGCATCCCATCCTAAATTTGTACCTAGTGTATCTCTTGAGAATCACTTTTATTTCTCATATCTAAACTCAGATGGGCATTTGGCACAATGTAATGTATCTTTTCTGCTTGAAATGTTATTCATGATTTATCATTTTTCCTGCAGCATCTGACATGAGTGGAACATTCTATGTGTTCCTTTCACACACTTGGTAAAACTGCCTCATCCCACTCACTGATGTTAGTTCTTGCTGCTGATCTCAGCCCAATAATCACACGCCTCCAGCAGCTATTTACGTTTTCCTTTTCCTCCTTTCCCCACTTCTGTTTTTTAATTTTAAAAGGACATTGGGAACTCTATGGAGCTCTTAGGTGGTTTTTTTTTTGGTATTTTTTTTTTTTTTTGCCGTGAGTTACACAACTGAATGGATACCCAGGCTAAAACAAAAAGCACACGAAAAGGTTACCTTATCCAACCAAAATTTCATTGTACTTCAAAAGCATATATGAACTGTTGCTGTTGTTCTAAAAATATTCTTCAACAACTCAGCAACTATATTTACAGGAGTAGCTTCTACTCCACTTAGCCAAGCTTACGCTGCCACATGACATTATGTTGGAGAATAGGTCTTATGAAGACCAATTGAAGGAGCTGGGACTGTTTAGTTTGAGGAAGAGGAGGCTGAGGGGAGACCTCATNTAGGAAGCCTGACCCTAGCACTGTAAAAAACATGCGAGTCTACGACTTCCCAACATGGGGCAAAGCATTTTTCCTGTACTATAGTAATATTCAGCGCTTCACAAAGTCATTTGCCAAAAGTCACAAAGTAGAGCCATTCTTGTGTGAGAAATGGAAGCTGGGCGTCTTGGCTTCCACTTTATTGCACTATGCACCAGATCGTATTGCTTCCCAAAAGTGAAATAGCTTTAATGGAAGCAATTCTTTTGCATATATTTCTTCAGGGAACGATGCTAGAGACACAGTAGAAACAACTCAGAATATTACACTAGTCATGAAATCCTTTTTTATCAGTTCCTAGGGAAGAATTTTCATACATGAGTGTCTTCAATTCTACATTGAAAGGCCAAATCAGCACTGAAATATTTACATGTTTGCCTTCTATGTGCTTGATAGCAGTGTCCAAAAGCAGGATTTGAATGTCCTACTCAGATGAGCACATATTAAATTGGGCTTCCTGCTGCTGAAGGCTGGCTCAATTAATCCTCACAACATCTGAAACAGTCTGTGACTTTCCTCCCTCCATGCAGCACAGAAAACTTGACTTCTTAACACAAGTAAGCTTTTAAAATTTTCCCACTTTACCATGTGTATTGTACACATAGGACATACAATAGATGACATACAATAGAATACATACTTACAGAGCAATAACTGCTCATTGGATATTACACATGGCTTTTTATGTGACTCTGCATGCTTTCCATAATGCAACCAAAACATTTAAAGCTCTGTCCGAGTGCTCTGGAACCAATCCAATGAGATTGCTATTCAAATCTTAGTGTGTTAAGCTACTAATGGATCTTAAGTAATGCTCACCTTTGCTGTCTGTGAAGTTCCGTATACTAAGAATGTCATTAAGATCCTGATAGTGGTTCTGCTTAATGTATGTCGTTTTCTCAGGAGTGTCCTGAAGCTGCATTGTGACCTCTTCCAAGTCTTTGTCCAGCTGCAAAACAGAAAGAGTACAAATCTCTAAAAATTCAAGAGTCTTTGCTTCAGGTATCTGCATTAACTGCATAGTTTTCTACAGTTAGACTAGGAAGCAGGTGGTAATGCAATTGCCACACTGTGCTAAATGCAACTGTTTTATAGCACTACAACACTACCCATGGCAATTGTCTTATAGTGCTACAACACTACCCATCGGTGATGTCTAAGGTCCCTTCCGACACAAACCATTCTAGGATTCTACCTCTAAAAGTCATGCTACAAGTAGCAAACCATGTTCAGCTGTGATATTGCATACAGGGCACATGAGAAGAATAAGCTTCAGTTTAAGCAATCCTGCTGAACAGGAAAGAAATGGGCATTAGAAAGCTCATTCTGAAACCCTCTCAAGCATTCATTATTTACGCATAGAAATGTGGCATACATAGCTATAATGACTTTTCTGAGTCAATCAAATTATCGAATATACAGGAAAATATAAGTGAACTATGGTATCAGGGTCATGTCCAATCATGTGAGCAACTGCAGTTAACTCTACAGGGAATGTCTTGTTTTCCTGAAGATTACTTTTACTCCTCATACCTTTCTTAGAGAGACAGATTCCTGATAGAATTCTTGTGTGCATGGAATTTCAAAGAAAATCCAACTCACAGTTTTTAATTTTATGGCTGATAACACTCTATACTTTCATGATTTGAAAATTGCCCCCATGTTTTATATCTTTCATGTCTTGTGTAATCTGATGTCTAGCACTAAATTGCCACTTTAAACATAACTTTCCAAGAGGGAAAAAAAATGGAAATAAGAGGAGAGGAAAGAAGCAAGAACTCCAGTCCTCTTTCTCCCCCAAAACATTCTTTAAGACTAGAGGGAGAGAAGCACAGATATTTCGTCACTGGAAGAGCCACAGCAGAAATGCCAAGTTGGTGCACCCCTGGCCTTTAGCACCAAGCTGAACACAGGGTGCCCTCCCCAGAGGCTAACTTGTATTCAATTTGCTACAGCCCCAGTAGAAAATAACCAGATACAAGCACCTTGATGGTGATCTGGGATGGTGTCTCTGAGCAGTTGTCCAGGATATGGTACCCAGAGTACATCCCACTCAGTGCTGGCTTCACTGAATATTAAAAGTACTGAATTTAGATTCCTGTTGTTTCCTTATAGAACTGACACAGCAACTCAAGGTAAATAAGCCAGAGATGTAGCTACTAGCTACAGCAGGCCATCCTCCAAATCCCCTTGACAATTAAACTCTTATTTGGACCTAATGGTGTTGGGTATTTAATTTGACTTATTCAAGCAAAGTCTAAAAAGAGTAGCAGGGCCCTCCTGCATTGCTGTGGCTCAGTTGCCCTGACCAGCCTTACCTGTGATCACCATCACTAGCCTTGCAATGCATAGAGTGAGATCTTGTGAGTTAGGAGGCTTAGCAGAAACATGACAAANAGCCAGGTGAGCCTTCATTAAAAATTGCAAGGCTCTCACGTGAGAGACCTGTCAAAGCTGAAGAACCAAATTTCTTTAACAGGGCAGGCATAATGTTTGCTTTTGAAATTCTTGGTAGTCTGATGGTTACCAAGAAAATTGTCATTAGTTAAGATCTGGATGAAGAAGTAATGGTTGCAATAAAATACTTTTTCTTCAAGTTGTAGGAATGCTTCACAGACTAGGCAAGAACAGGTTAATTTTTGATAAGATATAAATCAGTTATGGTTATCTTGACTCACAAAATAGGCAGTCTTCAAGGCTGATTTGTCATCATTTGAGGCCTCTTGAGCAAGGACGGACATCATTAAAAAATATACATGTTATAGCTCTAACAGAATGCATTCGCTCTATATATTTAGCCTTTCTCTTGGTAGAGAGGGAAGAAACTTCATGACCTTCATGCCTTCGTGCTGTAGGGTCAGCCTACACGATTGTAAAGGTTGTTTTTACCTTAAGAAAATCGTTAATTCTGTTTCATGGCAGATGTAAAAATCTGTCTAGTGAGTTTTTGAGTGAACTCTCAGAGAGGTTGAGAAGAGCAACAGCAGTCTCTGAACTCAGCCATAAACAGGAACAGAGTGAGCTCTTAAGTGTCCCTGGGGCTGTGGGTTTCTGTTAGGCTTACATGTAAAGGTTGAGCTTCTAAGCTATTGCTCTGTGATCTGCACAACCACAGGAAGCAGCAGTATAATTTGCTTGTTACAAATAAATAGGGGAAGCTTTATTTTAATTTGCTAAGGCACATTTTCGGTTTATCACACCTGCAAAGTATTCACTGTATTAATTAACTATTCCTATAAATCATCTGTTTCCTATTATTTCAACAATTTTCTGTTGGGGAAACAACTTTTTCCCTCTAAAAAGTAGTCAACATTTCAGCAGATTACAGAATTGCAACAAAGAATATTAAGGGAAAAAACTCCTTGGCAATATATACGATAAACAATACCTCTGTAATTTTCATTCTCAAGCGGTGGTTCTCTGACTGCAGTCCTTCTAGTCGAGATGTGCTGGCCTGGTTGACGCTGGTGACGGATGTTGATGTTTTTGAATCTTCTTTCTTTTGATTTTGAGTGAACTGAAATCGTCTGTTCTGTGTGGCTGCATCTGGATTTGTCCTCAGTGTGATGAGCTGAAAGGTTTAGAAGCCTTAAGAAATCCTGTACACAGTTTTATTTTTGCAGCTATTTCTTTTGTATGGCAAAATATTGAAAGGCAAACAAAAAGTTCCTTTCTGACTTTCAAGTACAAAATGCTGGAAAGTGAGCTCTGCTTGCCATGTGCAGTACTTGAGATGATTTCTGTATAACTGCTTGAATCAAAATGATTTTGCAAGGAGAAGTGTTCAAAAGTTAGGAAAACATAATTTAAAATATATCTAACTGGATTTTAATTACACTTAAAATAAATTTTAATTTTTCAATAAATATATTTTTTCCTTCATTGATATTTTATACTTTCAAAGGATATATTCCTTCCTTAAGAAAAAAATAACCCAGCAAGCTCTTCTCTTCCCAAGCACAATTTCATCCAAAATTTCTCCTTTCCTACTGTTACAAGTAACACTCAAGCAGAGACAAGCATGAAGCAGGAGTATTAACAGAAAGAACCCATGGGAGATTGCACTCTGGAGATAACAGAAACTTAATTAGGTTTTAGTGACCCAAAATAAACCAAATCTGTTCAAATAAATTAAATAAGCCACTTAAAAAAAGGTTAACCTTAAACATATTTAATTTAAGCAAACGTAACTAAGATTTAACACTCAGTGACAATGTGAAAATATCACCTTGACATGAGGAGAGAAAGCTACTAGCTGTTTGGCAAGGGGGAGAGAGCTTCTCAAATTACTCTATAGAATATAGAACTTATGATTACCAAACAGCAAACATATATATTTGTATACAGACAAAGCTGAAGGAGCTCCCTGCCCTAAGAGCCTAGGAATGGCATCATAAATCTAAAGGTGTTGAGCAGGGAGAAGAAAGATGGGGTAAACATTTTGTAAGCACAGAATAGTCAGATTTTATGGCATAGCTCTATTTTGGAAATGGTTCTTGTTCTTCAGAGCCTGAAACTGTTCTGCAACTGCAGTGGCATGAAATGAAGACTAACTTCTGACAGAGATCTGAGTGATCAGACACTGAGGCACTTGGTCCCTGACATGTACTTACAAGCGTGAAGATCTGGATGATGCTTGAAGACAATAAATTGCCCTTTTTCTCAGGTGATAAGGGGGATATCAAAGTCTGAAGTAGTCAATGCCTTCTTCACCTTAGTCTTTACAGGTAAAGTTTGCCTTCAGAAATCCCAGAGCGATTGAACACAAGAAGTTCATGCAGCCTGATGAAGTGTATACCCAAGGACTAAGGGAGGCAGCTGATATAATTGCGAGCCCACTCTCAATTACCTTTGGAATGTGACATTAGTTGTGAGAGATTTCAGAGGACTGGGAGAAAGGAAATGTCACAGCTGTGTTCAAGAGAGGTGAGAAGGAGGATCTGGGGAAATTCCTGCCTGGTCACCTCACCTCAGTCCATGGAAGGTGCTGCAGCAAACCCTCCTGGGAACTATTTCCAAACACATTAAGAGCAAGAAGGTGATTAAAAGCAATCATTGTTTATTTATGAAGGGGAAATCCTCCTTGACCAACCTGACAGCTTTCTGCAGTGAGATGGCAGAGATGTAGTGGTTGGTAGATGAGGGGAGAGAGTTCTTTCTCTTGACATAAGCAAAAGTTTCAACATTGTCTCCCGTAACATCTTCACAGTCAAACTGAAGAAGTAAAAAACCATGAAAATACCAAGACCTGACTCTGAGGAGAAAGAAACCCCAAAATGGGCTGAGGGGGGTGTGGCTGGAAAGTAACTTTTCACTAAAGGATTGTGATGGACACCAAGTGGAATAATGGAGGTGATTCTTGCTTTCATTCAGCCCTGGTGAGAGCACACCTGGAGTGTTGTGTCCATGTTTGAGCTCTCCAGTACAATAGAGACATGGATATACTGAAAAAAAAGCCTAGTGAAGGGCCACAAAGATGATGAAAAGGATGGGAGCCTCTATGATACAAACAGAGGCAGATGTCTGTTTAGTCTTGAGATGGAAGAGATCAGGGCAGACATTATTCATGTGTATAAATATGTGATAGTAAAGAGGATGGAGCCATCCTCTTCTCAGTAGTGCCTAATGAAAGGAAAGGAGGCACAAAATAAAAACCAGGAAATTTCATTATATATCAGAAAAAATCTTTTCCACAGTGAGTGTGGTCAAACACTGGTATAGAAGCTCAGGGTTGTTGGGAAGTATTCATCAGTGGAGATAACCAAGACCCAGCTGCTCAAAGCCCCGAGTAACCTGCTGCATCTGAGTCTTCCTAGAATCCCCTGCCTCTCTTCTTCCCCATTTCTTTGATCCTAATTAGGCTGGTTATAATGACTGGTGTGTCTAACTGCCAGACCAAAAACTGCATTAAAATGAAGCTAAAGGTGAGGAACGGTAATTACAAGGCTTCTTAAATTAGCAAGCAAAATTGTTACAAGATAAAAGCTCTGCAACTTGATATGTTCTAAGTTCAATCTGAATATAAAATAGAAGTATAGCCATCCATTAATTGACTCATCTTCATCCGGGGGTTTACAGCTGAAGACTGGATATTTTGCCACAAGGGCGTGTGCTCTAATGAATCCACTCACATGGTATGGATTAGATGGAAAAGTCCATGGGCAATGTTATCGGCTCACACAGTATAAGGTATGATGTTAGATGAGCTTTTTTTCTTTTCTTTCTGGCCATAAAATCAGTGGAACTTGTGCATTTCTGCCTCACATTTGTGCAGCTTCACTTTCAACAGTCAATGCTGAATATCTACAAAGAGTCAATGCCAAATAGATGAAAAATGCTACCAACACAGAAAATTATTATTTTTAATCCCCGGCCCCTAGAACTGGTTTTGCCTTCCTGCTTTACATGAAACTGGATAAGAATTAATATGTTAATGCCATTGCAGCCAACAATGGTGGTGTGCACTCAGTGGGTAACTAGAAGTGAGCATAGCATTCTGTCTCCAAAGGGATTCATCAAAAAAATCAGAAGGACATGGAAGTTTGATAAACATGGATAAACACAAGAAAACTAGTTTTTGAAGAGAGAATACATATTAGGATTTCTTCTTTTAAAGAAGTAATGAGCATACTGAAAAATACTACAGATGTATGTGTTTGCCCTTAAAAAGATAATTAGATGTAGCAGTTAACTCCTAACAGGAAAAACACACATAATGTATGTCTGAATCCTGCAGATCACTTCTTCTTAAAGCCAGAAATAAAGAATAGTTTTAAAAATGTTTGGACATTTTTGGTCAGATAACAAAAAGTAGGATGCAGTATAATAGATATCAATATTCGTATTTGATGAAACCTTTAAATGGAGAGAACAATTAAAATTTTTCTCATCTGTGTTAGTGTACAAGGGATTTTCCTCATGTTTTTCTGAGGCACTCAGTGCTGAATGAAATGGCAGTGGGTGAGGTGGACATTTAACTGAAGAAGTATAGTAACTGCCATGCTGTAAGTAAATAAGATTAGTAGAGTTGATAAGAAGTAAGGGGAAAATGTCACTTTTCATTCCCTAGTTTTCCTACATTATTGATTAACTGCCTATTTAGATTCATAAAAGGGCTGTGGGGCAAAATTGAACTCCAGCAATGTTGGCCCAGGTGACTGCTAAAGATTAGTTAAAAGGAACTAATTTTACTCCGTGTAGCAGAGAACTATAACTTCTGGCCCAAAATCATGTTACTGCTTGCACCTGACAGGCCACAGTTCAATAAATGAAAAAGTGCAATCTTCCAAGTCTTCATTATCATCTCCTGCGCTTGATGAGCTATAGGCTTTAGCATTTCAACAGCAATCTTCCTCAGTCACTAAAATTGTACTAATTGACTAAATATTTGTTAAGGGGAGAGATTTGGTGCCTGTCTCACACTGACATCTTGCCTAGAGGTACAAACTGCGTGATGTCAGATCTAAACTTCTGCAAGGTCCAGGCAGGCTATTGTGAAACCTGTGCTGGACCAGGCTGCAGGAAGGAGTGCTTGCCAGCCAACCTGCTGTAACTGTGGCACAGCATGGAGAGAAGAAATGTAGGGCAAAATATATGAGTGCAAGAAGAATTCTCCAGCTGTGAAAGCACTCCCATGGGCATTGGAGGTGCTGCATTCCAGCTCTTGCTTCAACCTCTCTTTTTTTTTTTTTTGTACCTTATCCAATTACCATTTTTAATGCAAAATTGCTAAGTATTTGGAAACATGACAATACATGAAATGAGATTAAGTGCTACATGCTACAGGGCTACGATTCATGTTTGTATTTTGAGTAGAAAGAACTGACAGGAAAAATGAGGGCACGGTAATTGGGGTTTAAAAGAAGAGCAGATGAAGGGGTTAAAAAAGGAAACAGAAAAGTCATTTCAGAGCCTGTGGCAGCAGCAAAGAAGGATGGGCAAAGGAGCATGAAAGCAAAGGGGCAGAAGAGCATGTCACAGCATTAATAATATTTTCTCTTTGAAGAGAGTTCTGACATTCTGTGGAGGTATTTTTGGCATCAGTTTTAATATGCATTTTCATACAGCTTACACACTTAAACCTTGCAGTATTTCGAAGTACTCTCCATTGCTGTGTTTGTGAATGTTTTCTTAATTTAGAATGAAGCTGTGATTCTTTCCTAAGAACCAGAATAAAAATATGACTATATATATATATGTACAGCTTTTTAAAATTTGAGAAGTGAATTGCAGACCTTGTTTATTTGGTCCCAGAGAGTGAATTACTTCACTTTTTTGCAGATCATAAGTTAGCTTCCATTGCCAGCCTCTAATTTCTCTCTGACCAAACACTTTGAGATAAATTTTTAGCTTGCTTCTTTTACACATATAGTTCTTGGTCCCCCTGTTAGAACCATCACCAGGGACGACAGCACCAGAACCTGTTCATTATAATTTGCTCAATACATTGATTGAACATGGATCACTAGAGTCACAAAACTTTTATCACAACTCATTTGAAAACTCACTTCATTTGAGAACCATCATACTGATGGCTAAAGCTTAACTCTGCAGGTGAAATGATCAAGTTCCAGCCCTCTATGGGTAAGCATTTTCTCAGTTCTTCCAACAATCTACAACAAACACATCCCATAACCCAAAACAGCAAAAAGAAATGAAAGCATATGCCTCCCAGTCTGTGCCTTACTTAGTTTGTTAATATACCTGTTAATAAATATATCTTCAGTGTCAGCATTTGCAGCATACCCAGTTTTTTCTGAAGTACTGATAGTCTATTGTATCCCCATATTTGAATACCTTAGAGATTTCATCAGAGTTGGCCTTGCAGCATGCCAGTGAACTAAAAAGATCTTACCGTTTTGTAGGTATAGAAGCAGAGATCCTGATTATCGTGCTTAGGGTACATAGGAAAAATGGCAGAGTAGACAACTGGACTTGTGCCCCCTGAATACCCACTTATCGCCTTTTCCAAAAAGTTCCTAAAAGTTGGAAATGGAGACTAATCCAATGAAATTACAGAAACAACTTTTGTTTCCCAGATTCACTAAATATATAGGCACTAGAAATGTGTATAATCACACTCCTGTAATTTGCATATTCCACTTTCTCCAAAATCTCATGAAGCTTTGTTTTGCCTCCCAGTACCCAGAGACAAGAGATTATAGATGGGCTTGGCTTAGAGTTCACACACATCCCCCTTACTTGAAACAGCAATTAACTTTGACATATTAAATCACAATTACAAAACAGATAGAAAAAAATCCAGACCCATGCTAGACAAATTCACTTACCTTAGGTACAAACACAAGGCAGAGAGTAATGGTGCTGCAAAATATTATGACTAAAGCGACGATGCAGAACTGCACATTGGGTTGGTCCCGAGTAAGGAATGAAACAGCAGCACCAATAATGCACATTATCCCCACGTTGTATACACTCATTCCAATGTACTTGCTATCATTCAAAGCAGGAATACTGACATTTCGTGTCTCCCAAGCTAGGAAACACCCAAATAACTGAAATGGTAAGAGAAGGAAAAAAGATTATAGTTATAAGAGGAATCAGCTGACATCCATAAATAGCATTCATTTAGAACTGGTATGTTTTCTAACTTGACAAATATAGGTGAGACACAAGACAGAGATATACACCTACCCATAACCCAATATCTAATTACCTATGTGATTTATCTTGCTCATTAGGAGAAATTCCTGCTCTCACAAGAAAAATACGAAATTTGGAATTATTTGTGATGGAAAAAAAATTTCTCTAAATGCTGTGGCTGTCTTTATTTTATACTTTTAGTAATTTTTAAAGACGTTCCTTCCTGTTTGTTTTCAAGGATTCTAGTAAAGATATGTGCATTGTTCTTTTAGCTATTTTTAGCAGCTGTTCTCAATATACTCTTATCAATCCAGTAATTCATTGTATGATTATCACCTACTTTAATAAACAGCAATGCCAAGATGTGTCCCATGGGAGACAACTCTACAATGTAGAGTGTCACCCTAGTTGTTCAGACTGCAATTATAATGTCTTTTATTATAGTGGGAGCTGGTAATGGCCTTTCAATTGCAGTTGTCTAACGATTTCTGGTATAAAACATTTTTGCAGCAATTCTTTGTTTACTTTTTTCTTTGGTGCATTTTTAAGTTTTAGCCCCTTTGTTGTTTGCAATATGCTTTCGCAATTCAGCAGGGAAAGTCTTTAGTGTATGGAAACCATCTTCATCCCTTGAAATTGAATTAGATTTTTCTACAACATGAACTGCTGCAAATGAGTATTTTCTTTCTCTTGCATTCCTCAGAGAAACTCTGGCAAGGCAGTAAAACCATTAATGAACTCAAGACATTGTAAACAGGTAACCCAGCCTACAGCCAAGGCAAAGCACGGTAAGAGTGTATGGTGCCCTGGGAAGGACGGCAGACAGTTGACGGTATGGAAGGAAAGGGAAGGACAGATAGAGAAGAATCATTACTAAGACCCCAGGCATGTTTTCTGTGTTTTCTTTTTTCTGATCACATGGCAGGGACAGACAAGAAAGAGAAAGAAAAAAGGTGCACTCCAATTGACTTTGGTACTCTTCCTCCTAGACCATCACATTTGTCCACTTCCATGTCATGGAGGTAATCTTATATTTTATACAAATGCAACCTATGTGGTAATTCAGGAAACTAGGGGTCTATGAGATGATGCCATTTGGGGATTAATTGCAGTTGCCTAGTAAAAATTTACCTTCTGCTTTTTTCTTGTGGGAAAAAAACATTAAACATTTCAAAGCAAATAACTTGGTCTAGATGAACATTGTTTGGTTGCCAGTCAAGCACAAGAGAATTGGGAACTGACAGATTTATGTTCGCTGTACAAACTCAGTTTTGTCCTTATGTGCTTTCAACTGTAGTGACAACTGGACATTAATAACTGCACATTTCCTGGATTATTTGCTTTGTTTTTACCTCAGCTAACAATGACAACAAAGCTAACCGTTTGTGACTCAGCTGCTTTGCACTCCCACAAAAACTAGCAGGCTGCAGCCACCTACCTACTCACCCAGGCACTTCAATCCAGGACTTAGAATCATAGAATCGTTTTGTTTGGAAGAGAACTTTAAGATCATCACATCCAACTGTTAACCTAGTACTGCCAAGTTACCACTAAACCATGTCCCTCAGCACTACATCTACACATCTTTTAGCTTACTGTTGGACTGCCAGCCCATTACTGAGCTTCTCTGCTAAGCTTATTTCATTCTCTTGCCCACAGCACATGTTACCCTGGCACATGAGCAGACCTGGCTGGAAGGCTTTGGTGGATTAGGCATCTGCTCTCAGCCCATGGAGTGTGGCAGGCTGGAGGTGTTGCCTAGTCCAGGCAAGCCTCTTGCTTACCCACTTTCCAATGTTGTCATCACTGCCACAATCCGTATCAAGATACGGAGGCAGGTGTGGCCCTTCCCAGCAACAGCAGTAGTGGTTGCCCTTGCAATCCTTAGCCAAGCCTTCCTTGGCACCATTACCACCCTGTCCCCTCCATACTTTTCTGCAGGACGTGGTTCTTTATCACCTTCCTGTCACAGACTTACCTCTTCTGTTTTACCCATCTCCTCTAGGAGGACTAGAGCCCACACCTCACCCCGGTCCCTTGCCTCTTCTCCTGCCCTTCTCAGCAGCTGAAGAAGTGCAGGAAGAAAAGTAGTGGTTTCTGCAGGCAGAGCACAGGAGGGGGTTGCTCTTGAGGGGTTAAGGTATATGCAGACAGCTACTACCCGGAGCAGAGAGGGGTCTCAGGGCTATTGAGGAAGGGCCATTGAGGTGAATAAGCTGTTTATTGAGCTTGGTAACTTTGTGCCAGAGAAGAAGCTCATCCGCTAATCCATTTTCAGAGCCCCTCAGGTAACCAAGATGATACTTTCAATAAGGAAGGATGCAGGCAGCACTTCTCTGCTGCTGGGTCTGGCACTGTGCACAGATGGAGCCAGGAATGTACAGACTCCTCTAAAGGCTCTGCAGAAGCAAATCATCCACTGTACTGAACTGGCTGCACTGGGGACATACACTAGTGATACCTTTTTCCACGATACAAATGTATTTTTCCCAGATGCTCCACTGTGTCAGTGCTTGCCTGCTCTACATTCCCTGTCCTCTTGCTGCTGCACAGCTCAGCTATGCTGCAAATTTACACTTTGCCAGCCACTGGAACTGACAAACAGGCTGATCTGGGCTGAACTGTTCAGAGAGGTAGGAGGAATCCTTGTGTGTATGTCTCTATATCATGTTTTTAAAGGGATGAGACCCTTATTAAATATGAAGAATATTTCTTCTCCTGCTACAATTAATTATAAATGAGATTTTTAGGGTTGCAGGTCATCCCTCATTCTCCCCGACTTCTCCCAGTATGAACAGACTTCTTTCCAAAAGCATTACTCTGGGAATATAGCCAACATACTTAAATGAGGCCAGCACTTATTACAAATAATGGGCATGAATTTATAGCCAAGGCCGTTATAAAGTGATCTAAAATATCAATTATAATCGAAAAAGATCATTTGAACAGTGTTGTGCGGGTTATAGTTTGGCCCATTCTCATTTATAATTGAGAACAGCATGGAAAATGGTTAAGTATCTTCCACATGAAAGAAAGATACTTATATGATAACTAAAGAAAGGGAGAGGCTCTTGCAGCAAGTGGGTTTCCACAGAATAATGCTTTATAAATTTGAGAGCATTGTTTTTAATTTTTATTGCCATTTTGGGTAAAATGCTTGCCTCAGGAAGAGGGGTCTCCTTTTTTAAAAGTTGAAGCTCATCTTTGAGACTTAGACATGGATAAAAGCAGAGAGTTTTCTGCAGCCTCTTGCCAGGACAGTGGTGATCACAGAGGCACTCCTTGTTTGCCTGGTACAGGTGCCTGCAGGGCTCTGTGGGGTTGATAAGGTTTTTCCAGAGACACAGAGCCTTCCTGAGTGAACATGACACTTTGCTTTGCCTCCATCTGCCCTTCTCATGTTCTCCCTTCTTGAGTCTCAGTCAATCTGCACAAATGAAAAATTTACTTTTATGGCTGCAAATATCCTAAAAATCCTTAAGTTGGCTTGCTTGAGGAATAGGATGCAGATTTTAGTGAAAGCTCTAGATTTCTGGGGTTTTTTGATGAATTTTGAATATGAAACGTATGAGCTCCAGTAAAAACATGCATTCAGCTGCTGGTGCTGCTGGTACCTAAACTTTAAACATAAATCTTCCCCAGCTATGTAAATCGCACTTCTTATTATGCTTGGGGACACCTAAGTCTTGAGACTGCTCTGCAATTTAAGGACTGTTTGATATTTAAGGCCTGCTGGGATTTGCAATTTGCAATTTGCAATGCAGCTGTCTCTCCTCCTTTTTGTCCTGGAGTGCTTAGGTTAGTAAAGGCTTCTCAGATCCTGTCTACCAGCTTGGGCTCCACACAAAATACAGCATCAGCCATTTTCATTCAAGACAATGATGCTAGTGATGACCATTGCACAGCTTCATGTTTGGGCAACATGGCACAGTTCCAGATTTTGCCTGAGATGCACTCCCTAGGCCTAAGCTAGAGGCTGCCTTCAGAAGAAGCTCTCAAACTTCTTTGGGAGCTGTCAGATTTTATGTAACAAGAGACTGACTGTCTTAATTACTTGGGCACTTTTGTAGGATGTTAATTCTGATCTCTTTTGAGAATTTTGATGTTCAAAGGATGGAGACAGGCAGCTGTTAGCAGTGCTAAAGTGCTTGAGTTGGAGAGAGGTAGGACACATCCATCCCCATTGTTTTATTCCAGCTCGCTTAGGCAGCTCCTTGCTGGCAGTTACAATTCCCATCTTGAGGATCCTGATGGATCCTGTGCATCACAGTTTGAATAACTCAGGGCTAACCATTCTGCTATAGAAAGGGGTTATCTAAAAGTTAAGGAGCACAATAGTCTACTGTCAAGTCTAAAGGTTTAATTTAAGGCCCCAAAGAGACATTGAGAATGCAACTAGGAAGGCTACCTACATCTTAGTCATTACCTTAAAGCATTTTCCGTTTTGGTCTACTAAATACACATTTTGTTGATGCAGACAGTGTCATAAAATGTTGGTTTGGGTTTTCTCTGAAGGTATGAATTGTAGAGGCAAGATTGGTTTGTTTCTTCTTTCGTTTGAGGTTAGGCAGCTTCCATTTGACACCACACTGATTTAGAGTATTACCTTTGTAGCAGCTGATATGGTGGGTTTAGGCTGTGTTAGTGCACCTAAAAAGGCCGTGAGACAACCATTGTAAAAATTTGGGGAGAATAGTATCTGAAGGCAATAGGATTATACCATTGTGACTAAAGATGTAATTCTGATCACTAAGAGAATTCTGTATTAAAGTCTTAGAGGGATAACAAGACTATGAAGAATACAATATTTGTGTTTGAGTTTAATAGGCAAATTTTAATTTTTAAAAATCTTGTACTGACTAAATTGTGAGAGCTGGGAATATAATAAAAGCAATTGTAGGTGAAGTATTGGAAAACACCCTGTTGTTCAAAACTCTATTAGCTACCTAATTTTAAATCTTTTTCACCAGAATTGCTGCCAAACACAGGAACGATTGCTAACCGATCCTCAACATATATTAATAAAATGAAGTCTCTAATTTGCTATTGAATTGCATAGACTGGCAGATGGGAGGCATGAAATTATTTATCCTCCTATATTTCCTGTTGCCCTGTACTGCCCTTAAACCATTTTGTCTATACGTTTCATTTCAAAGTCATGTCCGCTTATACGTTGTACATGGATTACAAGCAGTATTAGGAAAGAAAGATAGGGCCTGGAGAATAAATCTTATGAAGAATGATTGAAGGAGCTGGGACTGTTTAGTTTGAGGAAGAGGAGGCTGAGGGGAGACCTCATTGACATTGTAGAGAGGTTGGTGCTGGTCTCTTCTCACAGGTAATTAACAATAGAACAAGACAGAATGGCTTCAAGCTGCAACAGGGTAGGTTTAGGCTGAACATTAGGAAAGCATTTTTCACAGGAAAAGTGGTCAGACACTGGAATAGGCTGCCCAGGAAGTTGGTTGAGTCCCCATCCCTGAATGTGTTTAACAGTCATTTAGATGTGGTGTTGGGGGGATATGGTGTAGAGGACAATTTTGTAGATTAGGGCTGATGGTTGGACTTGATGATCCCAAGGATCTTTTCCAACCCGAATGATTCTATGACTCTAAAGAAACATAATTATTCTAAGGATGTCAGGCAAGAGCAGAGAAATACTAGAAAAAAAATGTCTTGTCAGAAGTCATGGTTACCAATAACCAGAGGGTATGGTTTCGGAAAGATTATGTATTGGACTGGGCTGTAGCTTTGCAGCTCATTATTGTATTGTAGTAGCACTTACTGAGTTGCCCTGCTGTGCTTCATGAGAGAATAAAAGGAAACCTCTACTTCAAAGATCTCACACCTGGGCATTTTTTCAGTGTTGTGGGTTTGAGTTGCTTTCCACCTGAATTACTTGGAGATTTCCCCTCTTGTTCCACAGTAAAACAAGGGCAGTTCCAGACTCTGACCTGTAAACACCTCTCAGTAACTGTGAAACTGGCATTGTGAGTTTCCCTACTCACGTTCATTAATTAAATCCAGATTACCACCGACATAGGCACACTTTTATTTCAGTGAAATGGCTGCAGATGTTTTTCAATTAGAATTTTCAAAACTAAAAAAAATTAAGCGTTTTGACTTTCATTCCACTGGAGAATTGGGCAGTTTTTATATATGAGCATATTTTAGGAAAATCTATAGAAAAGTCATTTTTTTTTTTTTAATCACTGGCACATCAAGTAAGGTTAGCAAACTGAAGGACAAAATAATACACCTGTACGTCTCCTTCACAGTCAGTACAATCTGATGTTAAACAATCTCACACTCTCCTGATCAGGTATGAGTCAGCTGGGTGTTTAGTTCATTTTCACACAGCTGCTCTGGTTAGACAGTACTAAAGGGAAGCTTAATATTTCTACCGAGCATTAGGATAATAGCTAATATTTTTCTAATTGCAGGATATGATATTCAGCTGTTCAGCAGAAGGGTTTTCTTTGTAAAGGTCTTGGCAAAGTCCTTTACACTGCAGGGTACCTAGTATGGTCCTGCCCAGAACAAGATGGAAAAGCAGCTGTGCAAATATATGGATGTTAATATGCATTCAGACAAAATTTTCCATTTCAAGCCTTCCAAATCAACAAGTTAATAAAATCATTTTCCCTTCTTTCTACATAGACTATATTTGACTCTCTTCCACATAACTTCTGCTTAGTCACGTTAGTGAATATCTGTTTAGAATGCCATAAGATAGTTCTGGCTAAGATTACCACAGCCAATCATAGCACTGTAAAATGATCAAACATCTTTTGTAAAAACAAGTGTGTGCTACAATTTAAATCTATTTCTGCTGTATAAAAATTGGCGCCAAGAGACATGTAATGGAATACTGCAATATCTGCAATATTTCAGGAATATATTTAAAGTTTCCTTATGGTCATAGTAGGGAAAAATTTATCTTACAAAACCATATGGTAACTTATGTTTTGGATGCTAAAATACTGGCAATGTTTTATTAAAGACATAACAAATAACTGGTACCACTATAAACTACCTTCCCCCACCACAAAGCTTAACTATCTTCTGTCATGATTGTAAGGTGGGACAGATGGCTTGGTGTAAACGCACTATAAATATGACTTGGAAATGTGCAAGGTAATTGAAAAGATGGCAATCCCTTCTTTTTAAGGGAATTAGAAAAGAATGGAAGTAAATGTGTTGAAAATCACCCAAAATGGTAGTTAGAAGCTACATCTAGCATCCAGCAAAGACAGTCAGGTCATCTCTCAGTATCATCTGTAGGTTCCTGAATGCTGTTAGAGCCCAAGTTTTTCCTTCTGTTCATGCTAATGGCTTTATGGACTCTAGCAGGGTTATTTGCTGACTGGTGCCTGTCACACAATGAGCCTTTGCCATGGTCCACAGAAGTCCACCTACCCTGGCCAAGCCACTCTCCTCTCCTGCCCACCAGGGCAAAAACCCCAAGTGCTGACTAAAGACTGCGATGCTGGGCACTGACTGCATCCCAAACTCTAAATCATGGTACTTAACTCCTTTTTACAAATCTACTTCCAAGTATGAAAATATTAGATAAGTAATCTTTATGGGTTAGCCATCAAAGCGAAGGAAACCATTCAAGAAAGGAGCAGGGGAAGCATCAGGAATGTTTACAGACAACAACTGAAAGATGCTTGGGTATGTAGTGTAAACAATCTGCCCTAAACTTCATACATTTAAAGAAGCTTTCCTTACCTTAAAAATTGCTTTTGTTGTGGTATTTAAAACAAACACACAATAAAATTGCATGAAGGCAAGACAGAATGTAACAAAGGATAAAAAGAGGAAATTCATAATAATGATTATGAATTAAAGTTCTAAAATACAGACAGTGGAAAGGCAAGTTAAATATATAGTAGAAAATGAATGGCTAGCAGCATTAACAGAATTCATAAGGATTTCTAAAAACATATGTGGAGAAAAAGGAGTCCTAATAATGATTCATTCCTTGGAAGATGACAAATTCAATAGTAATGGTATGCTTAATGAATATTTTTGTCCTATATTTATATAGAGATGGAACAATGCATTCATGTCTTGCCAAAACAGTGAAATACAGCTTATTTCAGCAGTAAGAGAGCTCTTGAAAACCCTGTCAAGAAAAGCTGTTGTAATCCGAGAGATTCGGTAACTTGCATGGAGGAGTTTTAGGAATTGATTTAGAAGTTGTCTGGACTGCTGGACTTAATTGTTGATATTTATTGGAATTCTGGCAAAGCTCCACTTAAGATATAAAGAGGCCATATGGGAAAAGAGAAAGTGGGACATCTTCAGTGATTACAGAGCTATTATGGTAATTTCTATCCTAAGCAAATTAATGAAATGGTTGATACATGAACTCAGGCAATAAATGACAAAAAAAAAAAAAAAGATAGAGATATAATTCAATGTGCTATTATTTTTTTCAATGAGATTGCAAGACTGAATAAAGATAATCCCATTTATGCTTTATACTTGAATTTCTCTGTAGTGTTTATCTTAATATTGCATGGTATTGTTATTTAAAAATAGTATGCTACAAAATCAATACAGCAAAATTAATCTACTTAAAATGTAGGCGATAGATCTCAACATAACTATTTATGAGAAGCTACTGAAAAAAAGGATAGGTTTCCAAAAATTCCTAACTTAATGCTGGCTCACATTTGTACATTGACTTGAAGAAGGCTGTAACATCATGGCTGAAAATGATGCAGAGGAAGCAAAAGTGGAGAATGGTAAACAATTAACAGATGCCATTTTCAGAAAGCAGTATGATTTTTAGAAAAGTCACAGAAAATTGGCCAAACTCAGGGTAGTTTGCCTAGAAATAAAGGCATCGGGTTATTTTAGAGAAAGAGGGGTAGCATATACTCAAGACCCATCAAGGTTCAAGGTTTGGAAGTCAGAGCTAGACAAATTCAACTTAGAGATTAGCGAGCCTCAGGAAGCAGAGGGGTTCTTTCAGACTTGAAGTTAAGATTGCGTATTATCCAAAGGTATATTTTAGTTAAATGAATACTTTATTCAGCTTCATAAATCAGAGTTGTCTTGTGCAGTATGTCAACTATAGTGACCAAAACAGAAGGCTGGAATATGAATTATTAGAAGGAAATACATTGCTTGTTCTTAGCAACTTTTATCAAGTCCCATGATGTGTGTGTGTCTGTTTTGTCCTATTTCCACTATGAAATATTGATGTTCTCATCCTTACTGAGGCTAGCTAAGGACTATATATTAAAACCTGTGTACGAGAAGTGGTCAGTAATACTAGCTACAGCTCAAAACTCCCTCAACACTTACAGGGTAAAAGTAGGATTTGATACACAGAGCAATGGCTGAACTGAAAATAAACCTTAGCCTTGAGAGCCTGTTTCTCAGTAGCTGAATAATATGTAACTGCAATAATACCTCAGCAGCACAATGAAAATTCCCATACGTGTACATCTTGAGTCTAATGTTAATTAAACACATTATCAGGAAGAGAGGAATCAAACTGCAGACAAGTCTAGTGTGTGCGGTTAATAAGTAAGGCACCCTAGAGGAGTCCAATCCATCCTTAATCTGGTATTGTTCTGGCTGAGATCAGAAAAATAATTCATGTCCCTCAGAAATATGTTAATGCACTGACTAATAATGCTCCACTGGCAAAGTTAAGATGGTGTGATTTCTATCGTCCTTTGGAATATATGAAATAAAGGTACTTTTCAACCATGTCTACATCACCAGAAATCAAAAGCTAGATATACTGCAACTGATGGTCACCATGCACACACAGACAGACCTTGAATTTGTCTGTAGCCTTTTAGGAACTGAACCTTAGATGGGAAAAAAAACTGAGTCCCTTATGTATGGTGGGACTTGGCCAGGATCACTAAAGCATCTAATACAACGACAAAGGGATGATTTAGGATGGTTGTCTTCCTGTTACTCTGATCAATAGTCCTGAGGAAGCCGAAGTCAATAACTGAGAAGCTTTCATGCAGTCAGTAAACGTTTACTCACATCCCTTCAAAGGCAATAGAAGAACTGCAAATCTGACTTTTTGCTTACTTCAATATAGAAGGAACTTGTGCATCCTGGAGAGCAATGTCTTCTCTTATCTTGCCTTGCTTTGCCTTCCCTGCACTTTCCTGCCCTTCTGTGCTCTGCCCTACCCTGAGTGATTTATTCACTGCATCAGTGCATTTAAGTCATCAGAATGGATGCTTTATATCTTCAAACCAAAAAAGAAAATTATTTTTTATGTTAACCCAATTTTTTGTATTCTCATTTTGAGACAACAAGAGGTCACTGTAAATAATTTTGACCTGAGTAAATCATTAAGCCATTTCACCTTAAATGTTGCATTATACTGTAATTAACTATACTAGCTCTTCAGTATAAAGTGTGTTAAATTACAGATAAGTATCTTATTATTACAAGCCGCAGAATTTCATATTAGATAAACATCTATAAAGTGATACAGTAAAATGAGAGGTTCTGATGTTGGGGTTTTTTTTAAGGCCAAGTATGTGTAGTGTACAGAAACATCTTTGGTGATGAGATAAAATATATCAATCCAGTTGTCCTTATATAACTCTCCATAGCAATTATTTAAGTGATTCAGAAGAGAATCTTCCTTTTTCATATGCAGCGCTTTGTGTGATACAAAGGGCACTGGAGTAATAAAAAGTGTATATTTCACTGGTGGTTATGAAACACTGTGTGCCTGAAATAAGTAAAGTGACTAATGCCAAATGGCATTTGCAAACTTAAACAAACTGAATCACATATATTGTAGAAAATAGTGCAACATACACGCCACCAAACCAACCTAGGGCAAAGGACTAGTGAGAACCAATGCAGTTTGATTACTGTCCAGCATGACTCAAATTTGAAAGAAACTTCAAAGGAAATTACCTGAGAAAGTATTTTTAAAATATATAATGTTATTACCCCTTTTTTTCTGACGAATTACAGATTTTTTTAATTGAAAACCCCACCATTTGTTTGAATCCTTCAGTACTTTTAAAGGAATTTTTATTTTGATCTTTTCATTTACACTGCTCTAAGTGAACCAAACATATTTACTGTTTTACTTTTCAAACAGAACTACAGAGAAAAATGTATTAACTACTTGTGTAAGGAACACTGGCAAATTCTACCTGGGAGAACACAAAATTAACTGTTTAGAATTTCTGTACAAGGAGATTGGAAAGTAACAAAATTATGGAAAACATTGATCCTTGTAACAAATTATAAGAAATACTCTAAGCAAAATCTTGTAAAATTAAGTATGCAAAGTGAATAATACTCTCCCAAGTGAAGAGCAGTAATTTATTGACAGATATGTCAAACCAGTAATAAAGTAATATACTAGAAAACGGATACAAAAAGTTAAGAACCTCATCGCTGAAAAGAAATAAATGATCTAACAGATACAATCCATCACCACATAAAATGTAAATATTGCAATGAAGCTAGATACCTTGAGAGCAATTGGGTACTAAAGCTATGCTTTCCAGTTTAGCTGTGTCTTTTTGGAAGATGTGGCTTTAAAAAGAGACAAAACCCAGAAATTTGCCATATGCAGATTAGGAATAATCAAACCAAGAGATATAAGTAGAAATTTCAGAGGGTCCCAGCTCCACATAGGAATTTACAGACAAGGGCTTTGATAGTCTGAAGGAGACTCTTTGGAGCTGGACTAGTTCAATGGTGTGCAAAGATGCTTCAGATACAACATATTGGCACATTTTGGGGTGGTGTGCTGTTTTTTTGCATAAAGCATGATGTTTCCTGCATGGACAGTTAGATATTACTGTGGCTCCAGTGGTGCAGTGCAGGCCAGTGTCACAGCTCCTAGCTTCTCATGGCCTTGCCTTCAAAAGCAAAAATCCCTCAGTACTGTGCTACATGCTGAGGTTACTGTGAATCCAGAGCCACACAAGCATGCTCAGAAAGAACTGCTAAGGTGTGGAATTTCTCTTAATTTCTGATCCTTTTGGTGGAATGAAGCATATCATAGCACTTAGTTTCACAGCCTGCTTGGACATTTCTCAAAAATAGGTGTCTGTACCTGAAGTTGTTTGGGTTTTGGGTTTTTTTCCCCTCTTTTTCTGATGGGAAGGTGGGAAGGTTTCTTTTTGGTTGTTAGCTCCAGGATCAGAGCTCTTACCTGGGAACTGGAGAGACTTGGTGGTACTGCCTTCACCATCTCAAGGCAGTCCTCAGCAGATCAGTATGACCACAAAGATACTGATGGGTTAGAATTAAAAAAAACCCCACCACTCTCATCCCTTTCTGTTGAACTTCATACTGTGTATTTAAAGACCTTTCAGCCTGAAAAAACAGCAGCATGAAAAGCAGCGGGATTCTGCAGGCCAACAGAGCGATCATTTGCCATGGAGAGGGAAGAGGAGCACTCCAGGCACCAGCAGCTCCCTCTCTGTGGCTTCCCCCAGGGCAGCAGCACCAGTCACACCAAGTGGAAGCAGCTGACTTAGTCTCTCACGGGTGTCCAAACAAGCAGATATGCTACAAACACACAGAACAGATTGAGCCCTTCAGGCAGTGTAAACTAATGTTTATCTAGGTTTAGCATCCAGATGGGGCTCAGCTCAAGATAGGTGTTCAGCTGATCAGTGCTGTCAAAATCAGATGTTTTTAAAACCTTCAGGCTTAGGAGCTTTTAATCACTAATAGTCACTTTTACAGGCATTTTTGTTTTGTTTCATTTCATTTTGTTTTATTTAAACTATCAAGAGCCAGGATTCCTAGCTCCGTAGGTCCATTTTAGTAACTAAATCTTTTTGTGGAGACAGACCTCAGTGACAAAAGGGGTTATTTTAATTCAGCCTCCAAATTCATCTTGTGTCTCCTGTGACTGCTCCTGAAGGATATTTGTATCTCAGAGGCAAACATCTAGAATAACCTAGTCCCACCTTTTCGCAGAACCTGAAGAAATTCAAATGATGTGTTTCTTTATTTACAAAGTTGTCTCATTCATAGACCCATCTCAGCTTAAGTGCTAGTAATGTCTTACTTATTTTACATATGCATATATCTCCATATTATAACCTAATGAACTTTAGAACAGGTCCAATTATAAAAGATGTATTCATGGAAGTTTAACTCACTCCCAGCCATCAGGAAAGCAAGTAGAATTCAGTTCATGCCTATCAGTAAATAGGAGCTTGAAGACAGTGTTCTGCAGAACAAGTTATGCTTACCATGAGCAGCCCTTTATAAGCGTAGACAATTCCAAGCCAAATTGTCATGTGAGTGTTTTCACAGTGCTCCAAGATTGGTCGGATGGAGATATCTCTGCCTGCAGGGTCCGGCTGCAAAGATAAAAGGTGAAATATTTGCATTCAGACTTCATTTGTATTCACACCTCAGAGGTACTTAAATCTATTCTCAGTAGACTGAGGATGTGTAGACTACAGAGCAGACAACTTTAAAGTAACTTGTGATGACTGCAGACCTGTGAACCTGCAAAGGAACACAGTGAAAAGCAAAGATCTGAGGAATCAACTACATGATCGCTACCACCAGGTGAGGTCATCCCTACTGCAAACCAGAAAGAAAATGTCTGAAATTGCTCTAACAGCATCAGTCACATTTATCAGCTTTAGGACATCTAATTTTTCTATAAGGCAAACAGCTTGAATGAATGGGCATGAAAAGAAAATTGCTTAAAGTCATCCCTCCTTTCACCTGCAGTTCTTGTGTCACTGGCAAATGGCTGATAAACAATGTATGAAACATTGCCGTGTTTCAGGTGCTTTTTCATTGATAATCATGAGCTAAATCAAAGACTATTTACTATGGAAACTACATCAATAGCTTAGAACAGTGTATAAATCATCAAAAATCTAGAAAAAAACCTCCTTTAGAGGAAGTGAATGTCTATGCAAAATTTAAAACTGCTGGAGGCTTTGTAGCTTTCCATTCATTTTGAAAAGGACATTGAATAAAAGTGCAGATCAAGAGGACTTGCAGACTACCAGGACTGTTTATATGAGGGAGAGTTATAACTAAGACTCAGACAAACCCTTAAGAACAACTGCCATTCTCTGTCACATTTTTTTTTTTTAATAACAGGAAAAAAAAACAGTTGGCACAAAGAGCAATGTAGGTAATAGCTATTACACTGTCTACAGTTAGAATATATATTAGGGTATGGTCCAACTGCTTTTTAATGGTGTATACTGCATAAAAACACAAGGTACCTCTTGCGTGTGATTCTAACAGATCCTGTTTTAGTTTGGTACCACAAAATCCTCCTGTTGGCTGTTTTGCACTGTGCATACCTACAGTTTGTTTTACTTTACAGAATACAATGCAATACTGAAAGCTATTTTTCCTTTCTATTTGGAAACACTGGACATGAATTTCAGCTAAACTAAGATCGACCCAGACATAACTTTCTATACCTGTCTGTCCCAGTGGGCTTTGTAATTTCACTTTTTGATGAATAACACATGTAACATGTCTTATGCAAAGTATAATAATTATTATATGAGATAAGGAAAAATCACATTTTCAGCAATGGAAACATAGTATTCTATGTGGAAGGACTTTAGAGAGATCTGAATAATTTCCTAAAGCTTATTCTTGCTGCCTCTGATGCCGGTATGAATTTTTCTATGGATTTCAGTGGTCACAGCACTAATCCACATTTCAGTTTCTTCCATCTGTCTTTCTGTATTGCCTCTGATCTCATACACTGTAAAAAGATAATGTAACAAACAAGAGGGAAGACATGGGGGAAAACCCCCCCACCCAAACAACCTTGCACTATGCACTGCACAGTCAAAGGATTTGTAACTTTCTTTGCAAATCATTCAGTAGGCAAGACATTAACACTTAAAACCCTTTTTATCTTGGACTCCTATAGAAACCCTGAGCAGAGTATCTTTTAAAAAGATGTCCTAAAATAAAATAAGATAAAATCCAAGAAGGCAACATTAAGCAGGCCCTCTCCCAGAGGGCTTATGACTCCACCCCAACAGTTGCTGTCACAACCATTAGCTGAAGAATTGAAATGACTGCAAACGTTATGTGGCATCACAACACTTAAGATGCTATGGATGTTTGCCTGGGGATCAGTTAAACTACCTCATTCTCCCTCATCAATGACAAAAGCCCAATGCTAAAATTTAGGTGCACAGAAAGGAAAATACCCTTTCATGTTAACCTACTACATTCAACGTAATTTTTGCCTAGTATGAAGTAAAGTTCACATAACAAATCATTCAAATGTAGCTCTGAATATGTAACTGATGTCTGAACACGACTGTACTACATTTTTCTGAAATTCTAAACTACACCTAAACCTGCTCTAAAGATATTGTTTTTTTCCATCTTAGTTACAGTATGCCAAGAGGTGCATTTTTTTTTCACTCACATTTAGACTGAAGCATTCCACCACATTTATGCAACTATGAACAACTGCGGTTATTCCTTATTACGAAGAATATTACTGAAATGCAGACTCCTATTTGGTCAGTGGGAGGTTATCTTTTTATTTTATGGTTATCTTTTTATTTGGTCAGTGGCAGATTATCTGTTTATTTGCTAATGCAAATTTGCTTCAAAATTGGAAAGCATATGTCCATTCATTATTCAAAAGTGAAAGACCCGGGCAGAAAAATGATGAAATGGAAAACATAACTTGCTTTCAAATTCTCTTAGAGAGAAAGAAGTTGCATTATTTCCTTAGAAGGAAGATTACCAGATTTTATAAGGCAATGCCAGTTTAAAAATATGTTAATTAAATAAAACAGTGTATCCAGATTTCTATGTGAGGTAAGTAATTCTTGTGCGTTCTAGTGGGAGCAGAAAAAGAGACAATACTGACTGCAGCATCAACAAAAGTGTACATGGGGCATCACTTCTTTCAAAGCACTTTCCAGATCAGCAAGGTGGTAGTATTTTCAATGAACTTTTGCATGTGGAGTGAAGTATTGGCAGGTAGTGGTAATTTTACAGTGAACGAATTTGCTGATTACTTATCGCTACTGCAAAATGTCATTCCTCTTTTACTGCTTTTAATTTGCCATTCTGTTTCTTCACTGATTTTGCATGAATTAACTAATCATAGCAAAATGCTGGGTTAAAAAAACATATGATATTTTCTGATGTCATAAGAATTTTTAAAAAACGCTACAATTACAGCTGAATGGGGCACTTCACTGACCTCTCTAATCATCTACCATTTGTGCACTTTGTTACTGCTTTAGAGAGGATGACAACATAAATGCTACCAGTGATTATGTACATACTGGAAATTTGCCCTTTCCTTTTATAGAAAACAATCTAAATGTCCTTCAGATGTCACTCTCAAAGGCCTGAAGACCTTGTATCTTGTGATTAGGCTGAAGCTGTCCTACCTCTTCTGAAACCTAATAAGGTTTCTGATATTGACATCAATCTCTGGAGTGTTTTCAGCAGTTGAATATAAACAGTTTAATCTCTTAACTTCATATGAGAGTTGTGTATCATCTCCAGTAAAATGCTTGTTTTACTTCAGATCTGCTAGGTCTAGATAGCAATCCAAACCAGTAAACAGATTACCTACAGTATGTTTATATCCCCTTCCAGTGCACATTCAGATTATTATTAGTTACTTCTGTAGTTTTGTTCCTTTTTCATTTCTTTGCTCTTCAGTCTGCTGGCGAGCTTGGAGATCCTTGTCATAATAGGTGAGTGATGGTTTTGATGGGTACTGCCAGAGGGAGAAGTGAAGATTAAAACCACCCAGAACCAGGAGGGAAATTTGCAGGAGAGACCTGCAGGGACATTGACAGAGACTGCCTTGTGCCTTCCTACACCTCTTCAAAAGCTGAACAGCAGTGACACTTGTTTTCTTCACATTTCTGCAGATTGCAATACAAAACTACATGCTCACTTATAGTGGTTTGGGCTGGACTGGCCACTAAAATGAAAAACAGGTGCTCTCCCCAACCTCTCCCTTCAGGGAAAGAAGGATGAGAGAGAAAAAGATTTAAGAGTTGAAAAGAAACTAAACAAATGAAATATTAATGATAAAAAGAAAATATAATAATGTCAAAAAAGGAAGTAATGAAATATTTAAAATACACCTAAAACCTGTATCAAGGTCCCAGGATGATGATCATGTCACCAGCAGGCACCGAGAAAGTCCCAGACGGGGACGAAGGGGGCTTGATTCAGGACGTTGGCCATTGAAGAAAAAGGGCTGTCCATTTGATCCCTCATGTTTTATGCTGAGCATGATGCAGGTGGGATGGAATATCCTGTTGGTCAGGTTTGGGTCACCTGTCCTGTCTGCTCCTCTGTGCAGGTGGAACCCCTGTACGCTTTTCCACTTCTGACCCTCCAGTGGTCAAATAACAAAGTGAGCTGACCCTGGTTGTTACAGCGGTTAGTGTAAGCAAGAGCCTCTCTGCATACCATTCCTTTGCATGAATTATAACCATCACGCCTTATCTCTGCTAGAAGCTGACACTGTCTGAAAAATATGCTGTTAATTTCAGAGAGTGCAGTTCATTAGAAAGGGCTTAGTTGAAAAGTAAAATTACTGGACAGAAAATTGTTTCTGTTTTACCTGAAACGAGGACATCGGTTTAAGCTGCTTTGCAGAGTCGCGCGTGTTAGTGAAGCAGAAAGGCAGTGCTTCAAGTGCAAGTGCAGTTTTTTCTCTTTTAGGATGTCTTCACTTGAATAAACTAATGAATGCAGTATAATGGACAGCTTTCCTTGTCTTAGGCTATAAGGTGTGGGAAGATAGGGCAAACCACCCTGAGGCGGCTGTGCCTTCTGGACATAATGTTATTTGATCCACATAAAGAGAGCTTTTATCTACTTTTTTCATCTATAACTACAATTTCTTAGTGGCTATGATACTAGCCAAAATCCATTTAGAAAAGACTCCATGCAGTGGGGAGACATTTGTATGATTATTAATGTATCATTGACTTATTTTATGCCTTTATTGCCATTCCTTCTCTATAGCTCCACAAAGGTCTTAAAAGGAGGAAGGGACTGTGTTCTATGAGCCATTTCATCCAGCAAATGTCTGTGAAGCACAGCCTGTGCCACTGCACAGTATCCAAAAGTCGTTGGCCTTCCTAGGATACTTCTTCTATCTGGTCACCTCTTCAGGTCCCTCTGCCAGTACAGCAGATGTTCCTTATGGATAGAGTAGTGGTGCTGCTGTGTAACAGAGCTCATGGGTGGACAATCGCAGGAAGCTTTCTAAGAAACTATGCTGTAGCTTTCCAGTGTGACATTTTGTCATTTCTGCAGCTGCAATTTCATCAGTGAGAAAATCAGAACGTTAGGCCTCAGTCTTTTCCAAAGATGGATATGAAGCATAAGGTAAATAGTTGCAGCTTCTGTTTACTAGGTTTAAAATAAACTGTGCAGTTCCTGTAATAGAGGAAAACAGAGGATCATGCTCTTCTGTCACACTGTTAAAACGGTCTTCATATACCATCCCACTCTCTGTTTTATATTCCCTTTAAATGGCTTCCATCTAACTGGCATAATGACTGTACACTCTCGCTACTCTGCAGCATGAATTAGACATCTTTGGCATTTTAAATTTGGCACGTTTAACAGTTGTATGGAGCCCAAATGTGATTCCTTATCTGAAAATCCAGACTTTGCTAAATTAGAAGATCATCCTTACTTCTTTTTAAATTCACTCCCTCCACCCCACCCCAAGATAATTATAGTTAGTTTATACTACACATTCTGTAAGAAATTAAATTTACTTGCATGTTGTAACAGGTCCCCCTCTGTGCTAAACTGTGTATTTGTATGGAAAGGTATTCCACAAAAGGATTTAAACAGTTTTCATATACAGTGTAATTTAGCCAGGCTCTAAATTACTGATGAAAAGAGAAAGAGAAGGATCAGAGGCTCCTACTTTTCAATTACTTAATAATCTGAAAGTATTTTTAGAGAAAATCTACTCTGATATGAAGAAGAGATTTGCCAGGAAATTGATCCCTTTTGTTTCATAGATTTTTTACTTTGTGTAGTCACACCTTCCATGAATGCAAACCAGCAAAAGCAATACTAGGCTGGGGAAGCTCACTTGGAATGTCTTCCAATTAAAAGTCGTGGGACAATTTGATCATGGAACAGAACGTCAGCTTGTAATAAGTGAACTTAGTACTATTTCATATAGTCAGGGCTGTTTTCCAGTGTTTGAATGCAGCATTTTGTTAATAAAAGCAGGCTTTCAGGCTTTCAACTAAATAATTATCCATACACCTGGCTACTATGAAAAGAAATGAGAAGCATAAAGCTTCTGACCTCAGGAGAAGATGAGATTCTGAGCAATCACAATGTTCACTGCATCCAGTGTGCATACCTGATGCTCTCTCATGCAGACCCCAAGTAGAAAATGATTTTAGACTAGAATTTAGATTTGTTTTTATCAAATTGTTAAAATAATGCTATTTATGTTTGTAAAAACATTTACAGTTGATGACTGAATACATAACTGCAGCAGGATATCATGCTGCGTCAGTTCCCATCTGAACAGAGAAATTTCTTATAAGGATCAAAAATTTAGCTATGTTACTTTTTAAAAAATTTCCCATAATCTGAGGTGGAAGACAAAAATTTCTTTCATGGAACAGTTACAATATCCTCAGCCCCAAATCTGTGTATTTACTTATTTTGTACCTGAACAATGGATAGTGCTCATGGCACTATCAGAAAGGGAGCTATTACCTCATTTCTGTAGATGAGGAGGAGTCATCACATGAAGGTTAAGCAAATTGCCTAGGAAATCTGAAAGGTATTCAGGCTATTTTGCCTTACTTCTTTAAGTAAAAAAAAGGTCTTTCTGATAACTACAATCAATATAAAAATACTAATTCGATTTTTTATAGCTTGGGAGATAGAAGTAGTTTTCCACTGTAAGTTTCTACTTAGAAATTAGAATTAGGAATTTCTAAAATTCTACTTCTAATTCAAACTGCAACAAATTCAATGACTTGAAATTACATTTAAAATCAGTTTTGCAATTCTTCACAATGTTTCCCTGAAAAGTTATTTAAGATGAAAATGTGTGATTTTGAGATTGACTGACTTCTAAAACAGTATTTGTTTATATTAATTATACCGATTAAAAATAAATTACTGTCATAAAACAAAAGCAAACACAAAACAAAAATTTTGCTCTGTGTTTTGTGAAAGTTTTAGAAAGCTTGAGCTTATCTTAGTTTCTAACAAAGAAGATTCCAGACACTTCAAATATATTAATGATATGAAGGCTAAGGATTGCTCTTGAAGTTTCCAGTGGTTCCGCAGTGGTGATGGATGAGTACTGCAGCAATGCAGGACAGCAGTATTATTTTAAACAATAACTCAACTGCTTAGGCTCAGGTGGGAATTGTTCAGGAAAGGAGTCAGCCTTGGGCCCAGTTTGCCCCTTCTTCTCAAGCTCTCAACAGGAGCGGCTCCTTGGTGGACTCTTCCAGAGGAGGAATTCCGCAAAGCTATGGTGTGAAGTGTTTTAGAATGCACAGTTTCTCATGTACATCTGAACACACACTGCCTGCCCCTGTGCCATGAAGTAAAGGGTATCTTGAAGTTATCCAGGGTGATTACAGTGTATTTCCTGCTTCATTTGTTTTCTTGCTGTACTGAGATTCAGCTCCACACCCCGCCTCAGTCAATGGACTAGACTTAGGCATTATCTGGCTTCACAAAAGCTTCAAAAATGAAACTATTGTAACAGTTCAGAAGAAATCCTGTTTACATTGTAATGCCTAAAAATCTTCATTCCAAGTAGCATTTTAGCACAGAATACGTATGGGACACTAATTATGTAATGGTCAGCTAGCTGGAAATCACCAGACAATGGAATTGCATTTGCTTGAATACCAACATATATATGCCTATTTTTTATCCGATCACTTGTTTTTTTTCCAATTTGGTTTTCTAAAACATAAGAAAGATGCACCATAAAGCAAGGAAAAAACCACTAGCACATTTTGGGGCTTCAAGAATATTAATGTAGTTATTTTACGTTACTCAGCTTGCCACAAATACAGAATCTAGGTCTAACTTTACAAGTGGATGGGAACAAAGAAAGAAAAAGTGAAAAAAAAAAAGAAAACGTTAGATATAACTACTGTAATTCCAACTACCCCAAACCAATAAGGTCCGGTAATGCATTCACAGTGACAGTCACACTGTAATATCTTTAAAATTAGCCTACTTTCTAGCTCCCCCTCTATCTCTTGTACAATCCCAGAAAGCAGTAAGCATACACGCTGTAAATCAGTGTGATTGGAAGCTGATAAAATTCCAGAGAAGCTATTTATAAGCTCTTGTATTGTAAATGTGTCCATACTTTTACTGGTAAAGAAAATCTTTCAGCAGTGTTATTTATAACATCACTTTACTTAATGGTTTTTATTTTGTTGTTGTGATGCTTCGTTTTTATTTAAATGAAACTATGTTTTTGAGAGCCAAAAGGTTTCCAGGGATTTCTTAGTATTTTTGTTAATATCATCCCCTAATCCAAGCCTTTTCATTTATTTGCATTAATGTAAAATACAAAATAATAGATTAGACTCAGTAAAGAAACCCCTGTGATCCCTGCAAACAAATGTAGACTAGCAATGAAAGGGAAAAGGCAAAATACTCTTGAATCATGGAGGGTTTCAAACAACTGTGACTAAGTTTTCCCGCTCTGCTCTCAGCAATCTCTTCAATAGAAATTTTACATCATATTATTTCCTCACAGAATGTTGGCCCAATTACATATCTAGAGACTGGATAACAAAACATTTCTGTGTATGTGCGCGGAGGCAGCAGGACAAGAGTTATAAAGACTTAATAAAGCATTCTCAGCAGTAGAACATATGTTTTTCTACGAAGGGAGGGCAAAAGGACAAGATACAGAAGAAAAGCAGGTTAGAGGGCTGAAGACTTTTGTTATTATCAACACCCTCCTGTGCTGCAGATTCTTCCAGAAATGTGCACTTCTTAGTATCAGAAAGAATACTTCACAAGCTGAGAAAGAACATTTTCCCCTCCTTCCTGTGATGCTGCCCAGAATTGTCACTGACAAGCTGGACTTGCAGTTTCTTCTAGTTTTTTTTCCTTTCCTAACCCAATTTCCTGCTACACTGGAGGCCACACCAGCCACTATTCCTGGTGGCTGGAGCAATTCAATATCTCCTTGCTTATGGTAATGGAAACAGACAATGTTAATATGGAATTATGGCAAACACATAAAGGAGAACAGGAGAGCAAGAATGCAGAGGACAGCCAGAGACAAACTGCTAGGGTGGCCCGGACTGGGACCAAGGTAGAGACCTTTTTCCATTAAATTTGCTAGTGGGTAGGCTTTGACTTGCAAGCAAGGATATGACCTATATGACTTATCGTTCTTCCTGTAACACTTAGAGAAACACGATTTATCTCTTTTCCTGTAAATAAGCCAGATTTGCAAGTACAAGCTAAAAGAATCCATCATTGCTTGCTCCTCCCAACAAGAAAAACCCTCAAGTTCTCAATTGTGCCCATTTTGTTTTGGGCCAAGGAGGGCAACAACCTCACCTTTATGATTGTCTTATATTTTCTGTTTAGTGCTATAATGAATTTGATTTATGGATTCTGACAATATTTATTATTGTGCCCATTTGCATTGCAGTGACAGCAACAACAAATGGACACTGTCTTCATGCAGAAAGTGAAAAGTGCATTCCAAAGAGGATTTAAAACATAAATATGAGGTGTGGGAGAAGAGAGAGGCATAAAATAGGGATGTATGTAATTTTCAGAGGCAAGTGTCAGCGGAGACCCCTGTCCACCTGTGCATGCACTCCTAAATGGATGGTTTCTGGGCTGTGGCAAATAAAAACAATTAGTTCTAACATGAAGGACATTTTCATTTCCTCAACTCTTCTTTTATACTTTCCAAAATGGTTAGATGATGGTCCATCAACCCACGACTGGAGCATTTTGTTGCTATTTTTATGACTGCGCTACGACATAATTAAGAAACTATTGTACTAAGTGGAGGTCTTTCCTTTGTTTTCAAAAATCTTTAATTCAATAATGCTAAGACTAGCTTAATAAATAAATTCGCATCATTCAATCACAGTATCTGTAACAGAAGCACCTACATCTCCTCCAAAGTCTTTCTAGAATTTGGTAATTCAACTTCCCCATCACAAAAGTTACTCTGTCTAAAACCAGCTCCTAATTTCATGTTGACAGTGAAATGTAAGATGAATATTAATAAATGGAAGTGCATGAAAATTTTCATCTCTCATGAGAATTTGAAGATTTCAATTTTTTCTCCCACCTTGCAACCCTAGTAATGTCTCAAACCATCATCCAAAAACTGAATGGATGAATAAATAAATAAAGGTCAGGTCAACAGAAATATTTTGATGACTTCAAAAAGATTTAATTTGTTTTTGACCTTTTAAAACTGTTAACCTTATTTGATATAACCTAACTCCATTTTGAAAAGAAAGGTCATTTTGAATTAAAAAGATATTTTCTTTAGTTAACAAAGGTCAACAAGAATACTTTGGCACTTTTCTACCAAAATAATTCTGCATGGGGAAATTCACTGAGAACACCCTTTTCTTACAAGTATATAAATCTTATGACTACTCAATGTTTTCTGAGAAAAATGGAAATAAAGGAATATTATTAACAATAAGATTGTAAATCCATGGTCTTGACAGATTACTTCCGAAGATTCACACTTGATAATATAACTGACCCTATTTAGAGCAGAGTGACACCAATGAATGAACCACACATCTTTACAACTTTTCCTGGTGTAATTATGCCAGCAAGGCCTACAGACTGGAGCTACACTTAAGGTACACAAAATGTACATTCATCTTTGGTAGAGTCCTTTTCAGCTGTGAAAGATGTAGCCCTCAGCAACCTAAAATTACTCTTGGAATCTTAAATTGACACTTCTCCTGCTTTAAAGAAGGAATCTGACATGAGGCTTAAGATTCAATGGTTATATTGGCATCACAGTTAGATGAGACTGTTTTTATAATTGTCTCACATTCAGCAAAACATGCGATGTAGATTTCCTTTGCATTAACTCCAGTCTGAAATAAAACATTCAGTGACAATGAACCTATGTAATTCTTGCAGAGTCAATTCTGTTGACTACAAAAAATATTGCCCTTATCTTGTTCCTCATTTCGCTCCTCATTTCTAAAGTGAATTTAATATGTTCACTTAGTTCTTACTATGCTTTGTCTATTGAATTGAAAGGCTATGTAACACAATTTTATTACTGTGTTGGTATTTACAGATTTTAGTCCAGTAAGCTCTTAATGTAGACCTTGATAAACTAAATATTGAGCTCTTAGTGTTTATCATTGTGGACATGCTATATATTTCTTTAACAAGTCTTATTTCTCTTCACTGGACCATTGGCCCAGCATGTTTTCTGAATTCTGAAGAGAAGAATGGAGCACACCATGCTGGTTATGGTTGCCTTGGAGCCATATCCTAGGATTAATACCACCAAAACACCCAAGGTCAAGTTACACCAAAATGTATGTATGAACCACAAATGCCATAAAAACTCTCAATTTCTGTTTTGTCTATTCCAAATAAACAAAGAGATGTTAAAATAGTTTAAAAGCTATAGAAAAGAAAATAGATAACCTTGAAATCTTGTTCTCCAAGTATTTCTCCTGATTTTGTAGGAATAGTTGACACCAGCAAGAACCAACAAGAGTTCCACCAGGCTACCTTGAAAGTTACATGCCCCCAAAACACAAAAAGAATAGCAGTTACGGAGATTTTTGATTTTTCCATTATGTCTTTCTTCTACAAATAGCTATTTCAGTGTTACCACTTCTATTGACGTTATTCAGACCAAAGCAGGTAGTCATGGGAATTTTTTTGTTCTCTCAGTTCAGTAAAACTTTTATGCAACATTTTTCTTAAATAATTTATCTTCTTTCAGCATCTGTCAAATCAGATTTCATTTAACACAAGTCTACCACATGCTTTAAATATTGCAGGTCCTTTGCTCTGATATACAACTGAAGAATTTTTACTAGATAAGAAAGCAAGCCAATATGGAAAAAAACATAGCAACCATAAAATCCATTTTATATTTCCATAGAATAAATTTTTACATTGTTAAGCTCCATATCATAGTTGATTTTTTTTTGCTTTTAAAACATATATTTGATATATATGTTTTACAAGCAGGTAACCCTGAACTTACTCTTCCTTGCAATTCCTACATCTTCTTGACAAAAGTAGCTTATTTGCTTATTTATAAATTTATGTTTCTGTGAAGTCTTTTATTAAAAGACCTGGGTGAGTCAAAATGCTTATTTTCAAACTAAAGAATTACAGGAAGCATTGATCTGTAACCATTCTCTGATGCATTTTCCTATTTTTTTCCATAACCAAATATGCAGTGTATACCTATAGCTGTACATTTTTCTCTTGTCTTGTGAACTTTGAGTTGTCTTGGTATACCCAGGTAATCTTACTCACACCAGTATAGATGTGTCAGGTGTCAATATAAAAAGATTGTTTCAGGGTCCAGTATTGGTAGCAAAGCCTGTAATCCTGACTGGCCTTGAAGAGTTCACTGATGTGGTTATTTCTGCCGTAAAGTGCTTTCATGGTTCTCTGAAACTATCCATTCTTTCTTTTTAATAGGATGTACTTAGGGATTTTTTTCAGTCCTCCTGTTGTTTTTTTCAAGAATGCCTGTTACATGTTTTTATTTTAGCAGGTGACCATACGTAATTCTTCTAGGGCATCTTTAGAGCTGACATGAAAGCCCTCAAAACCTCTCAGGATAGCCCTCCTTTTTACACCCAAATTTTCGTTTTTGAGATCAAGGCATTGAAAAGAAACAGGAAGCAGATCAGTCCTTTTGTTCTTCCACATAATTTTTCAGTGCTCACTGAAAGACAGGTGGAAGACGAGATAAGCACAGACAGGCAGGCAATATAAGCACAAGGGCAGGAAGGTTTCTGTTCAGGAAGAGCAGCAGATTTTTGAAAGGTGACGGTGTGAGCTCGATTTGTCCGAGTTGGCATTCACCTCCTTTGTGGTATCCACCCGCAGCCACTAGCCTGCCACACAATTCAAGAAAAAGCTCTTGTTTGAGCTGCCTGAGCAATTACGGTGCTGTCACCATATCCCCTTTAAGATAGCAGTATTACCAGACTCTAGGACAGACAGGACTTGGGACCTTCCAGCACTTTGTACTAGACTCTGTGCTACAGTGCTAGAGGACTTTCTTGGAGCAGAACCAGCCTCAATAGCTGGAAAAGATTAAACAGCAGGTCCCAGAAATCTCTGTTTTACTGAAGTGCTTTGAGAAGCTAAAGAAAATGCAGAATGTTCTGCTATGGAGTTTTCAGTTGATCCAAAGTAAACCCACATCCAAATCCAAAGCAAAGCAAAGTAAAGTAAAGTAAAGTAAAGTAAAGTAAAGTAAAGTAAAGTAAAGTAAAGTAAAGTAAACCCACTTCCTCTGCTGGAAGAAGCTTTCCTTACCAATGAGAAACTGAAGCTTGAGCTTGTGTTCACAGCTCATCTGAGGCTTGAAAAAGCGTCAGGGGGGACAATTCTTCATCACTTGTTTTTCTATACAGCAGAGCAGACTTTTAGTAAATTAATCAGGAGATGAAATAAGTATATACACCAAGGATAGAAATAAACCTTGGGAGAAATCCTGAAATGCGATGGAACAAGGAAAATATTGAAAACTTAAGAAGACTGAAACACCAGACCATTTTGGTTCCAGAAGACTGAAGAGAAGAAATGAGACGGTGGTGAAAATACTCCCTTTTGCCTGACAAACTAAGAAGAAAGGGAGCAGGAGGCTAAAACAGAAAACGTCCAGGTTCGCATGCTCCCCGTGAATAGCATCTCCTTCTACCACCGTCTGGAACAGCTACTGGGTAGGAAATGACTCAACATCAATCCCATACACCACCCCCCTGCTAATGTATATAAACAAAAACAAAAAAAAAAGAAGATAATTCTTTCTGTATCCTTTTATGAACTTTTTTAAAGGTGGTTTTTCTTTTTGAAATGATTTTGTGTAAGTAAATGTGCATTTCCATGGCAACAAGGCCTGGTGTTCCCACAATCACCTTGACATTACTTTATGAATACATCAGGCATTCAATACAACAAATTAAACAATAGCAATTATTGGTTAGAAATGGAAAGCCACTTTCTTAGAAGGTGGTTGAAGGCTATGAAGTAGATCACTATATGAATCAGAAAGTATACTATTTTAAAAACAGGAACTCCTATTGAGGGAAAATACAAGTGAAGTGTTTGGATCTCGACTCAACAGAACCAGTACCTATTAGCTTGAAATCCTTCCAATGTTCTCATCCAGGGAAGAATGGACAGGGAAAGACAAATGACAGTTATTTATACACTTTTGTATAAATAAGCAAGAGTGTCCACCAGTGAATAGTGCTAGGATACCATCAATAGGATGAACAAATGTAAAAATTTGAGTATTCTGTGCTTTAGCTAACCTGTTAAAACTCCAAGATTTACACATTGCAAAGAGTAAGTAGCATGGTTTGTTGCATACAGTTTAGGGATTAGAATATCTATTGTACATGAAAAATTTTAAAAGCACCACCAAAGTAAAGTTGGTTCAAAGTACTCAAAACTATTATTTTCAGGAAAAAAACAGAAACCTTAAATTTCAGAATATTAGAGTATTCCTGTTTTCACTCGGGCCTTTTATTGGAGTTAAAAGTTACATGAACTTATGATAGCCTTCCTCAATTAAATAGTACCATATTCCAAAAATAATTCTCTCTGTAGTAATCAGGGCAACACATGGAATAACGTATAACCAAAATTCATATGGATATCTGAATCTAGAGCTTCAAAAGCAGACAGTCCACATTACCTAATTTGCATCTTAAATAGTACCTTAGTGCTGTATGAGCAAGCTGTCACAATCTGGCCCTATGCATTTAATTTTTTTCTGGAGGCACATTAGCTTCTTATTGTTCTTTAAATACCTTTCCCCCCCCCCAAAGAAATATAGTCTGTGGTATCTCGATTATTATCTCTGCTAATTGTGACTAAATAAAAGGTTTTAATTTTCAATGCAGTATATTGAAATACACTTTTTTCCAGTACTGTAACAAATATAGTAGTCACAATATGCAATTTGAATTGAATCAGCAACCATGAATCTAAACATTGAGATATACATCGTTCACGTGTGAATCAAATCAAACCCGAGGACCAATGTCTCGTGACAAGCAATAACAGATTCCTCCAATACTCTGATCTATATTAGCTGTGCAAATATGTTCTTTTTAATTAAAAAGTATATTCTCATAACGCAGATATTATAGTTTAATTTCTATTCCCAACATATTTTCACAAATATGACTCCTGATTCTCTCTTTAATGGGCTCTATGTCTGCCAAAATAATCTCAAAAGAATCCAGTAATGTTTAGCTCTATTGATAAAATCATTTGCCTATGCCATGGGTAACGAAGACGCAGCATGTAGCCTACAGACTGAAATCAAATCCACCAGGTAGCATTTGTTGCTGCTGGATTTTTTTGACAAAATATTTTACTTAGAGAATAATTAATATAAATATATACCTGAAATCCCCTGATCAAACACATGCCTACATGGACATAAGTATCTTTACTGGCATCTCCTGGAAGAGGTTGTGGGTTTATTTGCCCATGGCAATGGCTATCTTCAACCCTTAGCATTCCGTCATTATCTAAATGAATGCTAAAAATAGAAATAATAGATTCCCAGATGAAAAAAATTACTGATTACACTTTTTACCCATCATCTTGTCATTTATTAACAAATGATGAACACTCACATCTGTACAAAACACTGTTTAAAATGGCTCCATAAGACAGGCAAGTGCAGGCTGTGTTAGTAGAGGAATTTATTTTATGCGTATGGACAGTGGAAAACAAACAAGCTAATGTTATTAAAGCTATCCATGAATGTGACTGTCCAGCAGGGTTAACATGTCTTTACCAAAGGGTGCAAAAGGGTGTACTTTTCTACCTCTGCAGATAAGTCCAATTCTGAGTATCTTATGACTTTGGATCCAGTAGCTGAATCTAAATGTCGATTGCTGTAGTTGTTCATTCTTGTCACCCAGCTTCCAAGGTGAGGAGAGTGCCTACTCTAGGTATAATATGCCTTCCCCAAAGTGAAGAGGAATATTATTTTTTCACTTCAGTGTAGTCAAGATTACGCCTGTGATCTTTTGCGGTTTTCAAGCTTGACTGGGTTCCTACAACTGCAGCTACTTTGAACCACCATCTGTATCCCTTCCTGGGGTAAGTGCACCTATTCAAAGGTGGTGGTCTGAGTGCCCATCAGTGGATGGAACACACTAGGCATGATCTGGAGCACACCTTGTGATTTAGTTTCACTGAAAAGGACACCAGTTCTTGCCTTCAACTCTGAGAACCACTCCAGAAGTGTATTCCCAAATCAAAACACTGATGCAGACACACACAAAGTTCCTTGGGGAGGGCAGCCACTTCGTATCATAAGTCAAGTCTTAGATTAACTGAATAACTTGCATTATCAAATGTGCATGTGTGTGTGTGTGTCATATAGTTTCATTCGGCATTTCTCTGACATGGACTTTATGTTCTTTTTAAAGAGGAAATTGCTGTTTAAGAAGCTGCACATTGAAGATCCAGAGTTTCTCTTTTAATTTGCATTAGAATGCTGAACTATAATTTGACAAGAAGATCAAAACAGAAAACCAAACCACCTTACAAAAGCTGTCTTTCAAGCATGTAGAGATTTAGAATGTTTCTGTAAATTGCAGCATTCAGGCTGATTAGACATTTACCACGGCAGCATCACTACAGACAGAAACCTGGAGGGTTTTTTTAGCTATACCCTCACTCTAGATCTGTGTCAAATAGTGATAGCATAGTTTCTTGTATGGTAAGCCTGATTTGTGAGGGTAGCTCCTGTGTACCATCATACAAACCACTAATCATTCTTGGTAGTTCCTTAGAGGCGTTACATTCGACCAGTCATGGTCCATTTTTTATACTGTAGTATATACAGGTACACCTCTGCATGTCCAACAAGTCCTAGACTGACTGAAGATGATCAGGAGAGAAGCCACAGTGCATAGAGCTTACACAGCCAAAAATGTGAGCACCTGCTAAAAAGCATGGTCCCCCAGGATTCCTTCTTACGGCCAAAAGAGTGTCTTGTGAGGGAACTAGCATAGTGCGTACTTTCGATTCCCCTGTGTTAAACCCACAGCACATGAAGAATGGAGGTAAGGGACTGGAATTTTGCCTGGTGTGCTTTCCTGTCTTTTTGGTTTTATATCTCCATTTTCTGAATAACATCTGTAGCTCAGTGGACAGACTGTTGGCAGGGTGACAGGATATCAGACTATTCACATATTCCTTCTTCAGAGAACCAGGAAATAGCTGAGGTCGTAAGGGCCCTTTGAAGTCATCTTGTACCCTGTCCTCCAAACAAAGTCAGCCAGGGTCAACCACATGCCATGATCTTCTGTGGTGGTATGTAGAGCCTTTCTAGAAGGGACTCCATATTCAGCTTGCTTGCCCAATGTCAGCCAAGCTGTACGGCTGCAAGCAGCCTTAGAGTAGTTGGTGGCATGATTAGCTCAGGGCCAAGTTTCTGACCTGTTCTGGAGTTTGCATGGAAATACTTTTCCAAGTGTGAGCTTTGGTCAGCACTTAAAATGGAGTGTAGATAAGTCAGTGGAATATTCTGTACAGAGATCCACAGAAAAAAATCGCATGTCTTCTGCTTAGTGCTCATGTCTATGGCTTTCCCCCTAACATATGTCCCCAGTTCCCAAAGTGCTGGGTATATGGAAAATTTATGCATGCTTTACATTTAATTTAAGCATTTCCATAGCAACTGCTAGACTTCAGGATGTTTTACTTTTCTCCTAAGATACAGAATATATTCTTCTTGGAACAATTTCCCAGGTTGTGTTTAGCCACATTCATGTGACTTTCTACAATTCAACTTTCAATGAAAATTACCATATTATCTACCAGAATCAAGAGTTTTAACAAACAGATTGGCTTTCGTGACTTCTTCCATCTCACTCTGTGTTTAAACAAGTAGTTTTGCATCAAACGGAGCTAATGAAGCCTGATTGCTAAGAGTGTTTCTGACTGACAGATGCAGGGGTTTAATAGGGTCCAAGTCCCAAACTACATGTTCTTTACTTTTGGAATAGATCAAAGATGTGTCTCCCCCTCTCTTTCTCTCTCTTTCCCTCACCCTCTGTCTTTTATGCAGATGCTTTGCTGTCAGGAGATCCTAAAGGATGAACATGGTTGCCAGGAGCCTAACATTGAACCGGTGTTGGTAATGACATGAAGATAGGCAAAAGAGACATAAGACTGTCTGTATGCTGAAATCTTGAACAAAACGAATTTGAGGTGATGCATGGTGGTCCTAGCAGTAATGAATTGGTGACCCATACTTCTGTTACACCAGAAGCATGGGTTACCTTGAGTCACTTTAAAAAACGACATATATTCAAGTAGGAATAAAAAACGCAATACGGTTAAAAAAGGAAACACGTATAAAATAAAGGAAAACAGGGGAGGTATGGGAAAGAATATCTTCCTTGCAAATTTTAACTTCTTTCTCATCTGCATTTTGTCTTTTTAAGTGTCATTTCAGAAAGGGTTCCATAATTGCAAGCTATTCATCCTGCCCCTTTGCTGTCACAATAATAAACTTTCATCATGTCTGATTCCTGTTCCAGGAGCACAGCTGATAGAGTGTGCATCTTTTATACTGGTGTACCTGCATGAACAGTCAGCATAAAGCACAAATCTAATGGAGAGTAGGCGAATGAAGAATTTGGGTTTGCCGTCAGGTTATGCACACACTACCTTCATTTTGTGCAAGCAGTAATGCCTAAGCCAGGTGGTGAACAACCAGGCTTCCTACCCTGTCAGGCAGCAACCTGACGCTTTACTTGCCTGATATGTCACACAGACCTGAGCTGCTATGTAAACAGCAATAAATAACAGAGAAGTGGGTGGTGGCACATTTGCATTTGCAACTTGCACATTTCTTCCAGTCCCATCACTTTCATCCTAGAAAGCAAGCAAGGCAGTAAAGAGAGAAGTAGTCTCAGAATCCTGGCAGGCTCCAGGATATAACCATCAAATAAATCAATTAATTTAACCCTAATGTAATTATCTGCTTTAGATGAAGGGTGATTTTAGCTTGCTGAATTCACTTATAAGATCAAACAATTATCCTAATAAGTTTATACTGTTCTAATGATGATAGCATTCTCAGTGGCCCTGGTACAGCTTCAGTGGCTTGAGTGGAGCCACTATACACTTACATAAATAGGAGAGGCTTTCAGGCAGGCTGCAAGGATTTGATTTTCAATTAAAAAATAAGTCTTCAAAAATAAAGCCTACCATTACAATTACTTTTAAACTGTTGTGGTACCTACAGTGAATGTGTATCTGTAGCATTGAAATCATGCTCAACTTATGGATAGAAATTTCAATACAAGATTCAAAATCCAAGCCGTTTCCTCTGGTTTCCATGCCCAACCTGTTGTAAGTTCCAGTGTCCTTGGGAAGAGGGACTATCCTAGCAAGGACATAGGATATAAAATGTTACAACCTAAAGAGCTGCTGTTTATATTTGTTTAAAAAATGAGGAGGAATAATGTCAGATGAGGAATCATAAGAATAGAGCACTTGGTTAAAGAGATGTGGTATTTTCAGGTCTTGATCATGCACACAGAAGGGCCAATATACTTTTCTAAGAAATGTGATAAAAACAGAAGAAAAACTTATAAATGTGCATCCTGTATTCCCACGGGTTGTTAGAGTAAAGAGACTACTGCTGCTGTGATCTCTGTTTTGAGTCCTCTAAGGCAGACAATGTGCTCCAAGAGTGCAAACAGAAGATCAGATGAAGGAGTGCTCAGTCCATGACCCCTGGCAGAGGTAGGGGAGCCCAGGTGCTCAACGGCAAACAAGGCTTAGGCAGGTTTCTGCTAGAAATATCACTTTGGCATCTGAAAAGTGTAAGAATTAAGATTTCAGAAGCCCACAAGCAGAAGAGGCAACTCTACTGAGGTTATATGAAGGCTAATTTGCACTTAGGTGCCTGTGATGCACCTAGGTAATTAAGAATTTAGAATAATTTGGGGTCTTGGCTCTCTTTTCCCACATGCTTCCTGCAGCACTTTGGCTGTTGCTGGCCTTCCATGAACAATACACCACCATGCAACAACCACTACTGCCAGCTCACAACCATGTCTGCTGCCACTAGCTCCTTTTCTTCACAGAATCATAGAATGGCTTGGGTTGGAAGGAACCTTAAAGATCATCAGGCTCCAAAACCCCTGCCAACCTCCCACTAGACCAAGTTGCTCAAAGCCCCATCCAGCCTGGTCTTAAACACTTCCAGGGATAAGGCATCCACAACTTCTCTAGGCAACCTGTTCCAGTGCCTCACCACCCTCACAGGAATTTCTTCCTAATACTTAACCTTAATCTCCCCTCTTTCAGCTTAAAACTATTGCCTTTCATCCTATTGCACTACTGCCTAATAAAGAGTCCCTCCTCATCTCTCCTGTAGGCCCATTTTAGGTATTAGAAGGCTGCTATAAGGGCTCCCCAGAACCTTCTATCCTCTAGGTTGAACAATCCCAACTCTTTCAGCCTGTCCTCATAGCCCAGGTGTTCCAGCCCTCTGATCATCTTCATGGCCCTCTGTGGCTGCCTTCTGCTTCCCCTGCCACTGCCCATCTTCCCTTGTCCCAAGAAGACCCTGATCCTTATCTCTGAATGTTTTCCAGGCAGCTAATTAATATAATTCCTTGCACCACTGGCATTTGTGGGCACATTCTCTGTTTATGATTTCCTTCCTTTCTGGTGGTGGAGGTGAGAATGAAGCAGCCAGGTTGCTACAAGGCTGAGCAAATGTGGGAAGCGCCAGGGAGGCAGCCGCATTGCCTTTATGGTCCAGGGAGACTTAGCGACAGGCAACCCTTTACCTGTGGCATGAGGGAAAGGGATATAAATGTCTGAGAGAAGACTGTAGCAGTAAGACTACAGAAATCTAGTAATAATTGCCCACTGCATCCAGAGCTCCCCAAGCCAAACAAGCTATTATATTTAACTTCAAAGCTACATGTGTATTCAGCCCATGTGAAACACAAAGCTGGCAGGTTATATTAAAGGCCTCCAATCATAAAAAGTCTATTGAACGCATAGTACCAAAGGAGATAAATGGCAAGTGAAGCTAATAAACAGTTAGTAATGTATTATTTCAGCTATCCACACATAAACTGGTCAAAAGTCACATTGGGACAAAGATTTGAAAAGAAATTTCTTTACAAATTAAATGAATGCCTCAAGCAAGACCTCCTTCTGAATACTGAGAAGGAAGCATGGATCTGAACCCAAAAAAATCACTTCAGCTAAAATGACTTTGGACTTTATTACTCTGATACTATAAACGCTACACAGATTAACAGTAAACTAATAAAAAAGTAGTAACTGATTTAATTATTTCAGTTCATGTTTATTTGCAGCTCAGTTCTCAGTCCTAAAGCTAGAAGCAGAACTTCGTTTTAGCAGTAACTAGAGTTGAACCTTAAATAATAATTAAAAGCAATTTCCTTGGAGGAGAATAGATAAGGATACAATGCAAATCCTATTTATATCTATCATGAAAATTAAAACTCATCTCAAACACAGCCATTAGAACATGAAGAGCAAATGAGTATACGGACACAGGAATAAATAGCAGGCAATTCTTTTAAATGTTTTAGATGGAGGACATTTTATGAGCCTATTCTCACCAGGGTCAAAGACAACCAAACAGAACAATTAAGGTGGAGAGAAATGTCACAAAGATGCTCAAGGTTGTATTTACAAAGGGGACAGGATTGCTGGATTTCAAGGATGCATGTCCATCATTTTGCTATCACCAGTACCTATGGGGCAAGACATGTCTGTAGGCACCTGATCCCTGTGACACCTCATTTTCCTCTGCAAACTTTTCTAGGAGGCTCCTCCCTTTCTGCAGTTAGATGCATGCAAGGCACCTTAGGACATTGGTTTATCTGTAGCCTGTCTTATGTTCAGCCTTAATACAAAATGTTTCCCAACTGGCTGACCTGTGGGGCTTTATTTGGTAAAGCTGCTTAGGCAGTACCTATCCTTGTGTAAAATACAGTTTGAAGGAAGGAAGGGAAAGCATTCTTTTCCTCTTCCCTCCCCCCATTCTAATTCTCATTTATCAGGATGGAGGGGAGATGGGCTCCAAACTCTCTTCCACCTCATCACACTTGAACATGTCTAACGTGCTGGGACATAGTAGGGTTAGAAACCTTGTACCCAAAGTGGGAACAGAGAGCGCAAGAGAAACAGCCACCTCCTCATGTACTCTACACCTTGATGTATAGCTGTCAACTGGAGGAGAGGAGATGCAGAAGTAAGGCACTTAAAAACTTTAGTTGTGGTCAGAATTTCTGTTAACTGGTATAAGCACTTGAAAATGTACCCAGTTCTCTATGTGGCTGACGGGCAGTGAAGGAAATGAGAGGCAGGCAGGCAGCTAGCCAATGGCAGAGTATGCAGATTAGGAAGGAGGTTGAGAAATTTTGAGATGGTGTACTGAAATAGGGAAATCACTGGCCACTGAGTGTCTCTAATCCTCTTCTGTGTTTGGTCTAACATTTCATTACATGTGGCACAGCAATCCATCCTGCCAGCTGTTTTGCTGGCTGTAAGGAGAAAAACAAGTTCAAAATGTGGTAGAAGCCAAGATAAACTAAACACTTCTTGATAAATCACTGTATGACCCAAATAATGAAGAAGGTAATAAAGTAAAGAGACAGCACAGTCATCAACACTCCAAACTACCATCAACAGATCTCTTCATACTTTTAAAATAATGTTATCTCCAATGTCTGCTTGTGCACAGTAAACAATTTCTTCTAAATGGGAGTAATGCTGTTATACATCTATATATTAGACACTTTTTGAAAAGATGGTGACAGGAAGATGCATATGTATTATGTACGTTGGCTTTTTGAAATAATTTGTTCAATCAACAGCCAGTGCCATTAATTTGTTTACTGAGGATGAAGACAGCTTCTACAGCTAATCCTGACTTTAAGTCCTTAATATTCTAATCCTTCTCATACACGGACAACATTTGATTAGGGGTAAGCTGCGTTTGGCAGAATATGAAACCGTTCAATTATCTGTGTCATCATTCAGTTGTCTGGCAAAAAAAGATGAGGAAACCCAGTATTTTTCATAGGCATTTTGTAAGCATGATAAGAATTATCACAGAGACATTTCACCATTCATCTTATTATAAAGCAATAAAAAATTATTCCTCTTAACCCCCCCAATACAGTGAAGAAATGGTACCCTAAAATAGATGGGTTTAAAAATGACTATGTCTTTATTGAAATTTTCCCACACCCAATCCCAACAGCAGAGTACTTCCAATATATCTTGTAGAAAAGAATGATTGCCCCATTTCATTTGTGGGGAACTGTGAAAGTGGAAGATTAAATGGATTGTTCAAAGTCACAGAGGCAGTAACTGCACTCCAGTGCACCTAAGTGGAATCCTGAGTTAGTTATCAGACCACTATACCATTCAGCTACCCTGGCTGTCAAAAGCTTTGATTGTATTTTGTATTGAGCATCATAGGATCTCACTTGTACCTTACTGCAAAACACTTTTTCATGGCATAAATGACAATTGTTGAATTAATATCAACGACAAACCTAGTAGGAAATGAAGTTTAAACTAAAGCACTTCTGAGAACTGGTGGGGGAAGGAATGACCCACCCAGAAGTGTCATGACAACATATAGGCAGCACAAACTTCTGCTGTGGTAGCAGAGTTGCTTCATTTACATAAAGAATTGATCTATTGCTGCTAGTAAAGAACATTTAACTTCATTTAAGTCTAACACAACATTACAGAAAAAGTCAGGTCTTTATTGCTATTGCTTTTTTGAAGTAGTAGTCATCTTTCACAAAGGCAGGTGTCTTAAAACCAAAATGTCTTTCAATGTTTTTGCGTTTTTTAGGATAATTAATATACATGCATTGTACCACAGCAAAGCCAAAGGAACTGCCCAGTTAGCTACTTCCAGAGGTGCTTAGCAAAGTGTATAAAATGTCCTTGCTAACCATATTTCCAGGAAAAATCCCTCAAGCTTCTGGAACTTTGTTTTTCTGTGAAGGTGTGCTAAAATCTTTATTACTTGTATAAAGGTTAGACTCTATTACTTGTTTTCTACTGCACTCTTTCTTTTCCATTTCACACACAAGTGAGTCCAAGAGGTTAATTATGCATAGTCTGCAAAGTATACCCTTTTATATTTTAAAACCATGTTGATAAAGTTAAGGCTTCCCCCGCCAGTTTCCTTATGCCATGTTAGAAAGGGTAAATACCTCTTAGACCTTTTTCACCACTAATAATTTTATATCCTGCTGTCATATTAGCTCTTATGTCTTCCCTGAGTTTCTAGAAAACATCTGAACTAAACTTTTTTATGACTTTTGTTGTCATCCTGTTATTTGAAATTTCTCTTTTCATCTCTCTGTTCTTTCCTTGCTATATTTTCCACTTTCATCACATTGTGCCACAGACTTCTACCATTGTTATCAGCTATAAAATTGCACTTCAAAATGGAAACTCTTACATTATGCTTCTCTTTGCTGTCCTTTCCTCAGTTCTTTTAAATAGTCTCACAGCTCTCTGAAATTTAACAGAACTGATTAATTCGTGGTCAGCTGTAAATCTTGCTACCTAAATATTCATGACAACTTTATATAAACTTGTAAGTAACTGTCATCTTCACATTGATTTTGAGGCATTTAATTGTTTGATTAAATCTAGTCATTTTTCTGTTTATTTCTAACCAATAGATGTATGAAGCCAGCCTTTTCTGAACTGTTAGCTGCTTTTTGAACTAAAGTAGCAGAACAAAAGCACCATACTCTGACTTTCGCTATCAAAACGTAAGGTAGTAATGCCACAGTTCATTTTTGACAGCAGAGTAATGATTGTCTGGATCACCAGTTTATACAATGCATATAAATTCTTTCCCTGTGATATACTTACCACTTAGTGTCTTGTGGTAAGAGAGAGAGATACTGTAAGAAAACATTTTGAAAATGTATGCAACTGCTTAAGTGCATACACATTCAAATTTTGCTGCTCTTCATACTTTTTCTCAGCTACTCTTGAGAAGAGAATATTCCAGTATAATATATGTATGCACAAAGTGCTTTAAAGAAAATATAAAGGACAGCAACACTTCACAGTTTTTGTGATGTCTGAAAGGAATGGTAATCTTATATTCTTTCAAAACACCTGAAAGGTGTTTGAAAGCAGGCCTTCTCACTTTCTGCTGTATGTGAAAAGTGGAATTCCAAAGCTTTCCTCATTGACTACCACACATTTTATTTATTAGAATTACATTTATCTCTAGGCTTCATACTTGAAAGTGGGAGGTTTGTCCTACAAAAGTGTTTGAAAGTTTCTACCTTCTTCATATATGACTACTAGAGCATTTAGGATATACTTAGTTTCTGTTTTTCACAACTGGATGTAGTGACTCATGCTTTGTGGCTGTTCTCTTCATTTTCAAAGCAATTATTCTTGAAAAGGCTCATATATTGAGGTTGTCAGCTAAATATTTCTTTTATGCCTGAAAAGAGTGGGCATCTTTGCAGAAACCCATCATTTGACAATTTACTGGAGTCTATGCTAGAGTCATATTTCATTGAATATTTCAATTTGGATTTTAATAATTTTTGTTCCTAGGTGCTAAATTGGTGACATGATAAATCCAGGACCAAATGCATCACAAGCATAGATTTACTACCCTAAAGCAAGTCTCGGTTTATTCACAAAACCAACATCAAGAGCAAGAAGAAAGCTTCAGGGAGCACTTCATTGAAATGAACTTCTCTATACTAGGTATTTAAAGCAATCAACAAAGAGAAGTTATGTTTAGAGCTTGTTCTGCAGCTGCCACCAATAACCTGTATTTTAAATATGTAACTCAATAGTACATGAACTCTGTAAGAACATCTCATGTAGGAGTTTACCCTGCTGGCTGGGGAAGAAGAGAAAACTATGACAGCCACAGCAAATTGCCTTGAAGAGCCATTTCAGATGGAGCAGAAACAACTCAACACAAATCTTACATCTAAATAAAATTCAAATAACTCCATAAAAAGCTCTAAAAATCTTATGAAAACATAATATGAGCGTTAAAAATACTTTAAATATTTTAAAAAGCATGGTAGAAGCAGAAGCAACCCACGCTAGTGCATAGCCAGCATTACACGAGGATGAGACGCTTCACTTCACGCGTTCCTCTTGTCAGAACTTCCTATGGCTGTAATTATTCCTTCCCAGTGTCAACCTTGTTGCAGACATTTCCATGCCTGTGACAAAGAGAGGAAACGATATTCTCCTGTGGCTTTAAGCATCATTAGGTATAATCATGGCAAAGCTCCTTTATCAGAACAAATCCAGTTTAGTATGACATTGTTGGAGGTCTCTTGAGATGGCTAAACCTTAGAGGTTTTCTCATGTAACTCTTACTCTGTCAATACTGCATTTAAGTATGTTTCTGACATGCTGCTAGTCAGTTTTTCTTTAAAACAATGTATTATAGACTCACAGAAAAATTATAGTTGAAAGGAACCTCAGGGACCAGTCTCTCATTTAACCCACTGCTCAAAACAAGGTCAGCTTTGAAATCAGACCTGGTTACCCACCCAGTCTGATCTTAAAATGGACGGAGACCATACAACCTCTCTGGGCAACCTGTTTTAATGCAGGACTGTGCTCACCCTAAAAAAGATCTTCTTTGTGTCTAGTACAAGCCTCTGGTTTCAATCTGTGCTCATTTTTTAACTCATCTTCCCACTACACATTTCTGAGAAGAAAGTTCACACTGTCTTCTCAGTAATGTCCTTGTAGGTATTAGAAGGCTGATGTTAAGTCACCCTGAATCTTCCTCTTGTCAGGGCGGAACAAGACCCATTCTCACAGCCTCTCCTCTCAGGTCAAGTACTCCAGCAATTACCACATTGGTGGCGCTCTGTTGAACTTGCTTCAGTAACAAGCTTATGGATGTTTAAAATGTGGTAGTGTTCTGCTTTGAGTCCTGTAACAGTACAGTTCTCCACAAGTCAAACAATGGTATTCCAAATAAAATCACAATTTTCCGAATCACAATGCAGGAGGCATGCCAATTGAAATTGTACTCACATGGGTTTTAGACATTAACAGTGGGAAATTTAGGGTCACAAACTGGCTCTGCCCTAGTTTCTTGCTTCATCAGACTTAAAATCACATGTGACCTATGTCACGAATGAATGATAATTTTACAAACTCTGTTTAATGTGAATTATGGCTTTGACGGGTGGATACGCATGTTTGTAAAACCAGCAGCTCTACTTGAACGCTCGCAGTGAGTAGCTGATTCTGTCAGACAGAACTGCAATAGAAGGATTCTGCACACAACAAACCAGGTGAAAAGAACAAAGCAGTTAAAGTGTATTCTGAAGCATCTGCCATGGTTTATACTTTATCTGAGATGAGGATTTTAAAAGTTTATGTTCAACATAAGAAATTATCTATTTTATGCCAGCAAACATATTTTTGTTTGTTTGTTTCATTGTGTTTATTGTGAAAATAGTTAACAACAAGGTTATACAATAATTTGAAACATGATGGAAAGGTATGGTGAATTCCCTATCTATTCTTTTTCCAAGGTGATGACAAAACTTGTTGAAAGATTTTCCAGACGAAACAGCGCCTCGTGTACTAAGTAGAGGAACGACAGTCACTGTTACTCTGAAATTCAAATTAGAAATGCCTCTGACATAAGTTACATTAATTTGAGAATAAATTTTTAAAAATTAAAGAAAGAAAAACAAGACCAAAGATATGATAGAATTCTGTTGAAGGTTCATTATTTTAAAAAATGAGAGATTTGAAGAGGCTGGTTGTTATCTCTGGGCTGACTTTTGTTCTACGAGTTGGGTGCTTAGCCTGCATCTCTGATGCTGTGCGCACCCTGCCAGGGCACTCACTCAACCCACAGCTGCCCCCAACGTGCTCCTGAGACTAAGAAAAAAAAAGGGACCACAGTCAGAAAATATGCATTAGACCTTTATGGTGAATGAGCAGCCAGGTCAGAGCAGCCCGACGCATGCAATGTGATTGATCTGAGAATACACAGTCCACCTGATGCTTCAGGAAAGCAAAGGACACATTAAGTAGGTCCAGATAAATGCATCTGTGCTGTGAAGAAGGGGATGAGGTGAGATGGGGAGAAGGGGTGGTAAATAGCTGTCCCCACCACTGCAGAAGGATATCAGTAAGTGTTTTTCTAACCTGTCTTCCAAGAAAAGAGATTCTCTATTGACAACACTCGACCCTCTCATAACAGTTCTGCAGTGCTTATTTAATTAATTATGTAGAATTGATGTTTTAAAACAATAGACGACAGAATAACTATACTTGTGATTGTTATCTGCAAAAAGATAAAGCTTGCCAGCTACTCAGGCTAAAGGATGATCGAAATTCTGAAAGAAGGTTCTGTTTGCCTGCAAGTCTTGGCAACTGGAAAATTCACTGCCTGAATTTCCAACACTCTCTTTAAACTCGGATGCAAAATATAGGCAGAGCACTTTCTGAATGCTCTTTTTGAAATGTCACTAGGAATATGAGTGCTTAATAAAATATATCTCATTTGGAATTAAGGCTGTGAGATGTTTTTAAATTTAGCTGAAGCAAGATTTGAATCAAACAACCACATTCAATGTGAATTATATAGATTTTTCCCACCTTTGCTTCTTTCCTGAGTCTAAAAAAAAAAGCTTCCTGTTTTTTTAAAAAAAACATTTAATTTGCCCTTAGAGAAATCTTTGTTTCAGAAATTTGTTAAAAGAGCAATGCCAAAGAAGGCCTGAGCTCACCAAATTAAGAAGAAATGGTGGATTCATTCAACCCTTCAGTGACTTACAGGTCACGAGCTCCAAGCTCAGCTGTTACCTTTGCTTGAGGGGATCTGAATTCGCAGTTCCTACCTCCCTGAAAATTGCCTTACCCTGCTGCTGTAATGGGCAGTGTGCTTTACATTTCACTCATTGGTATTCTTGCACTCTATTAATAGATGTATTAATAGATAGTAACTAATATGAACACTGAGGCATATACTGCCTAACCAGCCAATGTCCCAGCCAATATCCCAACCATGAGGCTGTAGAATCAGTTTCAGCCTGCTCTCATTTTCTGTAGTTACATCATTATTCAATAAACAATGAAACAACCATAATGGGGAGGAGTGAGGAAGCCCTTCCTTAGAATGTCATATAATCTGGTTATTGGTACCTCCTCCTCAGACTACATCTAGACTTTAGTCTTGCAGAGGGTGGATTCCAACAAAACTTCCAGTCCACCACCATGTTCGAACCCCATAGCCAGCAGAGATCTAAATAATTCCACTTCTCTAGCTCAAGTGTGCATCTGGCTGAAGCAACAAAACTATTTGGCAAACTGATTATACACCTTTAAGACATTTCAGAGCAAGTGAATTTCCACTTTGAAGTGATTTCTTTTGCCTACCACAGTTTGTCCAGCTCTGTAACAACAATAAGGCCTGCTAGAGAATACTGTTTGGCAAAGAATGACTACAATTGCACAACGAGGAAACTAAACATGCACACACACAAAACCAGCATAAAAAATAGGAGACCATGAAGATTTTGCAAACCGAAATCCTAAGAATAATAACCAAAGGAAAATTGCAAATAGAGTATTTTGGATTCCATACATGAACAGAGAAAAGCACTGCTGCTAATACCCACCAGGTGGCTCTCCACTCTGGAGCATACCAGATTGTAAAAAAACCTTTTTCATCAGAGAAAGAGGTTTGTGCATATCCGAAAATACTAAGATTTGCTTTTGAATCTAAATATCCACCTCAGCTGCTGAACAGGTGCTCAACCTAGGAGACAGTGCAAGCGCCTCACACTCAATGCTCCTGTTTATTTTAAGGCTGTTATTTTTGAATCATTGTTCTGGATCTGGATAGATTGGAACCCCCGCTTACTCAACCTCATATCCTGCAGTATATGCAAACGGTATGTATGTCTGAGTTTGCTGGATGCCTATCTACAATGAAAAATAATGCAGCTAAAGTCTTGTGCACCACTAATATCCTGATTAAAGGATAATGGGATCTGACCTTTAACCTGCTTGCTTGCTGAAATTTGTACTTCTCTTGAAACCTTTTCTGTCTTTACCCATGACTGCTTAAACTGTTTCTTTTATTTCTCTGAAATAAATCTCCCATTCCTTAATCGTGGAATATATTGTCACTTTATTATGGTGGTGGGCATTTATAAGGTGTTGTTTTCTTCCCCACCCCTGAGATAACAATGATTATCAAAGTCATCACGCTACACTGATTAGAGTCATTACAGGGTTAGAGTCTCAAAAGGTACAGTAGAGAAAATCATCTTTATGTGGGCCTAACTCCTGCTTTAATTGAAGGGAACATCAGAGTGGCTCCTGTTTCACTAACTTTAAATGACCTTGGTTATCTTTGCCATTTTAGAGGAAGATGAAGTCCTAAATTCTGAGTGCTTCATTTTTTCATACCTCACGGCATTACATCATCTTTTCCCCTCTGCCTGTTTAACAACAAGGTTTTAACATTGAGAAATAAGCTTTGTCTGAGAGCAACAGCAGCAGAAACACAGTTATGTTTGTTTTATTTCTCATCCCAATTTTTCTTTTTGTATTGATTCTTCATAATGCTGGCATCCAGACAAAGAGAGCACTTTGCAGCTTGGCATTGCTTCTTTGTGGGGTTATCACATAGTCCTCATTTCAATCTTTGCAGAGCAGCTGCTTGTAATGTAAAATGTTATCACCAAAGCAAGCTAACAAAAAGAGATTAATTTACTGAAAAACCAAAGCTATTGTTACAAAAATAGGAATATTTACTAGTATTATGGGATTGCTGTGAAATAAGCTAAAGTGGGGAGTATGTGAGGAGATAATCTGTGAACAAGCTCACAAATTCTGCTTTTTTTTTTTCCTCAAAATTTCATAATCCAGGGAAACCTGAATCTATCCTCTAGGTATAATGTGTTATATAATAACTATGTATTTAGAGAGCATATATATATATTTATAAATACATATTTATACATATTTTTTTCCTTTAAATAAGAAGACTCCTCAGTTTAATGCTAAAATCAGGAGCACAAACTGCCTGCAGATGAAGACCAGATTCTGGTTCACCCAATTCTGTGGTTAAAGTCTCATTAACTTGTTACATTTTACTGGTTGCCTCACCAAGAATTATCCTTCTGGCATGCTGATGTTGCACACAAGGAATGGAAAGTACATAGGCAGTCTCCTGGGGAAGCAACACGATCGCACTCTTCTCCACTCAAGGATGCTAAGAGAGAGAATGTGGCCATGGCAACAGCAAAGGGATGGATGGGGCCTGCCTCCTAGGAAATGCAGAGAAATCCCTCTGCCAAACAGTGCGTATGTCACAGATGGTGGTAGCATGGGTGATCCAGGGATGCTTTCTGCCCGTAGCAAGTGGGTTTCCACAAATACACCCAAGCCCAGTCTATGGAATTACAGTTGATGAGGTTGTAAAGAAATACAAGAACTCTCTCCCAATACTCTGTTGTACCTTAAGGCACAAGGGACAAAGAAAAATGTAATACTTAAAAACTTCATTTGTAACCCTAGCTTATCCCTACTTCACTCTTAGCTTATGCATTTGGAAAATATATATGGTATTGACTTCATAGGCACTTAAACAAAAGTTTAAATATATTTAATATTTTTTAATAAGAAGGCTACATATGTCTTAAGGATAATTAAAGGTACAACGAACAAAGCAGCAGTCCCCTATTTTTTTAAAATATCCAATGAAGAGCAGACTGTGTAATGTCAGGGCTGAGTTCACTTCTAATTTCAAAGAATTATGGCCATGACAGATATGTTAATCATGAGAAGTATCCTGTTGAAATTAATAGAGCAAAGAAACCATTTTGAATAAAGGCAAAATTTTTCAGGAGAGAAGATAAGAAAACCAAGAAAACCCTCAAAAGCATGAAGCTCTTGATAACATCATGAAAACTGCAAGGCAGTATGCTGATCTTTCTCATTTTCTATGCCTAAAATCCATCTGGACTTATAGATACATACCAAACCATCTTTAGTATTGACTGATATTATTTCTGAAGCTAGAATATCATTCCTCCACTTTCTGGGTTTTTTTAGTGCTTTTAAATTTGTGACATGGATGTACTATCATAGTTTTTGCTTTCATTCTTCGTGTTGCTTTGCATTGCCATGAGTAAAAAAAAAAGAACAAGAAAAAACTTTCTGCAATTCTAAAAGTTACCAACTCAACAGCCCATGGGGTTCATGTTCACAAAAAAGCTCTGGATGGAGGTCAAGTTCAGACTTGCCTCTTTTTGCCTTGAGGCATTTTCCTGCAAGGCTAATTCTATAGGGCAGAAGCACATGACATTGTACTCAGAAATACAGCTATTTTTAGTGGTTAAAGACAGTTTTTTTAAACAAGAAAACATTACAGTTTGCAGAACGATTGTACAACGCCGCAAAGATTACACAGATACCTCAAATGTGCAGAAATGGCATCTTTTTCATGACTTCTGTCCTTGATATTGACAGCTTATTTATTTTATGTTTTATTTTTCATGAAAAAACAATTCCAGCAGCAGCCTTATTTGAATTCTTTTAACAAACAGGTCAAACACAAAGAATGCAATATTTTAATAGTGAGAAAGGCCAATCATGCAGGAAGCACTATTTTCTAGCTTAAGCACTATTAGGCAGCAAATGTTAGAGCAAATTACCACAAAGAATGAACAAAGCTGGGTTTTAAGCACTTATTAAGTGCTTTTTCCAATCCCTGCTGCTGTTCATTACATCTCTAGGAGATGCTCTTATAAAAATAGAGCTGGGGAATTTCACATCTCTAGCCAACAGAAGAGTATCAGAGAGGCCGATAGCTGTCAATAAAACTGATATTTACAGCAGAACAAAACACGATGAAAACTGAGATACAGATGTGTGTGAATTACCCTTGGTATCCCAAACAAGGAGATAGAGTGGAGCCCTCCTAACAGAGAAGACTTGCCTGCTGATCCAGGAAGATAAGCATTTGAAAAGAGGCTATCAAAAGCCACTCATGAGCAGTCTTTTCTTCCAAAGCAATTTTCCTTGAGGATACAGGAAATCAAGTGTTCATTGATAATGTTTACTTTGTAAAGGAGTCATGCAGGCCAGATTATCAGATCCACTTCACCTACTTTTCACAATTCAACCACTAGTGAGGATTTCAAAAGGAGACATATTTTGCCAGCTAGGGATCCTTTTGGTACAAGATAGATCTTTATCACCACAAATACAGTAGTATCTCACCATTCCTAGCAAAGAAAATGTGCTGGAAAGACCTATAGTTTTCTTGCACTCTGCTGAGTTTGGCAAACAACTCCTTTAGGACAGTTGCTAATTAGCAGTCTTTAGAACAGCACTAAATTCTGCAAGCGCCATAGTCCATGTAGAACCATCCCCAGAATCGGGAAGTCTGAGCCATCATCATCATGAATGTGAAAATAAGCTTGTTACAAAAAGTCGCTTTGTTCTATGAAAAATATTAGATATTTTAATTTTATGCTAATTCAGAACAAATGCAAATGTTAAAATATCTTCATTTTTTCAAGACAGTTTTTTCCCTGAAGCTTCAATAGAGCCTCACTGCAGCTCCCCACTTATTAAAGCTGTATAATTCTTCCCCTTGAATTACAGAGGTGACTATTTTTGTTTTGCAACAGGAGTATAACATACAGGTTATGCCTAGACACAGAATTTGTGTGTGATCTATATCTTAATTATTAATTTTTAAATAATTTAAATTTGGAAATATGGATTTGTCTCCTCCAAGTGTCTGACTGATCGTGTAACTGTTTTGGTCATAATAAATAATTTGCTGGACATCATTCACATTTTCAATTCTATTCAAAGTCATTTTTAGACACTTCTGATTGTATTCTTGAAAAAATTACACTGTCACCAAGAACAATTATGAGTGACTGTTTCTTTTTCCTGTCATTCCAATTATATTCACTATGTCCCTTTAGTTTTCTCTTCTTGCTGGATGGAAAGATGAAAATTACCCGTGCTCTCAATTAATTTTCTCACTCTGCAAATTAAACTTCCTGAAAATTGATCTCTTAAAAATGAATTTATTCCTTCTGCAACTGCAATCATTCTGCACCCAGAAAGTCTCATCTTCATTCTCTCTCCTAAAGATCTACTAATCCCAGATGGTTCCATTTTATTATGCCCAACTATGGCATTAGGATGGTCATGAAGAAATGGGTGAGTTCAGAATAAGTTGGCATTTTGTTTGAAATCTGTTCCCTACTCCAAAGTAGCGGTGTGCTGTTTGAAAGATAGTCTGACTATGTGAAGCTTCACCAGGATTTGTGAGACACTAAAAGTTACAGTCTGCTTGTTACTGAGGCAGAAAGGGTAAGTGACATTTGACTAGCAAGATCACTGAACTGAAGAGAGCCTCAGTGTTGTGGACATGTAACCCCTGTTATTATACTAAAAATAAAAACATGTTTTGCATTTTTCTACAAAGGATTTGCAAATGCCTAAAACACAATAATTTGTTTGGAAATGGCTTGCAGGGGAATTTGCTCCATCACCTCCACGGGTATTAATTAAGGTGAGCTTGACTGGCCTGTGGTTCTCTAGATCCTTCTGCTTGCCCTTATTGAAGGTAGAGCTAACCTTTGGTTTTCCAACCCTCTGGGACATCCCCCAGTCACTATGATCTTCCAAGGGTAATCAAGAGTAGCCTCACAATGACATCAACCAGCTCCTTCAGTCCTCATGGATGCATTCAGCCAGGTCCCACAGATTTATGTCCACTTGGTTTAATGTTCCTAACGTGGTCCTCCTAGCTGAGCATAAAACGTCATTGCTCCAGACTTTTCCACTAGTCTCAGGGGCCTGCAGTTCCTCGGGGCAAGTTTTATCAGTAAAGACTGAGGTGAAGGAGGCATTGGAGACCTCATCCTTTTCCATGTCCTTTGTCACCAAGGCTCTGTCCCATTCAGTGACTCGCCCACATTTTCCCTAATCACCCTTTTGCCGCTGCTGGACTTGTAAAAGTTCTTAATGTTGCACTTTCTGTCTCTCCCAAGATTCAACTACAGTTGGGCTTTAGCCTGCCTAATGCCATTCCTGCACACTCAGAGAGCATGTCTATATTCCTCTGGTTTCACATGTACCAGCTTTCACCTCTTGTACAATTCAGGTTTAGGTCTGAGTTGAGTCATGAGCTGCTCCTTATTCATCAATGCAGGTCTCCTGCCTCTGTGGCTTGATTTCTTCCACATTGGCATGGGTCACTCTTATGCTTGGAGATCACCCCTGAAAATCAGCCAGCTGTCTTGGTCTGCTCTTGTCTCCTTGATGTTCTCCTGCAGGATCCTTCCAAGTAGATCCTTCAACAGGCCAAATCTGCTATCCTGTAATCCAGAATTGTGCTCCTCCTATTTGTTGCCTTTTCCTCTCTAAGGATTGGGATGTCTACCACCTTGTGGTCACTGCAGCCAAGACTGTTCCCAACTTTCATATCCCCAACCCTTCCTTGTTTGCAAGCATCCAGCCCAACAGAGCACCAGCTGCTATTGGATCGACTGCTAGAAAGTTCTCATCAATGCATTCCATGTATCCCCAGGATTTCTTGTTTAATGCTTTGTTGCTATCCACCACATACTAGGTCTCCCATGAGAACCACGGCTTTTTAATGGGAGGCTTCTTCCCCATGCTGAAAACAGCTGCCTCTTCTTCCTGATCCTTCAGTCTGTAGCAGACATCTGCCACAACATGGTCTGCCATCTAATCCCATAAACTGTTGACTGGCTCATTGTCTGTCCCAGGGCAAGGCTCCATGAATTCCTGTTAGTCTCTTACAAAAAGCTGAATGTCCCCACAACTTTCCTCAACTGCCCTTTCTACAGAGCATCTGTCCATCCACTGCTGCGCACTGGTTGTGGAAGCTCTCCCAACAAGTCTGTACAAGGTCGTAGTCCTGTAACTGCACACTTGCTGTTATTGTCCCATGTTACATGCATGCATTACTGTAAAGGTGCTCCAGCCTGTTGATTTCTCAGAAAGTATGAGAGCTCCCCCCATGGTGCTGTCCTCTTGGCACTTCCCTGTTCATGTGAAAGTGCTTGAAGTGGGCCTCCTCCACCCTACTTTGTCATTCTTAAACTCTGTCTTGTCTACCATATCCTTCCAACTTTCTTGCCAATGCAGCCCACCACTTCCTCAATGGACTGTGGGTCATCGTGTCTATTCACCTCCTCATTCCCAGTCTCAAGGTCTCCTCAGCAGGCTTTTCTGCCAGGCTGTTGGCATAGATGCTTTTGCCTGAATCCACCTATAAGCTGTTTTCTAGAATCCACCTAAGTACTAATTCCAGGCATTTGCATCACTAAGTAGAAATCACACAAAGCTAGGCTGAAAGAAACCTCTGAGACAGGATGAAATATACCCAGCTCACTCTTGATTACACATTCATCTACCGTGTCCTCAGAAATCTCCAGTGAAGGAGACTGCACAGTTAGCATGTTCCAGCACAATCTGTCCCTACACTTAGTTTTTCTTAGCATCTAACTTAACTCTCTCTTGGGTAAATGCAGATAACTACCTTTGTCCTTTCCTCAGTGGAGAGAAAGAAATTTTGATTTCTCATCATTATAATAATCTTAATATTTCACTGTGCTTTTTTTATGACAAGCTTTCTCTTATTTGTTTAGTTTAGAACAAAGAAGGCACAGGAAATCAGCAAATTCTCAATTTTTCCACAGAAGCCATTTTCTAAACCTCTTGTATCTCTTCTGAGTTTCCCCTGGATTCAGTATTTGTTTACTGTTTTCCAAAATCCAAGTATCTCACATAATGCTTTAGTTAAAATATCATGTGTAAAATAAAATACCTCCTATCTCCCATGCTGTACATAGAAACACTGCAATTAACCCACTCTTTTTTTTTTTTCAGCAGGATTTAAACTGTAGTTTCATATTTAGATTGTGATCCATCTCTGCCCCTTTGTATGTACAGTATTATCACACTTATTAAAGATTTTCCCTTTGGGCATTTTATCCTTCCTTAGTAACTGTAGCACTTCTTTCGTGTTTACTGAATGTAATTTTATTGCTTTCAGGCAACTTCAAACTACCATGACTTCCGAATTTTAAACCTGTTCTCCAAAATATTCCCTTCTTACTAGTTTTTCATGAGCATTTTCTGGTCATTAATGACATTGGAAGAAACACAGGAAAACTCTGTAATACATGTTATATAAAACATCTTCCTAATTTGACGGTGAACTGTCGTAACTATTTTTTAGTACATTTCTGCAACAAGTGGGTGCACCCACCAGATGGCAATTTCATCCAGAACATTTCTCTAAGTTGCTTATAAGAATGTAACTGGTAGTGTGTCAAAAGCCTTATTAAAGTCCAAATATATCACATCCACTTCTTCCTTTGTATCCAGGCCAGTAATACCATCAAAAAGGAAAACAGATTGATTTGACTTGATTTGTTCTTGAACTGATGTTGGCTGTTTCATATAACTTTGCTATTTTATTGTCTATGTGCTTATAAACTGATTATTTAACAATTTGGTCCAGTAACTTTTTGGGTATTGAAGGCAGAGTCACTGTTCTACAATTTATATTTTGTTATCAGCAATATTTTACAATATGGTGATCATTTCTATTGTAGTCAAAACATGCTTGAATACTCAATTTCAAGGTCAACAATTTATAATGTAATTGTAGAGATTACACATTGCTTTAACTAAATTAAAAACTCTAAAAATAACTTATGCATGTCTGTCCGTGCTGTGTTCAGGTTTTGCCTTTTGTTTCTTCCGCTACTTGAATTGTGCCTGCTCCAAGCCCACTTCTTTACTCTGTAGTAAAAAGTAATGAGGATTTTACAGAGACATTTCTGAATGACAACTCTGAATTAGGCCACAAATCCCTTCTCTTACACTCCTTCAAATTCCTCCTCAGGAAGATCTTTCTTCATGATTCTTACACAGAGCAGCAAAATAAAAGTAGTTTGCATCGGACTAGTCTGCAAACTCCTAATGACAATTAGCAAAACGAAACCACTGATTGCATGTTTTATCTTTTGTTTGACAAATTGTCTTTGCACGTCTCAAGTGTTCAGGAATTCAAACCGTTTCACTGTTTGGACACCGCAGCCTGACAGGACTAAATAAGAAATCCAGTGGGATTTATCAACAGCAATCTCAATTATAGATTTGCTTTTACCTCCAATTTTTTTCTTCTTGTTCAGCCTGACTAAATAAACACAGAGCGAGGAATCTGTAATTTCTGAGGGAGAACAGTTTTAATTAGCTCATAGTACAATGCAGTGTAGCAAAGGATTGTGAAAAATAATAAACTAGAAGCTGCTTCAGCCTCGAGACAATATTGCTTGCAAGTGTTATTCTTACAAAAACCTCCAGTAAGAAAACACTTTAAGGTTGCTGTAAAAAACCCGGATGACTTGAATGACAGGTTAGACCATTATGATGTGAATTGTCTGTTCTTATCTCTTATTTGGAACAGCGTGCCCTTACTGTGTGACTCCCAGGATTGCTCTGGATGGAAGGCAAGGAGATTCCTGCAGTATAGTCCTACAGCTTCCCCTATTTTGAAGCTGCTGGACGAGAGGAACGTATTATCCAATACTTGCATGGACGCAGTACTCATGTGCTACACAATTAATCAATTCAGAGATAACATCATCCCAATTTATACCAGCAACTTAGTTTAAACAGGAGAAACTCCTTTTTGTAGCACAAGGCCTTCTTTTGATTGGCCAGGCTGCTCCTGCACTCTCATGCAGAGGCCATCCACTCTCCCATGCTGCTTCCTCTTCACTGCAGAATTTGCCAAAAAAAGTCACCGTAATACACTTTTGTGAAAGAGCTTGCCTGTGACGCCTGAGATGTTGAAACTTGGCTACATGGAAGGATGAGTAGGAGTTAAGCCCGTTAACACTACTACACTCAGCACCACTGTATTGGCCTCCAGTGAGCTCCTGGGTGGGAGTGAAAGGACAATTTAAGCCTCTGAAGCCCTAAGTAGTCTGCAAGGATCTAAATAATAATGGCAAAATCCACTACTGAAATCATTATTCCATACTGCAGCCTGTGAGGGTACCAGAGAAACAGTCTCTGCAGAAGATGTGACCAGCAGCTTGCATTTTGCCCTGGGAGATCTCCAGTTTTACTCTCCTCACCCAAGCCACTTGTTAACTTTTAGCATGCTGTAACAACCAGTACTCTTGTATTTCAGAGGCAAAGGCAAGACCAAAGGTAGAGAAGGTGTGGAATAACTGCTGTAAGTATACAATGAAGCGCAGGATTATGTATTACAATTTATACAGTCAGAGCACAGACTTATCTGGGCACCTGTAACTATTGCACTGAATCCATGTGTTCACACTTTCCCATCCCAACATCTGTGGAAAATATCTATCCAAACTTATATAAAAAAAAGTGCCATATTTAACCCAAAACGTATTCAAATGAGCTGAATCATATTAATGCCTGTTCATAAGCATTTCCTCAGTTATATTACTCTCTCTTCAGATCTCAGACAAGTGATATAAAGACAAGGCAGTTGATCAAAGTAAAAATTAACCGCCTGTGGCTGAGATTAGAGAAAAAGGTAGTAATTGCTAAATGAGAGAAGGCACCTCCCTGTTAACAGATACACAAAAAGCTTAGGTTTGTATTTGAAACGCTGTGGACTTCACAAGTTTGGGGAAGGCTCTCATAACACTAACTGCATGGTGCTTGGCACTCAAGGGGACAGAAAAGCTGCAACAATTAAGTATTCAAAAGGATTTTTTTGTAATTTGAATTTCAAGTTACATTTGCTGTTTTAAGAACAGATAGACATTCCTATTAAACAGACTGCTGGGAAACTGGTTTGTTTTCAACACCCTTTGTGTTTCTGTCAAAATTGAAGTGGGATAACTGTCTGTCAGTCACTTTGCATTTTCTCAGCCCTTTTCTTTCACTTTCTGCTTCTGCTGTTTACAGAAGAAAAATAGAGGAGCACACAGGAAAAAAATTTTTCCTTCATCACTGCACACTCCTTTCAACCAAGATCTGCAATTCTTGAGGATCATGCAATTTCCACAGAGGACAATATAATCTAGTAATTCCTCTAATGCACTTCAAAATGTGTTTACCATGTGCCAGTGCTATCATTTGTCACTCCACAGGGAATTACAGGAATTCCAACATAGAGCACTCATGAAGTTATTTTTGCATGGAAAATTAGTGTGAGCTGTTTCTGATCTCTAGGAGTTGTTTAGCACTGACCTCTATTCTCTAAAAAAGAAACAACTCTCAATACCTTCTTCAATCCCCTAAATAAACTGTTATATCATATAAACATACTTGTGAATAGAAGACAAACATTTTCTTATGCTTATTTTAGACAAACATCTGCAAAGATTGAGTCAGGTTTCTCAAATTCATCACTTTTTGCATTTCTTGTAATCTAGAACAACTATATGGTGTTTCACAGACCGTATCAGCATAAATAGACCACTTTTATGAAACGAAATACATGTTGAAAAAATGCATGTTCAGCCAGTGTTACAAGGAATCCTCTCTTCTCCAGCTCACCATTTTCCTGCCTCTAAGATGCCAAGGAGAGGACATCAACAATACAGACAGCTTGATTTAGAGAATTTTAAAATGAACATATTGTCTTTTGAGATAACTAGTACTGATACTTCTTCTTTTTGACTTAACACTATATTCTTGGTTATTGATTTTCTTTTTTAATGTTTCCACCTGATATGCTAACTTTGAGAGCAACAAAGGTCCTGTTCTGCTTGGAATACAATCCACTGCAGCGCTGTTGGATGCTACATGTCTTTGCCACTTCTCTCTGTGATTTAAAAAGACACTGATGAATCTTCTGTTGGGAAGGAAGATACCTTGAATGTCCTGTGACAAGGAGGAAGATGGGGGCTGCAGGAAGTGGAAGAAAAGTAGGAGGCTTGTGCAGTGAAATTGGTTGGACTAGATGATCTGAAATGTCCCTTCCAACCTAGGCAATTGATTCTATGAATGTTCTTTCACGTTTGCTCCCAGGTATGATCTTTGTGAATCCACACATAATCCAGTCTTCTGACTTTGACATAAATATCTCACTATTTGTACAGTGTTTCTTTACTCATTTGATGATTAGTAATGGAATTTCATGGAACCAGTACATTTCTTGAGGAGTATTTTGCTATAATAAAGATTATATCTTACTAATGCTTATAAATATCTGAAGGGCAAGTGTCAAGAGGATGGGGTCAGACTGTTCTCAGTGATGCCCAGAGACAGGACAAGGGGTAACAAATATAAGCTGGAACACAGGAAATTCCATCTAAACTTGAGGGAAAAGTTCTTTACTATGAGGGTGCCAGAGCATTGGAACAGGCTGCTCAGAGAGGTAGTAGAGTCTTGTTCACTGGAGATGTTCAAAACCCACCTGGATGTGCTCCTGTCCAGCCTGCTCTAGGTCAACCTGCTCTGGCAGGGGGGCTGGACTAGATGATCTCCCAAGGTTACAATTCTGTGATTCTCTATTTCTGTTTAAATCAACAATTCTGTTAACATATAACTGAAGAACTCAAGTTATTAAAAGAGACTAATACTTTGGAGGATGAATATTAACGTGGTACATAGCAAAAAACTAGCAAGTACATTTCTCGTCAGAGCTTGAATTATTTTTTTTTAATTTTGCACTGATCTGCTAATTTGAAGCTAATCAGAATATCAGTTCTGCTTACTGAACACTATAAAATTAACATCTACAGGCAATTTTTCTGCAGCTTGGCAATGTAATGCATCAATCAGAAAACAATGTGTCTCCAAGTCCTTTGGTATTTCCTTATTTTCTAAATAGAGTTCACATAAATAAATTGCAATGTTGTTATTATGGTATAGGTAGGTTATTTTTAACAACATTCAGAATTGCATGCAGCTAATTTAGGTTGTCTTCATTCTACAGGCATCTTGTAAGAGTAAGTTTGTTGTTATGTACAGCTCTGAAATAAAACAATTGCTCCACTTCTGGAGCACACATTTTTAATCTGATTTACCTCAGCAAAAATTAACTGCCTTGTCTTTTAATATCTATGCTCTTCTGAGGTGTGTCCTTTCATGTGGAAACTGTACTATTTAACGTTATTGCTGTCTGTGTATGCACACAGACACACAACACATGCAAGACAATATATGCTTGTATATATGTATATAGGCCAAAGCATATATGAAGAGGATTACGTAACTGTAGGTTAGAACATATGTAATCTGATAATCACAAAACACGATCAAGATCAATTGGAATGAAAATATCAAAGAGGAGTGATTCTGTAGCCTGATCTGTAAATGGTATCTCACACCGAATACTAGTAAAAATCTGTCTCCCTCAGTGCTCTACTGAGCCACTGGATGGCATCAACCTATAACATAATCAGTGGCTGCTGCTTTTATCTTTTTACAATTCTACTGATTATTCTCCCATTTGCAAATGCTTTATACAATCTGTGCACTCTTCATCTCAAACCCCAGTCCTGTGAGTCCATCCCTTTGGGAAAAAAGTTAACACAGTTTATTATCCTAATAGATATACTAACTGTGACCTTATCCCCATTTCAGTAACTGATTTTAATTATACTACAGTATACAGCACCAGATGCACAATACTGGAATAGAAATCATTTGTTCTCTTTTATACAGTTCATAGAGTCTAAAAAACTCTTTCAGGATTCATGAACCTTTTAGGTTGAACAGACTTTTAAATAAACATATAGAGTGTGAAAGCATGTACTGTCAAAGAAATTTCTTGGTTTATATCTGGCAATATCTGCTGGTAAATCAGGAGAACTATATATCTAGTCAAATTCCATAAAGAAGAAATACTTATTTAAAAAAAAATTTCTGAAATTCAAATATGGGAACTTTTACTGAATACTCATTTATAATGCCTGTGAAAAGCCATGAGTCTCATGTTCAAATAACTTCCCTCTTGTCAAAGGTATTGATTTCACAAAACCGTACATCTGGCTGTAAAGTTAACGCTGTCAATGGGAATCTTTGTAGGCTGAGTTATTTGCATGCACGTCACACTTTGCAGGAATGGGGCCTTTATGGACTCAATTCTGCCTTCAAGTATATCTGAACAACTCCATTTCAGGCCAATGCAAATTAGAAAGAAGAACTGAGTGCTGTTTGTATAGTTTGGCATCACTGATAGTCTTCTTCTAAGGAGAGGAAAAGTGCTTCACTAGGATGGCCAGATTGTTATAGATAAATGTTGAAATTCACTGGTTCAGCTGTAATGCAATACTGTCAAATCTGTACATGAATTTGTACATACTATTCCAGCTACGCTATGTACATCCAGCAGGTGGTACTTGCATGGATGGCCATTGCAAAAAAAACCCCAAACCCAAATAGGACTGACAGTATGTCTTATGTACTCCCTAGAGAAATTGCAAGGTTTTTCACTGCCCATAGAGGGTACACTAGCCAAGATCTACTGTTAGAAACCGCATAATTCTAGTTCATGTTACAATTTGCAATCTCATCCCCATCAGTGTTTATGCCCTCATGCTGTTTCTGCTTCACTTGAGGGCAGGAGTCAGCTCCGTTTATCTCTGAAATATTCAACAATGAGCATCCAGTAACAGTCCCTATAATTCATTTTGGGCTGTCTTAATTAAAATGAGATTTATTAGAGAGAAAGAATCAAATTAAACTTTAAGCAGAGTAAAAAAATAGTCAGATTAATGTCATGATAAATTTAACTCTCTAGGCCAGACTCTTTCTCTTTTTTAAGGTTGCAATTTATTAGATAGATAAGAAGGAATTTAAAAACCTACATTTCAGAAAGTTAATTTGCTGCTGCCCAACAGCAATGTGCTCTTGAGGCTAGATCCAATAAATGATGATCCCAAAAGTAAGGATGGGAAGACTATCTTTAAGGCATCTGCTGTCACAGGTTTGGTGGCTAGATTAGATATGTGGACATATATAGATATTCTCAAATGGGAACCTGAGCAATTAGTATCTAGAGTAGAAAGCTGCCTATACTTAGGCAACAGGAGAGCAGGATCATTAAATCTTGCTTTTAGGCACATCATTCAGATTCCTCTTTTTTTTTCTCCAGCACAAAATCCACTAATCAAATGTACCTCTGAGTTTTACTTTAAAAACAAAGCTAAGGAAAGACATGATCTTCCACTGCCCCATAAAAATTGGTATCTCAGAATCAGGCGTCAAGAAGAGCTTCCTTGTTCATTGAATAAAATGCAAAAAAACCTAACCTTGATATTAGGGATCAATCATCTACAAAGACAGTTTTTGTCTCCAACCCAGTAATGCACAGTGACATAATTTTTTGAAGAGACAAATGTTCCTACAAAGAAGAGTTAATGCTTGGTTATTATGGAATTGATTGATGCACTGGGAGCTTAAACGCTGAGGAGGGAGTTGAAACTGGTGTAATATTTCTTGAGCAAACAAGCTGACCATCATCTTGTTCTTTACAAGAAAGGGGCAACTGTCACAGAGGGTTGGGGCTTTTTTGGTCTGTCAGAACGAGTTAAACATAATGATGTCTGGAATAAGCTGCTCAAGCTTAATAACAGGAATGATGCTTCCCAAGTACCGGGGCAAAATAAGGTAAGAGTTTGCTCCATTCTGCCAAAACTGAGGCAACTTAATGTGTGTGTTATCATCCTGGAGGATTTTAAAGCAATAAATGGAGTGATACTGGTTTAGGTGACAGCTGCACAGGAGTCTTCAGTAGTTTGGGATTTAATTACGTAATTCTGCTCAAGTCCCAGCTAAGGTGCTTGAATTTCTACTCTTTAATTTTAGTTTTTTGACCTTTCAGCCTGTTTTTCTTCATATCACATATCAGCTAACATTGCAAAACTAAAAACAAAAGTCAGCAATCAGTAATACTGCTCTGTAGGCCCAAACTTCTTTTCAGAGAGCTTCAGGTCTTAAAACAAAATTTACTAAACCCTAATATAACTCAGTCTATGAAGCTGGTTGGGCTGCTATTTACACTCAAGAATCAAAACTATGTGGACTCAGAAAGAATCAGAGTGCTAAGTCTTTAGCACTGGCTTATGCAGGTGTCAGAAAAAGAGAAAAACTGGTCTTTCTAGCCCCAAATATTGCTGGTGTGGAGAGATGGCGTCTCAGCATTGATTTCCTGCTACTTTATTCCATCACTGCATGGAGAGGCTGTTGCCACTGCTCACACCTATTCAAATAAGACTAAGTAATGCTTTGAAAGATCTCTGGGTATGTCTACACCAATAAACTTCTGCAGGAAAGTACTGCTGGAGCAGTGGTATGCTTTTTGGGTTGAAAGGGAGTTATCTCTCTGAAAAAACCAAAAGTTTTTAGTCTGGTTTGCTCTGATAACTGACTTCAGGTGATGCAGAAGAGGCCCATAGTGCTAGTGTGCAACAAAATGCAATAATGAGAGCTGTTAAGGCGTGTCTCAGTCCAGAAGCACCACTGTGTTTGTTTCTGCAGGGATGTTCTGGCTAACTGATTGTGCAATCATAGCCCATTGTTCTTTTTGGTCTTATTGTTCTTTTTATTTAAGAACCGTGTGGTGAAATCCCTGTCCCTATCAGAACATATCATTGTGATGTTTCTGGGAAAATCCCTTTCTGCCTCAAAAGTCATGAAAGTGCTTTTCTCTACACATTAGGGGATGCCTCCCCTCCATTTCTCCACAGGATGGAGGACATGCAACAGTTTTAGTAAGTGGCCCTCAGAATTCTGGACCCAATTTTTAGGTTGGATTCAAGACCATTAAGGAATTATGGCCTTGTATTTTCATCTCAGCTATACAATCTTACTCTTATATTATTTATATTGGGTAAGGGAACACAGATTAGAAACAGATTTATGCCAAATAGACAGAGACCAGATTAAAATAGCCTGTCTGAATATTTTATCTGGTCTGACTCTCTGGAAGGCTTGTCTAGATTGGTTTAGTTATATTGAATAAAAAATTGCTCTTCTAAGAAAGCACTTTCTGCTTTCCCCCCTTTGACCCTTTCTATTTCTCATGCTGTCAGTTACTTCTGGATTAAATCCACTTTTCTCCTCAAATCCCAGTCCAGTGAGTGCATGTCATTTGCTTGTAAAAATCTGACATAATTCATCATCTTATCAGAGAAACTGATTGTAACCCTATCACCATTCCAGCGATACAGTGTCTGATCGGGTGCTCCGTCTGAAGTAGGCAGAATAGTTTTTTGTTCCTGGTAGATTAGCCATGTCTCTCATTTGTGCTGACATACACATCGAGCTCTAGTTGTACTTCCCAGTTCCATCAGAATTCACTATTTCAAATGCACCTGCCACACAACTGGTATGTTACTCAATGAAAAGAGGTCAAGGTGCAGGAGTCTTGGATGACATGTCAATCACTCTTGCCTGAAGAGAAATCACGTTTTGTCTCTGTATCTTAAAAGAAACGGTCCATAACCCTTAGATTTCTGCCAGCACATATTCTTCTTGTTATTAAATATGAATTATTTATGTTTAATACATTTTAATCTGTCATAGCGTTGAACAGTTTAATGTAAAATATTCCATTCCATCATTGCTGAACAAATCCATGTAAGTGCTAGCGCCATCCTTCATACCAAAAATAACTTGAAAACAAATAACCAGCCACTTATCAAAACAACAAAGAAATTGTGTTTTCTCATTACTCACCTATCACATGAGTACCGATTGAATTTCCTGCATGAATGATTAATACGTTACAAAAAGAAGAATGAACATTGGACAAACACTGTGTTAAAAAACAAAATTTGCTCTATTAATACATATTAATTTGCCATAAAGTTCGCAACGCTTTTATATTTGAGAATAATTTTGCTGAGTATTTTAATCCTAAATCCAGAATAAATAAGGGCCTCAGAAATCACAGAAATGTATTCAGCTAGTTGGGGAATGATTTTCTAACTAAAACAATAGCTAACCAATTACACTAATTATAATAATGTCAACAGTACAAATGTCATTGTAGCATTGGTATAGCTTAACAGGAGAGACACCAACAATTGCAAAGATAACATTCAAATTTGCACATACACAGACTCCAGAAGAGGGAGAGCACTTAAAAAAAAATAATAATCCAGGTTATTTCTATATAACCCTTCCTCCCCACCAATCAAATTAGCTGACTTATTTATATGTTCACTGAATTTACCATAACCAGTTTTCTGAAATATTTGTCTCGATGTATCCCTTGTACAGGGATACTCTCATAGCCCTTACACAGTTTGGCTGGTGCATACATATAAGGACTTCAAACATCTCATCTCAGAGATTTTAGAAACTTGTATTCCATCTACCATTTTCAGCCACCCTAGAAGCACAGCGAGGTGATGGTGTAAAGAGAAAGACAAATAGATAATACAGTCAACATAGACAAAACATTTGGAATGACTCTCATTTCTTAAAAGCAAGTAGATTTGGATTCTAGTAAGAAACCTTTTTTATAAGGATGCCAGGGGACATCTCAGAGAGCCTGGAGTGTGGCCTCTTATGGCATAAAATGGTGTGTTTTCAAGTCATTACTCATTCTCCTTCTCGTACTGTCTGGATTAGCCTTTCACATTACCTGGCAGCCTGGGGTTTGTTGACTGTTTAAAATAGTCTGGTGGGTGGTTGTTTACACCTGGTAACTGCTGTGCTGTGCAAGTTATTTCATGCTAAATGTATAAGGTTGAAAATTGCTCCCTTAGACAGTGAACACAGCCAATGTAACAAGCACAGTGCAGTCTGTCAGGATGTGAAGTGTGACTTCTTTTTCAGGAGAACAAAATCATTGCAGCCAAACCGGATTGTCTGAGGAAGAGTGGATGGCTATGCCTTCTGTTTGCATGTGTTGAGGCAACGACACAGCATCTGGTAAAACCATACATTTCCAGGGAGAGAAATATGACACTGAGACTGTTTATGTTCAACCACTCCTGTGAGAAGACAGTGCTAGAGAAGTGATACTATAAATGCCCATATGCTGCTTTGGACTGGCAGCCAGGTCTGAAATAGCCTCAGGTGAAATCTTGCAAGTGACCTGATCTAGGTTTTTCCTGCTCCAGCAGGACGATTGGACTAGATGATCTTTCAAGGTCCCTTCCAATCCCTGATATTCTGTGATTCTGTGAAGCCATGTGGGATAAATATTATAAAGGCATTGTGATGCAAGGATTTATAGTGACCATGTTGATGATATTGACCTGAAATCATGCTGAAACTGCTCAGGACCCCAGGGATGCTCTTATGGAACCAATAATGGAGCTGAATTCAAGGAAGGCCCTAATGAGCATGAGCAAGGCAGATGTCACCATCCTGAGCTGAAGAACCATATACAGAAATTGACTGAGCTGTATTGGTTATAGACCCCCATTTTGTCTTGGATGAGCAGTAGGAAGCAATACAGCTAGCAGCAGAAAGTTCTTCTGAAGTTCTGAGCTGGAAGTAAGATATGTCACTTCTTCAGGAGACATTGGTTTGCAAAACCTATTTGCAAATGATTTCAGGTGTTGGAGAAGAAGGAATAGCAACTGCAAAATGTGGGAAGCAAAAGGTAGGCCTTTCAGAAATTTGGCTAAACATGCTCCTTTTTACTTAGCAGGAGATGAGAAGATGCCTTATTCCTTGCTCTGTTTGCAAGATGCTCTTGTGTTAGGATCTAACCATTACTGTTTCATGTATCAAAAAAGTTTCCTCTTATCTGTTCAATTAATTGAAGTGTGGATTTGAAGTCTATCAAAGAATAGATGTTTAGCTGTCACAAAGAACTTTCAACCTTTCAGTGACATCTGTCATTAACTGGAATGCCTCAACAACTTGTATATATGAGCCATGATGCATTACACCACAATTACAGGGGCTAGAAAGATGCATATACACAGAGGGAAAAATGTGTGTACATATTTTTTTCATTATTTTCAGTACTTCAAAAAGATTTCTAATACATCACGGAACCACAGAATTGTCAGAGTTGGTAGAGACGTCTAGAGATCATCTAGTCCAACTCCCCTGCCTAGAGCACATTACTCAGGACTGCATTCAGGCAGGACTTGAAAATCTCCAGGGAAATGTAGGGGAAGTAAGTGTGACTTTAAGCAACATCAGAATAAAGCATTAAGGAATATGGAAAGAGACATTAAATACAGGAAAAGATTCTATAGTAAAGGTGTAATGTCAACATGATTGACGATGATAATATCAAGCTTGGGTCCAGAGAGATATAAGCAACAGAACTGATAATAAATAACAGATTTTTCAATTATAAGGAAGTCCCAATCCATCTAATTTCTTTAATTGTCTGATCTGTAAAATATTTTCCAAGAAAAACATCTCTATTTAACCAAAGCAGAATTCCTATAAGCCAGAAAGATCCTACCTTGTGGTAGCTATTATTCTTCTACACTGTCTGGGTAGTGTGAGATACAGAAAGTGGAGAGTCCTGATAACTGAATTGCTATGCTGAAGCCAATTTTAATGGTAAATCAGAATATGTCTTTCACAGAGATTGAGCTCTCTAAGGAGGAAGTTACAGAGCAATTAGAGATGCAATAACAGTAAGTCATCAGGACCAGATGGTATTTCATTCAAGGATTGAAAGGAATAATGTGAAAGAATGTACTGAAGAGGATATTTATTCTGCAGCTTCCAAAGAGACAGGCTTCACTCTCTCAGCAGAATTAACAGCGTACTGCATAGTCACTGACAGTTGTCCAGAGTCTCTGGTGACACAAGAGTGAGCTCTAGTTTCTGTGATCTTGCTGCTCCCTGAGTAAAGGAATGAGTCCTACCCTATAACTCCGAAAGTAAATGCATTTAGACTCTGAAGAAAATTTGACTTTCACAGAGGGTGATTTCTATTGAGAAAACAGATTTCAAGAGGTCAAGATGAAACTCGCCAACTTTACCACAATACCACATAGCAAAATCAAAATTAGTAAAAATGCAGAAGGTATTGCATTTGTTTCTTCCTGAAATAGCTAACTTATCAACAGCCATGTGGTTTAAGCTAGATTGGTTTTGTCTATGAAGCAAATACAAAACTCTAGCTAGCAAGAAATATCCTAGTGCCAAGGGTCAAACTGTTTCTGATATGTAATGTGCAAACAGGTGCAACACATCTCTCATGGCATAAGATTACAGGATTACCCAAAGGAATACTGCCCCATCCCAGAGTAAGATGTACAAGATGTACTTCTGAGCTAAAACCACTTCTTCGTTGTGAGTTGTTCCTGAAACTCCCTTTGGTTCTCTTAAGTGTTACATGTTTGGTGGCTGCTGACCATAAATAATTTTATTTCATGGGGTCTGGAAGCTTGGGCTGCTTTTCGTGCATTTGCTTTTTTGGCTGCCCAAAGTTTACCATAAGCCTCTTGTCTGTAAAGATGGAAAAGAAAATTAGCTGACTGCAAAGGAAATAATAAATACAGAAATTACTAAAGACATTTATAAATGTTTTCATTTATAGCAGCATCAGAGTATTTCATGTGTCATACCTTATCTACCACACTAATCCAACAGATTTTTTTAATTGCCTTTGTACTAATGATTAAGAATTAAGCAGCTTTGGGCTTACAATGGCAATAATGAAGGGGACCGAAGTCTGTATAGATAGCTACATCTGACACAATATTTTCATATTTAATACCAAAGACTCAAAAGGTTTATTAGGTAAAAGGTAGAACAGATGAGCTGATGTTAATGACTGGCATTCAGATGTTTAAGATCAGTACCAACTATTTCAGTAGGTAGGATATATAGTATTGTACATTGACTGTGCATGTATTTCAATCATGCCACGCCATGCTGGCCAATAAGAACTGATTAGATGTTGAAGACAAAATCAACCTCTAACATTTAGCAGCTGGAAAACATGTTTCCTTTCTTTTTCTGGGCGCTTCTGCATATTGAGCTAGCTCTACCATATATCCAGAAAACACTGTGCATAATCCAGTGCAATTAAACCTACTATTTATGCAAGTTATTCTTAAAAAACAGCAACTGCTTCTAAAGATAGCAAAGCTGATCCTAAAAAGACAGCAAAGCTGATCCTAAAAAGACAATCTTGGAAAATGTAGATAGAATCAACTTAAATCAGAGCCAAGGAAACTGTCTGAGTGTTTAGTTGATAAGTTAGTAAAACAATGATGGATAAAATTTGAGATGATTAAATTTAACATTTGATCTATCAGATAAAAAAAAAATAAAAGCACATTTTTTGGCACATCTTGTCCTCCCTGAAGTGTGTCTGTACCTAGGGCACTTTTCATGTGTGAAATGTCTTTGCAGCAACCCCGAGTAGTCTCTACCCAAAAAAGCCAATCCCAAACCTGGGTGTCCGAAGTAGAGCTGATAAAACAATAAAGCAACAATGAATGTAATAATGTATACTGGGTTAGAGCACACCATAGCAGAAAACTGCTATCTTCACACTGTTCAGGAGGGTGAAAAGTCAAAAGGTTATATATTTCAGAACTAATAAAAGCAATACTTATTTTACATATTTATATATAGAGTGAACTGAAGTGCGTTACTAAAATTTGCTGGTTGTGCTAAATGGTTTCAGGCATCAAAATACTACAAAGGACTTAAGCTACAGAAGTATTTGCACCAACTGGGGAGATCTGACCGTCTTACACTAGATGTTACAAAAATGAGCCCTTCACCCACTGAAAGCACTATGCCAACACTCACTAAATCCCTGGAAAAAAAGCTTACTTTTGTTTGAGCTGTGCAGGAGTATAAATTTTATGACACAGGTGGGAAAACAGAGGCACAAGATTATGGTGGCTAATTCTATGCCATATGTTCAATTCCAGCAGTTCCAGGGCACCCATCCATACTCCTCAAGAACCCTATCCATAAACATACATTCATAATTTTGAATGCATAGTTGAAATTAGAGGATGGAAATATAAGGTGCACATAAAAAACTTGCATTTCTAAATTTTACCAATGAGACCCAAATATGTGGCCCGCTAAAACTTTGGAGTGTTGTGGGCAATACATAGTTCACTAGCCATTTAAATTCTGAAGTCAAGTTAAAACTGTGTACTGTATAAACTCTATTAAATTTTTTCCCTTTCAGAAAAAAATACTGAATATAACTGGACAATTTTCAGGACATCTGGGATGGAGAACATAATAGAAAATAACTATATTGAACCTGTTTCATTTAAAACTTTACCTATGTTTACCTGCATGAATTGCAAGGGCTCCAGAAGTGAGCAGCTGGGGTGCTTCTGTGCTTTGATGTTTAATTGGGATGAAACCTTTTCTTTCTGCAACATGCAGAAAAGCAGAGACCGGCTCTGCCACTCTTTTTCCAGGCCTGTAACAGCCATGGCAGTTTCAAATCCCATCTGATAGATGTGTCAAGCCTGTATAAAACTAATCCAGTCCTCATATTCAGTTTCAGGGCCACACTCAACCCAGATGCAAAAATATAGCTCACTGTAGCAGTCTTTGTAGTAATAAGAGTAAAATTTCAGCTACAATACAATTAAAATGGCTACTGTAAAGGAAGCTGTTAGTAACTTCCAGATTGTGGATGCTCATGTGCGCCCCTGGCTTAAATAGAAACAATATTACTGCTTATCTTTCAGGGATACTGGGAAACAAATAAAATGATTGTAATTCTTCTTTATTTTTTTCCATAAGTCAAAAGCTAATTACTTCACAGATGGCAGAATGGCGAACGGAATGAATGCAGTCAGCTTGCCTAGAAAACTGGATTCCAGAACATGTGCAGTGAAATGAGACAGAAAAAAGGGCTGGCAAACAATAAATATCTATTTCCTTTTTGCTTTAAATAGACTAAAAGATCAAGAGAAATATATGCCTGATATTTATCCGAGTAAATAGCAATTACATTACTAGGTATATCGTTCCACAAGCAATCTCAGAAGGAGGGATGAGCACTAAATTGGCTAGTAAAAGATATCCCTCCATAATAATTTCTTTCGTTCATATTCTTTAATCAGAATAGATTGAGATAAATAGCCCTAAGGTTCACTGATATTCTACCTTATTTCTAACAGTGATAGAGATCAAGTTTTTATTACACATTTAAGGGTTATAAAGAAAATATTTTCATGGTTTTTAAGTGTATCATCTGTAGGAACACTATAGGCAGTAATTTGCAGCACTCATGGTCAGCACGCACGAAATGTTTAATGCCCATAGCAAAAGATTCACTTTAATTCTCCTGTGTCAAAGTGGTTTGTCTACCTCAATGTATAGTAAATTTAACAGTGACATCCTATTAGCAAACTATACTAAAAATGAGAATGTCTAAGAATGAGCAAAGCTAAAATATTAGGGATCTAACATTACAGTCAAGACACTAAAGCTACAAAAGTAACATGTCAGTTTTGGCTAAACTTGTCAGGCACGTCTACATGACTGCACTGTAAATACTGGATGCAATTGAATGCTGGATTCTCCTTAGACCTTACCTGATCCACTAGGTGTAATTATTTCAAATATTATATCGTTTGTCTTTATCACATAGCCATCAGAGCCTTCCCACAGGACCCCACCACCTCCCTCTTATCTCACCTTAGGTTATGGAAAGAGTGTATTTAAAATAGCTGTGTTTGAAAAGCCACACACAGGTGATGTGAAATATTAATGAAACAACTTCTATTGTCTGAATTACAACACTTCACTGCTAATTTTTTTAAAATTTGTACATTACCATAGTAAGAGTTCTTTCATTGTGACCTGTAAGGAGCTTCAGCTCTGAACTGCTGTTGCATGAACTTGGGTACTTGCAGTAAAAGGTGTGCAATCAGATTTTGTCAGTCAATATACATGAAATATTTTCCACATTGACTTTACAGAAGTGACAGTATTTACATAGATATCCATGGATCCCTTACAGTACTAATGGAACAGTCTGATCCACCATAAAGGATTTTATTCTGATGTGATACTTTGGCACCTGAAATGACCTGATTTACACTCATTTCTAACAGTAGCTTTTAAATGTGTGATAAACCATCCATTGAACTCCGAAGTGTAGGTACTGATTCTGTTGAATTCAGTAGAACATCAGAATAAAGAAAGTGGTCGATCCAATAATCTAGACCTACACACAAGGCAGCGAGAGTGACAAACTGGAAGAGGGTAGATTTACATTAGATATCAGGAAAAAATTTTTCACTATGAGGGTGGCGAGACACTGGAAGAGGTTGCCCAGAAAAGCTGTGGATGGCCCATTCCTGGAGGTGTTCAACGCCAGGCTGGATGGAGCTTTGAGCAACCTGGTCTAGTGGGAGGTGTCCCTGCATGTGGCAGGGGTGTTGGAACTCAGTGATCTTTAAGGTCCCTTCCAACCTGCACCATTTTATGATACCGTGTTTCTAAATATTGTCGTCTGGGGAGAAAAGAGATTATTTTGGAAACAGATATATTTAAAAAGTAGTTGAAAAAATGAAGTTCCTATTTAAGCACTATCACGATTATGCCTGTGTTTTTAAAAACTCCAGGGCCTGATCTTGGCAATTCTAGGCCAATAAACCTCACATCTAAACCTGGCAAATGGGCTGAAATGATAAATTAAGCAGAATGAAAAGAGACCTGAGAGACCAGCCTTGCTGGCATGATCTAATTGGCATGGATTCTGCAAAGGAATTATCTCTTACTGTTCGTTGACTGCAAATAAAGTAGTGGCTATGGGAGAAAAAGTTAATATATTTCATTTAAAAATTCAAGTTTCTACAAAAGAGGGTACCACAAAGCTATCAGGTTTAGGGCAAAATACATGCAAAACCAATGAACTGCAAAAAGATAATACCACTATGCACATGACAGAAGGGGCTGATTCCAAACATCTGATTTTAGAACCCCGTATAGGTGCAGGGGGTCTTTTTGTGAGTGTTTTTGTTGTTGTTGTTTTTATTTCAGATAGAGTGATTCAAAGCTTCTAATTATCAAAGTATATAAGTTAGACATCTGAATTCCCAGTGGAGTCAATGACAGAGCTAGTCTCTCTGTGGTCCCTGTGAATTCAAGAAGATTCAAGAGGTCATCAACCTGAGCTATTTACATCTGGTGCAGGTTATTGCTGCTGTAGCAGACATGACAGAATGGATGATATACTTGCTGCAATTTGGTGCTCACATATTAACTTAAAATCACTGCTGACTTTCTTCTAGGTTAATAACTCAGGTGGCACACTGTGGCAGCCAAAATGCCATTCTGTCACTTCTGTTAACAGTCTGGAGAGCCCCAGTAGATATCAGGCTTGGATGTTTGGTGACAGTAAATTGCCCAGAGACCATCTGCTAGGGCACAGCTGATGGTAACCAAGGTGCTTCTAAAAGGCATTTTCACTGCTCTTCCTAAGTGAAAGCTGTCTCAGGAGTGCTAAGCTGTGCCTGACCACCCACCCCTCCCAGGAGCTTCTGCTCGTGCATGAAGGTTGCGCGGGAGACATTTCAGTCTGCCAGATCCAGACCTGAGAATCCTATTCTGAACCTACCTGCCTCTCCTTTTAAACAGGAGAAAGACTGCATAAACAAAAGCCAACATCACTGGGAACAGCAAACCCACCAGAAAAGGGGACTATCTAGTAGTCTTCTTACTGACATGGACCTGTACCCACAAAAATGCCAAAGAAAGTAAAAATCCACTGGTTAGCTAAAATCTGAGAGGGTGAGCGCAGCTGGATTTTGACCCTGCTCCCAGAAATCTCTCTGCTTTCCATCACACAAATGGGCAATATAAAATAAAAAAAAATATCTGATTTCAAGAATGGGTTATGCTAAATAGATTACCCTAACACAATCTCATTCATCTGCTACAATTACATATAAAGAATGCACATGAAAGAGAAGCAGCAAACAATGGTACAACCAAATCTAGCCCTTTCCAAATTAATGAGTGAAATGAACATTGAAAACCTAGTGCTATTTGTGGCCTGAATAGAAATTCTTTGCAGAGCCATACAAAGAAAAAAACCTGGAATATGGGTAGGACACAATCTTGTTTAGTATCTATGCAACACAACCTTGGTTACTGTAGCAAAACCTGATATTACCCTGTCAGTCTTCATAGAACTCAAATAGATCACTTCTGCAAAGCATTACTAAGACTGTTCATCCAGCCTTCCAGTTACATAGTGAAAACTACATTAATTTGCTTGTGGTTGGATAGGATCATGGTACATCAGCTTTTCCCCTAACCTTATACACACATAAAGAGAGAAATCCTGCAAAATATAGCTTCATGGCATGCACACAGAAGAGGTGGAAATATGTCGTGCGTCTTGCTCTTCCACACAGTAGAATAACAACAGGGCTTTTTTTCATATTCAAGTTTATCCAGCATGATTTTAGAACCAAATCTGGAAAAAAACCCCATCACTTAACCATATGCTTCTCTTTAAGTATGAGTCACCTGTTGACTTCAGTGTGACAACCCATATGCTGAAGGAGTACAACATACTGAAATACTTTCTTGATTTGGAACCAAAGTTAGAAAAAAGATATCTTTCTTTTAGCGACCTGAAATGGTGTGAAATCCCCAATGTGAAAGATTTGCAGATTGTATCAGGATAACAAAAAATAGAAAATAATTACACATAATTGGGAAGATGAAAAAGAAAGGGATTACAAAATGGCAAGGAAACTTCTATATTCTGGGATGACTAGCAGGAGATTAATTCATGGTAATACAAAATTGTATCACTACTTTTGTTGTTGTTTGAATGCTACAGAGCACTTTAATTTCAAGTGCCTTATCTTTTGCCCATAGTCAGTAAGTAATTCTCTGAGACTGAAGACTCACCACAGTGAATGGTTCTGGAAAATACACATGGAAATGCAAGGTTATAAAGGTATCCTCAAGGTTAATTCCTAATAAATACCAAAACTCTTCAGCCTCAAGGCCAATCCCTTCAGCTAACTTAATAGTATGAAGTTTAAAAAGTAAAACAAACAAAATTTTATACATATCAGATAATATTTGAATTCTTCCATTCTTTCACACTGGTCATTTGGGATATAGTCCTTTAGGGAAAATGCAACTGAACCACAGTAAAAGCTCATAACAATAATGAATTACAATTGCAAGAGTGTAAAGGTAGAAGGTTTACCTCCTAATTTATTCTATCAAGGTGACACATTGAAATGAATTAATTACTGTAAACTTTTATTAGCAATGAAGTAGACTGCAAAATCAGTAAATATAAAAAAATATTATATATAAGACATCATAAAATTCTAATGATTTTATTACAAGGTAATATAATTTTAGATCAATTATGGGAATATCAGTTATGTTTGTTCTATGAAGAAAAAGAGAGTAAAACACTCAGATTTGCTTGAGTAAGCTAAGTATCTTACATTTAGTCTAACAATGAGAACTGTCAGATTCCCATCTTTCCTATAAATCACACCAATGTAGGCATTCGTTTTCATCTTTGGTTACATAAGCTCTTGACTGTCTCATCAAAATAATGAACATAACAGGCAAATTCTGTGTATTAATCAGTATCTCTCATGTATGTAAACTCTGTTACCTGTTTGTTGAATATGATGTTGCTGCTCAAAGCACAGAAGCCATATATTTTCAGGTCAAAAGAGACTGAGTTAAATAATATGCCCTGTTGCATCAACGAGACAACAACTTTTATCCAGTGATACCTTCACAGAAACAACTTTCTCTTTTATTATGCAAATGAAAATGATCTGCTCTGGAGTCCGTTTTGGAGAAAGCTCTCTGGTTTTAAATTGAGGGTTGCAAAGAGATGGGTATTTACTACATGATCAGGATGGCCTAATGGCTAATTACTGGTGTATTTAAAATGTTCTGACTAGCTTCTTTCTGTGGGCATTGATAATTTTGATTGTCACTCAGTAAATCTCTTATTGTTTGCCAGATCAAAAGGTTAGCTAACTTGTATTTTTTTTTCTGTGTATGGCTATTTCTGAATTTACTTTAATATTGTATTTGAAAATAAGGAACCCCGATTACAGTAACTGGTAAAAAAGTCAGATCAGGCTCTAAAAAGCTCAAAACCACTCAGTAAAGCAAGAGAGCAGTTATGAATTGTGTGTATTTGGGCATTTTAAACCTGCAGTTGATACCTTTTCCAAAAGCTATTTATAGCTCAGAGGAATATTCACTGAGCTGTGCAGTCCCAGCTCTCCCACTTATATATGGTAATATTTCTGAACATTCAGACCTAGCATCAGTCAAGGCCTCTTAGTGCTATTGTTCAGGAGTAAGTACGTATCATGCATTTCATGAGGTTATACAAGGACGTTTTTAGGCAGAGCCGAACACAAACCCCAGCTTTCTAATGTCACAGCTACAAATATTTTCCTTTGTTAAACTGCACCACAGAAAAAATTTCCTAAAACATATGCAATATTAGTGTTGTTCCAGCTTTAGTGTTTTAATGACATAAGAAAAGAAGATAAGAAAAGCAGGTTTTGTAGGAGGAGGTGATATGTTTTGTTAGATTGACTATAAAAAAAGCAGATAAATCTATGGATTTATGAGTTTATCAACACATCTGAAAAGGAAGCAAAAATTTCAAACTAATGCAGGAAGAGAAAAAATGTTTTGAGTTAAACTTAATTTTGTTATGTACTCAAAAGAACTTGAGACAAAAGGATAGTTAACACTAATGGCTAAAACAGGTATTTTTATCGCTTGCTTTTTCCTGGATTGAGGAAGAAAAGCCAGGCATCAAGTACCTAATTTACCACCTCAGCATCATTTATGATTGTACTTCTTACTAGGCACTGTACTATAGTTCTTATAGCACTAAAGGAAAATATTTGTTCTGAGTAGCAGAGAGATCCAAAAGTGGAAAAACTATTTATTGTCCAGGTTATTAGACACAGAAATGCAACAAGATTGATATTGTTATCTACTGATCTGCAAGCCAGTTCAGTTGCTAGAGCTGTTTTTGCTTAAAAGACTCGGGAGGTCATCTTGCTGGCTTTCGGATTCAGCTTCCCTATCCTTCAGAGTGGTCTGAACGCTTACTGGAAAGCAAGAGCTGCACAAAACATTGTGATTGAAATGGCTGTTACCTACAGAAGTTCTTTCTCCCTCCTGGTTTTAGTTTGCTTGCAGACCACCGTAGGAGAAAAATTTACTTTAATCTCTATCTGTAGACATAGAGCTTCATTCACTAGAGCTACCAACTGGTACTCTTTCATCAGTACTAAGTCTGCATGAAAGAAGGTAATCTAAGAGAAATATGCAAAATTTTTTAAAAAAACCTGTATAAGAATTAATGATTAATACATAATGCAGGTCACAACTGTAGACAATAGGGAGAACTGTTCTCATTACCTTGGGATTCTGCACTAAAAAGGACTACCTCGTTCCAGAACACCACTAAAAACCAATCATATTTTCACTAGTGCAACTCTACCCTATCTAGTATCTGGAAAATATCCAGATCTCTGAAGAACTTAAGTTCTGTTTCCAGCTTTCATCTAGATTATTCAATATGGTTATACTGGTAGCATACACTTGACTGCCCTTCTCTCTTCAGTAAAATAACCACAATGAACACTGAAAATCAGCCTGTTATGAAATTCTATTCACCTCCAAGGTTCTTACTTCCCAATGACAACTTGCTCAGTTTCAGGAAGGGTGAATTTATATACCCAGACTTTCTCAGAAATCGCTAAAAGTATGTGTAATGAAGTAAACTTTCTCTTTTCCTAGAAACAGTACAGATGATTTCTTTATATCCACGTTGCTCTAACAAACAAATTTTGAACTTGTGAAAGCAATAGACTTCATGAAAGCAGCTCTGAGAAGACTAATTAACTAGTTCTATGAGATGAAGTTTGTGTTTTCTTAGGATATAATCTATTTAAATTAACCATGAAGTGGAATGTTAATTATTGTTGTCATTTCATTTCAGACAGTCACATCAGTTTCAGAATGGACTTCAGTGGATGTTATTGAAAGCGCATTTCAAAATCAAACATATGACAAATTAAAGTGTTTTAAATAAGCACCATTCAAAATCTATTCTGCAAGGAAGTGGGAAAATAATTTTGGTCTGCAGCCTAGATCCTGGATGTCATGTCACGTCACTGTAAGGAAAAGCCTCTGTGGCAATGAGATTAACATATATGGTGCTTTTCTCTTCCACGTAACCAGAATATTTTCTGGTTTGCAGAATTATGCACAGGCTGCACAGACATTGGTAGGGCAAAAAGAAAAGAGGCATTTCTAGACAGAAAGCTTCCCTCAAGAATTTTGGAATATTTTCTTATACTAGCACATCCGTTTTCTTATCTGCACTTTGCAGCTGTCTAGCAGACACTAATGAGAGATTTCATGTTCATACCAATTACTTGAAATATTTAATGTCCTGCTTAAGGTGCATTTACACATCAAAGTAATGTCTCGGTCCAAGCATCCCACAATGCTGCAGAGGGGAAAAAAAGTCCTCATTTTGTGCTGCAATAGAAATTACTTTGAGTTCTCCTGTAGCAAAGGCTACATCATCAGTTTTATTTTAAACCTTCATTTTAAAAGGTTGATAACCCAGGACATAAAGCGCTGGATAGACAGTATATCAGGTAAACACTAAAGGCTTACCCTCCTTAGCCAGTTAGTGACATTTTTAGGTGGGCAGCAGTCAGGATACCAAAAACACTTGGACACAACAACAGTGAAAGATGTAGTGTGCAACCAATTGGCAGACTCTGAAGCAAAATAACCCATTCTATGTTATGCAACTACGTGCTGGAGATCAATCTTTAACGTCTGTGACAGATCACTAAACTTCTCTGTGTGCAAATACACCTGTCTGGAAATAATTATCTTCTTTTATTGGTTTTGTCAGAATTCACTTGATAACATTCATAAAATGCTTCTCTGAAGAACACTGGGTGTTAATTAACCTTTTATTATTTAAGAAAAGAGTAACTGAAACAATAGATTTCAATCAGTGAAAAAGCTATAAAACATATGGGTTAGGTTGCTAGTGATGTGTTGCAGTAGTGGTGGCCAGTAACTTTAATAGTGAGTCTCAAAAGTATAAGATTTTTTAGTGTTTTGTTGTATTGTGTCTTTTTTCTTAAAACTGATAGAAAATATATTCAGCCATCTCTACCATAGTCTACATAAAACCAAAGAAAACTGGGTTTTTTCAGTGGAAGGATCTGATTAACTCTATATCAAATTCATTTTCATTTCACTACTATCTTAATAAAAAAAATCTGATTCTGCAGCTCAGGGTGGTTGGTTACAGATCACTGTTGCCTACATGTGTATTAACCTGCCCCTGCTTAAGCCTGTCCACAACTACAGCATTTCTAATTTTTGAGAAGGAAACTGATCCATACAGAAGGCAAAGGATCAGTTAGGTGCTAAGTGGTGAGCCCAGCAGTGGCTGTGTGAAACACCAGGCACTGAAGCAACTCTCCCTTCACTGCACCATGAGGCTACCTCCATCCTGCCATTTTCCATCCAAAGAAATTGTTATTGCCGTAGATTGTTGCTCACAAAGACACCTTACCCTCAGTACATAAACATTATCTGAATTTAGCCTCATGTCCTTTAAGGTCTTATTATATCTGTCTCTGGTAAGGAAACACCTTTAGCTGTTAAACCAAATAACTTTTTCCTAGCACATGTATTTAAACAGCTGAGTTTGGTTCACAGTCTACTGCTTCACTCTGTACTTCAACCTTTTTAAGAAACACAAGTCAACATTGAGAATGGATGTTCAGCCTCAAAATAGCTGGAATCATAATGTAATTACTTTTTGTTTAGAATAATAATGCAAATAAATAACATTCACAGATATAAAGTGTACTTCCCATATAAGGAGAATGTTTATAAATAATCTCTACATTTTAAAATATGTAGCTGTCTCCCATTTTTCAATGTTTTGAAGAGACTTTAAAAACTTAAACTTATGGAAGTAAAAAACTGAAAAGTATTAGCCTTTGAAAAACAGTATGGTTCAAAGTATAACAAACTCCCTGCATTTTATTTGGATGGGACAGAGTTAATATTCAAAATACCGTAAGTTTATCTTCTCTGTATTAAAACTGACAGTTCCTTTAGTAAAATACATAGCTGTCATTCCATTAAAAAAATTAGTTGCTGAATTTGGAAGAGTAAACTTGTTGTTATAAGTGCAGGCAGTCTTTGCCTGATTTGTAGGTCAGATTAAATAAAAAAAAGTTCCTTCAACACAACAAAAATCAGTTTCATGCTTAAACCTTTTCTTCAGTTACTACTCCCTTAGTCCAGAAACTATTAATCTTTGTGGGTTCTCATTCTTAGAAAAAATATAGCTGTTGTACTTAACCTCCTTTAATTTTTATTTTTTTTTTGGTGGTGAAATACAGCTGAAATGGTTCCGAGATGCCATTTAACTTTTGTTACTGTGTGGTCAGTAAGGTTCCATGCAGGGAACAGAGAACTGCAGTAATTTTTCCAGAAAATATTTGTATCCTCATTTAGAACCCAGATATTGCACTGTCAAAATGACATTAAAATCTCTGCAGAAATGTGCAGCTCCAGATGGAACCAGGTAATGGTGTGTGAAATTTCATAAACAGGTGTGTGGGGTGGTAGAGTGGGTAGGAAGAATAATCTACCAAAAGAGGATACCGAAACGACAAAATCCTGGGACTTGAAAGGAACTGGGAACACAACCACCACTGATCTTCTATAAGACCTAGGAACTAAATACTGACAGGCATCCCTTTTGAAAGTTCATTCAACTGGAATGACACAGGACCTGATGCAATCTTTTGCAGAGTGTTGTGGCAAAGAAATAAACTTTCTGTATGGGTATATAACAGCGTGATTTGTACATGTGTAAAGATTTCACACAATCTTCTGAAGCATGTGGTATTGTCTGTCACAGAAAATTAAAATGGATCACATTACTGCTGTATATTATATATAGAATTTTATAATAATATAGAATATCTGAAGGTGATGTAAGATTTGGAAGTGTTACTATACTCACAAAAGGAAAGAGAAAGTAGACTTAAAGACTTAAGGACTTAAAGTACTTGCAGAATATGATTAGGGGCATGAAATACAAGTGGATAAAAAGATAAAACTGTCCTTAAGATACCAATGCCAATAAAAACTCTGCAGGTCAGAAACTCACAATATTAAGGTAAGAACTGTGGAGAGAGTGAATCAAGTGGATAAAAGTTTTCAGTGAAATATTAACAAAATCTTCATCTCTCTGCTTGGCTGTAATTGGGACAACATACTTCCTAGAAGAGCTGTGATGGGATCATCAGATGATGGAATCATCAAAAGCTCTCTCTATTCAGAGCCAGAACAGTTGATGAAATTGGAGGAGCAGTGTAACTAGAGGAGAAATGATCATAAAATGGATAGGACTTTAATACTGAATTTAGAAATAAATATAATTAGCATAGTTATATGAAGTATAAGTGTGCCCTGGATACTCTCTTGTAAGAACTTAAAAAGTATAAATTTCAAGAATGTATTTCTTTACATTTATATCAATAGTATATCTAAAACTGTTTACAAGTAAACTAAACAAGGGAAGACTCAGATTGCTAAAAGTAGACAGTTTATGAAAAGTAAGGTGTCTTCATCTGTGGAAAGGTGTTGTAAGTACCATGACTTTGGAGGACATTTTTACACTGTGTGGGGCTAACATTGCCATATTTGATATTTCCAAACACCAGCATGCAAAGGAAAGACTTGGCACAGAAAGGGAACAGAGGTGGGAAGTGACAATTAACAAGTACACGTAGTGCCCCCATGACTGAACAAGAGGACAGTCCAGTCAGGGAATTTAGCACATCTGGAGCCCAGGTGTGGTCACTCACCCAAAGAAGACCCGATTATTGAACCCATGACTAGACAGGGCTGCCTCAACCTGCTACATACTGACATGGACAGAGCAAAAGCATTTAGTGTGAAGCACATTCCTGCAATGCAGAATAGATGAAAGAGATGACTCAAGGGCTGTCTTTCAGTGTTTAGTTCCTGTGGCTCTCAGATTAAAAATGTAAAGGTGTGTTATGCAAAACGATGCAGGCACAGTGCGAGACCCAGCATTGTGAAGCCAGACTTTGAAGTCATTGGCATCTGCCTCTGAAGTGCAATCCACAGCCCTGCGTTAGCTGCCTGCACTCTCTACGGTGCTCTTCAGAATGAGATTGAAAGCAGCAGCATACTGAGCAGTGAGCCACAAGCACTACTCCAAGGAAAAAGCTAACAAGAGAGGTGTGTCTGAAATCCCACCCTCCATCAGCTTTGGACTCTCAGATGATTAGCTGTGCTAGGGAGTCACACACTGAAGTATCTCTAGTACAGTAAACCCTCTTTCTAGCTTCAGTCAAAATCTGTGGAGAGTCTATTCCAAACTTTTTGGACTGGGACACTCAGACAGTGAAGCTGTAGTAATCCCCAGCTGTATAATACATGTCTTATGGAGGACACAGGGAACTGTAGATGTTAAGAAGCTGAAGCATAATCACACCTGCAGTCTCACCTGCCGAACCTGCTATTGATCCTAACAGAAATCATACTGGATATGCTGAGCTACAAAGAGAAAGAAAAAGGTAGCACAGTACAAAAGATAGGCTAATGGGGAACATCCCAGTTAGGGTGGCTGAGCCAAGAACAGTTCCTCTAGCTTTTTAACAAAAGCATCAGACACTGCAGTGTTTTCAGCAGACCTTATTCTACTTTTATGTATTAGACTTGCCCTGATGATATGCACTAGATTGAATGCCCAAAGGGATATATGTAGAGAAAGGCCTGAGGTACAACATGGCTGGTGAACTTCCACTTACATGTGGTACACACAGGCACAGAATTTTTGGTGCCAGGGAACTAACCAGTGGAACCAAACTGTCTGCCAGCCAAGGGGCAGGGATTTCTAAGTGAAGTATAAACTAAAGCTCCCCACAAAGAGTCCAAGTCCTTTTGTCTTCTCAGAAGATGAAATTGAGAAACAGGAAAGGACAGAACTGAAGGAAATACCAAGCAAATAATGAAAGGTAATTTTGTTTGGTTTTTTTTTTTTTTGTAAATAGCAGAGGTGTAAACTGGGGTGTAACTTACATGTAAAATGTGAATTAAACAAATATCATAGCTGTGCTGAGTACATACAGGCCACCAGAACCTGCCCTCTGAGGCTGCAAAGCAAACAATATAATATTCAACAGAGTAAGACATGACAAAAAAAAAAAAGTGAATGCAAAAACAAAAAATAAAGTAATGGCAAAAAATCACCACTATTTTGATCATGAGAGCACTTCAGAAACTGATACAGGATTATATGCCACTGTGAAGAGTGCTGCACACACAGGCAAAATATTATTCTTGCTTTCTAAGAGTTAAACCTATCACACCCCCTAAATCACATACTAATACATATGTATTTCACTAAATGTATGAATTTGTGAGTTGTAGATCTCATTCATTCATGTTTGCCAGTTACCGTAACCAATCAGCGCCTTGCTATTCCTCTTTGTCTAGATTCTAACTACTTCTCACTTTCGTGCTCCTGACTGCTTTTCTCCTTGTGCAATGGGATTTACCTGTGTATATACGGGCAAGACACTGTTCTTCCCATAATATTGCAGAATCTTAACAATAAAACAGAAACAAAAAGCTAAGAAAAGGACTTCGTTGTAATGGTAGAATGGCAAAGGTGATGTTTGGCAGATTCTATTTCAGTGCATACATCCAACGTGACCACATATACCGTATGTACAACTTCCACCTGTGTTACAAAAGATCAATAAAGTTACAAAGTAGTTATTTAAAAGACAAGACTTTTGTCTCTGTGAAAAATTACATGTGTGATTTGGATTCACGCAATAACTTGAATACTGTAGCAAACTTCCCTGTGACTGGTACAGCTTGCTCTGAGTTGAAGAGCCATGACTTAAAACCCAAATTCAAGCACAAACCTCTACTACTGAAATCAGGCGGATGCTGGATGATTAACCAGTTCGTGCAACAGTGATGTGAAGGCAGAAGACGTAAAGTGAATACACCAGAAGAACAAAGGGGAGCGCTATTAACAAATCCAATCACATTTACAACAGTAGGTGACAGGTCCCTTTCCTCACAGGTTAGACTCCTAGGTCAGCAACTGCCACTCTCTTTGGCAGAGGCTTTTTCCCTCAGGCTACTGAACAGTGCTGACAAACACCGACCTTGCTTGACCATGGTCATTAACTATGTTCACCACTATGAATTTAACAGCACTGCTGTTATATGCTACTTTCTCTGACCCGTTTCTTCCTGGCTTCTTACTCAGTCCTGGGTCAGGATTCCTCTTTGTCAAGATGAAGCCTCAGACAAGTTTTCCCAAATGTTTTGGGGTTTACTTTTTTTTCTGGTTTAGTTTTTTTTTCCAGTCTATGACCTGTCCTGGAAGAGGCTCAGTGGTCTGTCAGGTCTGACAGCTCCCCCAGGCTAGAGAAGCAGACACGGATCTTTCAAAATGTATTAAAGTGCCAAGGGGACTATTTAAAAAAAAAAAAAAAAAAAGTCCTACTTTCTGAGCATGCAGTATGGGATAAAACAATTTGTGTCCTGAGTTTGGGAGACCAAACAGAAAAGCAAGCTCTCTACAGGAAATAAAAATGTAGGCTTTCTTGCATTCATAATTACAGAGCATACTCATCCAGTTAGTTCCTCTTTTCACAATATATACTTTATTTAAGCAAATTTTCTGTTTCTCAGCATTAAATTATTAAATGCAGTTGTGCAAAATTTCACACTAAAGAGGCATATGTGTTAATTTTATAGAGTTAGTGGTTGGAAAATATGCAGCAGTGAGAGAGGACACTTCAGTAAAGGGAAAAAGATAAGCACCATAAAATTTCATTGATTCAAAAATCTCACTGTTATTGGGATGAGCTGATAACAGCGAGCAGCAGAAATTCCATATTTCAGGAAAAGAAAACTTAGCTTTTCCTTAAAAGTGAGTCCTTTGGACTCTAAATATAAGCATGTATAGGTTAATGGAAAGAATGCAGCTAAAACTATCAAAGGTGGTTGGCTCTACAGTTTATAATCTTTATAATCTAAAATGAGGATATTTCTTGGAGCACAAAGCAGTTTTCCCTGCTACTTCCCTGCCTTGCCAGTGAAGAATCTCAAGTGAATTATGATGTTCTCCCATTCAGCAGTGAGGAAGAAATCGATAGCCCATTGTTCAAAGTTAATAATAATCTTTATGTAACAGCAATTTAAAAAAAATGACAAGAATATTTATGAAAAAAAATCTGATTTATTGCACATTGAGAATATGCTTTGCCTGCAGCAGCCATCTGTCTATGCACTTCACAGCTCTGTTTTCTGTAGGAGACAGGCTGTCACATGAAACATTTCATTCTGCTGTTTATTTTAGGGTTCTCAGTTTGAAGGAGATCAAGTATTTTGTATATTTTTTTTCAGTACAAGAAGACATATTTGAAGGCTGACACATGAATCAAAGGCCATGGAAGGTGTTAGGCTTGTATAAAAGTTTAAGTGGAAGTGAAGATTGGGTCAGATGACTGTCAATTGCTGCAAAAGCTTTCAAGCAAATTGCCTTAGGAAGGGTAATACTAGTGTTCAAATCTGAATGAACCAGTGTGCTGAGCAATTTGGAAAAACAAGTACATTGTCTGCTCCAACACTAATATGACCCTTCTGACAGTGCAACTATGGCAGGAATGCCCACTTATAGTTCTCTCCAAACAAGCAAGCACTTCTAATATGTATGAACATTTATGATGGACTTCTTTTAGGAATGCGCATTGTTAGCTATCTAAAGATGAATTCCATTTCTTAGCTTTCTACTTCTATTTTATTGTTAAGATTATGGAATTTTGTGAGAAGGATAGTGTCTTCCCAGTTGTGAGCGCAAATCTGTATGCCTCGTTGTTAACTCTATCTACAGGGACACAAAAGGCAGACTCCTAGGGCAGGGCAGGGGGAGGAAAATGATAGTTTCAAAGTTTGATAAAGATCCAATCTGTATTGGATTGAGATGTTTCAGGGTAAAAATAGGGGGTGTGGTCTCCATCTTGTTTTGCAGCAATATGGTCAACATCAAAACTGCAGCAACAAAAGAAACCAGCAGCAGTGACCCTCATGTTTTTTGCTGTAGAGCCACGTTATGGAACATTCAGCTAGTAAAATCAGTGAACATCTTGCCAGATATAGAGGTAAAGTAGTAGAAAAGGAAATCCTCTAGTTAACCAAACACAGGTATGTCCCCAGCAGAGGAAAGACAAATATTTTTCCTTGAAGCAGGAGTAAATGCAAGCTTTTAGTTGCAAAAGCTGCAATGAGAGCTGTAGTAGGTTAAAAGCGAATTAATAAAGGGGGAGTAATCCAGAAAGGAGGCAGCTGAAATAATGAAAAGAGAAAATGCAAAATATACAGAGAGAGACTAGAGGAAACCAAGGAATGAGGTGGAGGAAAGAACATTTCAGTACTTATCGGAATCAGTCCAAAGCCACTAATTCCTGAAATACTTTTAAATCAGTTTCAACAGGAATTGATTCAGGGTTATAACTTGAGTTTATATTTCTATTAGACATTCCACTGTCTAATAGAACTTTGCAGCAAAAGGCAGAGAATTTTCAGGATCTGGTTGTTTCAAGATAAACGAGAGTGCTGGGATGACAGGTCCAGGGGAAAATAATTCTGCCCAAATAAACAATAAAATAACTTGGAGCATATTCTAGGTTTATGTGTTTCATGTGGCTTCAGTTGGAGATTCTGTGCAGATAAACTCAATACACACCCCACTACTGCTCTGGAGGTTGTGTTGTTTTGGAACAGAAGTCTATCAAGGACAAGTTGTAACTGTGAGGGAAGCAAGGAATAGAAGACATTTCTGGTACAATTTTGTGAGATATTTGCAAAATAAAAGTGGTACATGTATGTTGAGGCAGAAATGCATGTTGTAAGTGTCTTAAAATAAAGAAGTGCTTGGACACTAACTCTTCCTCAGGGCTTAGGTACACAAAATCCATAGTTCCTTCATGTTTAAAAACATGCTTTTTGTTGGTATTATTTTTTTCTCCACTAAAAGAGGCAAAAAAAAGTCCAAGCTCCCTGATCTCAGGCAAGAAAATTTCAGATTCCACCTTCCTTTAAGGTCAAATGAAATAATTAACCAGAGGGTCCAAATTCCTTTTTCTGAAAAATGGATGCCATCTCTCTGATCCTTCCTCCTGTCCTCTTTCTATCTGTGCAAAAAGACTGGGGAGCAAGTGTGCAGAAGGAAAACAGGGGAAAGGGGGAGAATGCAGACTTCACAGGGTACATAATTAATTGTTGAACTGGTGAATCAAAAAAGAGTGTGGGAGGAGCACAAGGAGGCTAGTCTTCTTACAATAAAAACACCCAGTGGAAAATTTGTAGTACATTAATAACATGTAAGAAGATAAAAGCTTTCTACAGGTCACTTCAAAACATGTTTTCTCAGGACAGCAATCTGTTTTGGCCTCAGAAGAGCTACAGCCTGGGGACTTCTGGAAAGAACATAGATCAGGCTGAGCTCCTGCACCAAGTGCCACTGCACTTGGTCTACATTACCAGAAGCAATTCAGCAGATACATCTGCAATCAGATGATTTTTGAAGTGGAAGTCATTGCCTACAAACACCCAGTATATTTTATGGCTAGGTAATATGTGGTAACTACTTGAAATTAGCAAAAGTTTCTGTGTTAATCATCTTACTGTCTCAACCAAGACAGCCCCAAGTATTGCCATAATGCTCAATGAAAAGAAAAAAAATATGCATGTTTTCTTGCCAAAAACATGAATATGTGCCAAATGCTTTTCAAAATTTTAGAAAGTAAAAATACACAGAAGTGAATTTTTGTGTTTCCAATACTGCTGGATATTGGGAAGAAGTCCTGATAACAGTCATCTGTTACACTAAAATGACAAGAAAGAAAAAAAAAAAGAAGATAGATTTCTAGTTGTCTAACAAAACTCAAATTATTTTTGTTACTCACAGCTCGTTCTTTAGGCAGGTGATATCACTTATTGCTATAGCCCTTATTCAATCAGAATTACCTCTGGGGGAAAACTGCAGCCCAGGGATAGGCTGATAAATGGTGATCTCTACACACCACCAGCAGCTTTACCCTGCTAAACTAACATAGAAGGCTATCAGTCAGAGGGTCTGCAGCTGTTCAGCTGTACCAGCCAAAACACAGAAAATAGGTCACATAAGGGGATACAGCTATGTGGTAGCTTGAAGACCTTGGAGACATTCTCTTAGGATAATACACTCTTTCTAACTTCATGATGTGAATAATTTTCACCCAAATTTCATATAGGTCCATATCGAATCAGCAGAAGACTGTTTTTCACAGAGACTATAATCTGCATTTCATGATCTGTGTAATTTCCAGTTAGTATGGTTCTTAGTGGTTTCTGAGTTCTTGAGATTTTCTCCTTATTAGAAATTGGTTAGAAAAAAATGAGTAATACAGAATACTTCAGGCTGCTTTTCCTTATAACACAATACAATTTTTGATAAACAGCTTTTTTCCCTATAGTTAGTTACTTTACAATATGCCATGTTCATGTTTTTGCCCTCTGTAACTTCGCTGTTAGATCCCTAAAGCATCACTCTTTCACCTGGACTGTAGCAAGGGAACATTTATTTTGTTTGAAGAGAAGCAATACAAATAATGGAAGAAAAAAAAAAGAAAGTAAAAGCAGAAGAAGGAAGAGAAAAAGGAAAAAATGAAAAAATGAAAAAAAGGAAAAAGGTATCACCTCTCCCTGAATAATCCTCAGTATTCTAATGCAGAATCTGGTGGTAAAAATAATACTGCATGTATTCAGAAAAGTCACATTTCAGCCACTCACCACATGCTGGTGGCTGTACAGAACAGCTTGCAGAGTCAGGGCCTGAATCAACAGTATAACCAGTAAGAAAAAAGACAGAGACCAAAAATCTACAACAAAATGTTTCGAGGAGCTGCTTCATGAGACACAGATGACAAAATACCATTCTGTACTCTGGATGCTAAGGATAGGAAATTCTACCAGCAGTTTTACCTGATTCTTTTCTTTTTCAAATACTAAACATTAGGTACAATAAACTTTGCAGTATGCGCTGGATTATTGTGTAAAGATTATACTAGTGATAAATTGAAGATAATAATTACAGATATTTTTAAAAGATGCAAAATATCAATCCAGACAGTTTTGCATTCAGTCATACTTCTCTTATTTTCTCAAGCATTCAATGAAGTGAGCAATAGTTTTTGTTTTATTTATTATCAATTTACCTTATTCAGTTCCTTGTTCCCTTGAGAAACTACTTGTAGGCCTCATTACTTGATTTCTTCTGCTTCTCTGCCTTTGATACCATGGCAACCAAGGTAAAATTAGTAGCACAGAGGAAATCCCAAGCAGCCCTTAGCTAGAGTCTTAGGAAATACACCTTTTTGTTTTGCAGAATCACAGAATGGTTGAGGTAGGAAGGGATCTCCAGAGATCATCTGGTCCAACCTCCTTGCTCAATCAGGACCATCTAAAGGATTTCTCCCAGGACTGTGGCCAGGCAGCCTTTGAATATCTCCAGGGATGTAGACTTCTCCAGCTCCCCAGGCAACCTGTGCCACTGCTCAGTTAGCCTCACAGTGAAAAAGTGTTTCCTAATTTTCAGATAGAACCTCCTTTCAGTTTTTATACCCACTGCCTCTGGTCCTGTCACTGGGTGCCACTGAAAAATGCCTGGCTCCGTCTTCTTTGCACCCTTCTCTTCAGGTATTTATATACATAGGTGACAACCCCCTCAGTCCCAGCTCTCTCAGCCTTTCCTCATTCCTTCTCCATCTTGGTGGCTCTTCGTTGAACTCTCTCTAGTGTGCCCATGTCTCTCTTGTACTGTCTAGAATGGGACATAGCACTCCAGGTGTGGCATCATCAGTGTTAAGTAGAGGTGAAGGATCACCTTCCTTCGTAGGCTGCCAAGTGCTTTGCTTAATGCAGCCCAGGACACCAAGAACTGCTTTTGCCGCAAGGGCTCATTTCTGACTTATGTTCAACTTGGTGTCTACCAAGTCCTTTTGTGCCCATCTACTTTCCAGCTGGTTGGCTCCCAGCTTGTAATGTTGCATGGGGTTTGCTCCTCCCCGCTTACAGAACTTCACACTTCCCCTTGTTGAACTGCCTGGGGGTGCTTTCAGCCCATTTTACCAACTTGTCACCGTCCCCCTGGATTACAACACAATGCTTCGGTATATCAGCCACCTCTCCCGGATATGTGTCATCAGCAATCTTGCCAAGGCTACACTCAGCTCCATCATCCACATCGTTAATGAAGAAGGTGAAGAGGACTGGATCCAGTGTTGACTCCTGGGGTACACTGCTACCTACTGGCTTCCAATTGGACTTCATATTACTGATCACCACCCTCTGGGCCATTCACCCAGTTTTCGATTCACCTCACTGCTCATCCAGCCCCTGCATAAACAGCTTCTCTGTGAAGATCTTTTGGGAGATAATGTCAAAAGCCCTACTAATGTCAAGGTAGACAATACCCACTGCTCTCCTCTCATTTACCAGGCCAGTCATTTCACCATAGAAGTTTAATCGCCTATTTTAAAAAGGAGGTTATTAAACTGAATGTGTGGCTTGATGAGATAACTAGTTGTGCATCAGGATTTATGTGGAGAGAAAATTGCTGATATATCTGTACATAAGAGGCAGTCCTTAAAACACCACAATGCTTGAAGAACCACTGAAACTACCCAAGTATCAGCAGATACAGTGTTGAAAGCAGTTGGCCAGCAAACATTTGAAAAACAAAAATGAAACTAAAGAAAAAGAAATAGAATTGTCACCATTTAACCAGGTTACAATGGAAAATACCATTTAATAAAAAAAATCTGTATATAGTTATTTTTGGTTGTACTTCTCTCTGGCATATGAAGCCACTGTAAGAAGCTTTGCTGTTGCCATGACTGTCACTGCCATATGACAAGTTAAGATGAAAACTTTTAAGCATGTGGTTGCAGGAAACAGTTTGAAGTTTCTGTCCTTTTCATTTATCAGGCCATGAGCTAATTAATTGGAATAAGTAAGAAAACTTCCCTCATGGCATATTAATTCACAATGCATATTCATGGGGGTTCCTACTCATCCTCTCAAGCATCCTGGACTGCCTACTGAGAGGCAGCATGGTTTGCCCTCCAGTACTGCCCTGCAGAAAAGTGGGTATTAGACCACTTACTGTGTTTTGAAGTCTAATTAGTTGTTTGCAAAAAGAACTGAGGTCGGCAGATGAAAAGTGCTTCAAAAATGCAAAATATTATTATTACTATTAATAATAATAATAAAGAACATGCACCAAATAATTATCATAGAAAAACAATACTCACAATTTTATAAGGTTTCTAAACTGTATGAAATGGATGTTAAAGGGAAGTTAGGAAAATACCTTTTTTCCTTCAGCACAACCACTTAAATATCATTGTTCTTGGTTTTTAATAGATTCTGTTAATAATACAACTGGCATTAAATGTTATGCATAAGCTAGGTGACTTTTCTAAATAGAGAAAATAATATGGCTAATGTTGTAAAAACAAGCCCATATTAGGTTAACAAATACTGAATGTTAATCAGGAGATTTTCCAGAATTTTGAGCACTGAATTGGCTGGTCTCTTGAAAAACATGACCTATTTTTAAACACTGATCTTCAAAATGCTCTACTTACAGTCTTATGTTCAAAGTATTAGGCTGCAAGGTTTGGAACAATCTGAATAATTGATGATCTCCTAATCAAAGGGGATATACATCAAAGAGAAAAAGCTACAGTTCTGTTCATTGAAAGACTTAAGCAAACATGGAAAAAAGAAAAAGGGGGGTAGTGACCGAAAATGTGGGGAAAAAAAGAATTAAGTCAGTACTGAACATTTTTTTACAGACCACTCCTATCATAAATCCCACAAATTGTTTATGATGAATAATTCACTTGACAATATCAAGAAAAAACTGAATCCCAAAGCAAACTAAATTTTCACTTGATTTCCATAAGTTCATACTTTGTATCCCTTTGTACACTAACCAATATTACACCCTAATCCAAGTATTCAAATATCTAATTGACAAAATTTCAATCCTTCAACTTATTCCACCTAGACTGAGTATGCTTTTGCAGTAGGTAACTTGCTAGCTTGGAAATTTGTAACTTCCCCATGCAATAAACATCATTGCCTTAATTTAAATAAGTTAGGAATATTTCAGTGAAACTGATTAAAACAATTACAGAATTAAAAAAAAGTTTTCATATTAATAACTGTATAGAGGCAAGAGTTCTGATGTGAATTGAATGGCTATAAGTCAGGTCAAAATCAATTTAGAGATGCCACAAAAAATGTTCACTTTAGAACACCTTTACTTAAACCCTCTGAACTTCATATGTAAATCACATCTAGGGATACAGACACGTCTTAAATCTTTCAGTACCAATGGAAGTATATTTCCATGGATTCTAATTTTATACCAAAGGAAAATAGTATCCTATTCACATAGGTGCAGGGCATTTCTAACACAGAAGAATATTGACATCACTTCACCATACAATTTTCTGAATAGATCTCTTAAGGCAAGAGTATTCTTTTTAATTAAAGTTTACTAAGTACACTAAAATAGTCCTAACTTCCAAAAGACACTCTGAACTACTCAATTTTAATAGCTAGACTTCATTAGACTTTTAAAAACAATCTATTCTGTTACTACTTTCCAGTCTATGTTGAAGACAATAAAACAATTATCTTGGTATTTATAGAGGTGCCTTACGTATGCCCAGGCATGCTCATTTTCATGTATTTTTCCCCTTTGTACCTCTAAACCACTGTCAGGCTTTGAATAACACCAAAATAATAAGTGGCCACTTCTTCAAGCTGTCTCCCCTTTCAAAACTAGAAAATAAAGGAAAGTAGTACAAAAATTACTAACGAGTTGTTAAACTATTTTAGAATATGGGCTGAATGTCAGATTTTTTTCCCAGACTTAAGAAAGGAAAGGTCTTGGGAATAGTTACAGACTGGACAGCGTAATACCTTGGTATCTCCCATGTCTGAATTGCATCTAAAGACCCAACTAAAAGCTCTCCATATAAGAGAACAAGAATCTAAAGATTTCATCACATTCTTGAACCGTTGTAATAATTTACGAAAGGGAAAGTCAGAGCCAGATTTGATCTAAAAATGGCATTTTTAGAATTGGATGCCTTAAATGACATACTAGTGTCCTACTCTCATCTGAAGCTGAATAAAGAGGGACCTACTTAAATTGTAAAGTTTCCGTTCACTTCAGGATGTCAGCATGACACTGGAGTTAACAATGAGGGCTGTTTGAAGTGCAGAAATGCAAGATGTAAGGTGAGGATGCTCACTTACAACTCAGTTTCTTGGCTTGCAGCTCAGTCCATTTCCCATTAGATCTCAAGGTAGGCAATATGGCTCTTCTCTACCTGCTCCAAAACATGGAAGACAATTGCTTTGTAATGAAAGCAATTAGCTTAAAAACGATGCCATTTGCTATAAACTTGACAGTTGTAAGAAGCTGCAGTGATATTTGCTGGTCAATATCAGGTTAATTCATCCATGTACTTACTAGTTTGCTTCAAACACAAGACTGTTAACAAGAAACTGAAAATGTTTTTCTTTAGTCCCTTCTCATGATTTACGTATGAAGTTCCTGACACAAATTACAGTACACTGCTCCTAGTTAAAGGGTGGCAGCTCTTTGCTGAAGGACTGGTTGTCACTTACTATTAAAGAATTCTGTCACACAGTTGGAAGTGTCTTAATTCTGAGTTTAGATGAACATGCCTCTCCTTCACCAAAGTTTAAACAAAACTGGGAGAACAGCTTGTTGAAAGCACTAGCACAAGTCTGTAACATTTTAAGCCTTTTTTTTTTTAATTTGTAATTTGCCTCATCTAGTTTTTCCTATTAATTTCTTCAATACACTGTGACAGTTTGATACGTTCAAAGCCCTAACAGATCCTTCTTATGTAAAATTAATTCTTATGTAAAATTAAAATAATTATTTCAAATGGGTGCAATATATTTACGCACACACACAGATGTATACAAGGGGTTTTGAGGTTCCCAGATGTATATTACTCTGTGTTGGGCTACTGAAAAGTAACTGTGATCTAAAAGATACTTTATTTAGCCATGATTGTATTTCTTTGCATTTAGTACAGTCTTTTACTTTCCTAGTCAGCAGCATGCCACCTGCTCTTTCATTTCCTCAAAGTAGGTCAGCAGTCAGCCATCAATCTTTCATCTTCATTAGAGCTAAATCCTAAAGCCTGAGGCAAATGAACCATTTTAAAGGAGATGCAGTGATAGCTGTGGAATTCTCTCTCTTGTGTTAGCCATTTGCGGCTGAAAAAATACCACAAAATCCAGATGAAGTTAGGCAGCATTTAACTGGAAAATAACATGAATGCAAGCAGTTTTCACAGGGTCTTTGTTAAAATCTGGTGCCCAGTTTGGAAACACAGTAACATGAGTCCGGTCTCCACATCGTATAATCTCCTTCATATACTTATTAAACTGTGAATTTTAAGTCTTAAATCTTTACCCCCCTCTCCTAAAAGAAGACATTTATAGATCTTCAAGTAATCTTGTGCCTTATAAACATCTTTTCACTTCCAGCTTCTGTTTTACTCATAAGCAATGTTTAATTTTTCTCATGTGTCAGCACTGACATAAACTTTGAATAGTTCATCTTCCCTCCTCGCCTGTAATATTACATGAAATTTAAAGTTAGTAATCATATATCCTCCTGGCACCAATTCTGCAAAATTAAGCAAGCTGTACTTTTTGAGATTTCTTTAATAATGGAGGTTTTCCATTTTTTTTAACCCAACATTTTTTGCATGTACCTGTTCCTTTATCTTTTTTTTTTTTAATCAGAGGTGACCAGATCTAAACAAAATAAGATTAGTCAGAATTTATCAACAAAGTTTTTGCAATTCAGGTTTTCTGTCTAATAATTTCATTTCAACAACAACCAAGGTTTGTTTTCAGAAATACAGGTATTTGAAAATTTCATCAGGTACAGTCAATAGCTTACGACTTTTTCTTGAATGGCAAGAGACAAGACAGGGTGAGGTAGACGAGAAAGAGCTTTAAAACAACAAAACATGATGGAAGGAAGCTCACATGAAGTGCATGCATGCATACACCAGGAGGACAGGGGTGAACAGTGGTTACACTTTTTCTGGAAAGTCAGTGTGATGGAGCATCTCTTTGAATTGCTTGTACACAAATGCATGTATGTAGCATGGAGAACAAACAGGTGGAATTATGGGTATATGCACAGTTGCAGGGCTGCACCCTCATTGGGGTCAGAGATGTGACGGGGAGGTTCCCTTGACTGGGGTGCCGTAACAGATAAATTGGAAGAAACAGGCTGAGAGGGGAAAAAGGAAGGTTACCTTGTAAATGAGATAGCAGCAGGAATATATTGGGCTTTGCTTTGGGCTGGATGATAAAACAGAGTTTATGGGTTAATATTATAGGGCAGAACAAATGTTGTGGTTGACCACCTGATCAGGAAGAAGTTGATGTAGCCATATTCAAACAATGGGAAAAAGCTTTATGTTTGCAGATCTTGGTTCTCATGGGGGACTTAATCACCCTGATATATGCTGGCACAGATTATCTTCACTGCAGCAAGGTTTTCAACACTATCCCATGTAATCCTCATAGACAAACAAATGAAATAGATACTAGACAACTGGATCATGAGAGAGACTGAAAACTGATCACCTCAGCAGCACACTGTCCAACTGGAGTCCAGTCACGAGTGCTTTATCCTAGGGATCAACACTGTGCCAAATACTGCTTAATATGTTAATGATGTGGATGATAGGACAGAGTGCTACCTCAGCAAGTCTGCAGATGATATAGCAGAAGGAGGAGGCATTGATTCACCAGATTCAGCAGAATGTTGAGAGGCTTGAGATCTGGGCTGACAGCAATCTCCTGAGCTGAGCAAGGGGAAAATGCCAAGTCCTGCCCTTGGGAAGGAAGAACCCCAGTCACCCACTCATACAGACTGGGTGGTGTCTGGTTGGAATGCAGCTTTGCAGAAAAGTCCTTGGTGTCCTGGCAGAGACCATGTGGCACATGAACCAGCAATATGGCATTGCTTTAGGAAGAGTGTCAACAACAGGTTGGAGTGATTCTTCTCCTCTACTCAGACCTGGTGAGATTTTGTTGGGAGTACTGTGCCCAAGTCTAGTATTTGTAGTGCAAGAGTGACATGGACACACTGGTTAGAGTCCAGGAAGGGACCACTAAAATGCTCAAGGTATGGGAGAACCTGACATGAAGAGAGGCTGACAGCTAGGGTTTTAGGGTAAGGTTCACAGCCATAAGACAAGGCTCAGGAGAATCTTACACACGTGCATGAAAACAGAATGGGAGGAAGTAAAGCAGGCAAAGCCAGACTTTTTGTCAGTGGTATTCAATGAAAGAACAAAAGAAATATTCTCCCATTGTTGTACAACTACCAAGTGCTACAAAAATATTATATTGCGACATACTTGGAAAAGAATGCAGAACACCTGGTGTTGAGAATTACTTTCTAAACATTCTTCCATCAATGTTCAGAAGTGCTACCTGCAGTTCATCAGAACACCTCTGTCTATGTTACAAAAACATTATGAAGAACAGAAATGAAATTAAATGCAAAGACAGTTAAAAAATTACAGATGTATTGCCTTTCTGCACAGCTGACACATATAACAGCAGATATACTTGCTCACAAAGATGTTTGTACCCAATAAACATTGCAAGTCCTACAATTACATCCCATCCCTACGGTAGAAGCTGAAAAGGCCAAGCATATAGGAAAGAACTCTCTAGAATATTCTATCTGCCACTGAAAGATTTCTCGAGAGTGAGGTGAGATTTTCCTATTTAATGTTTCTTGAAAGGTCCTTCTTCCATAAGTGTGCCCAGTAAACTTCCAGGATGGACAACAGTCTGCAGAAAAGTTCTTTGTCTGAGCTATGTGTTGCATGTTTCTTGAACCTGCCAGTTCCACTTCTTAGCTCTTGTGTTGGAATGTATTATGTGTCATCATTTCTATTCCTATTTTCTAAGTCACTGAAGATTTTATACTTCCCTGTTATCATCCATCTCTCTTCCAAACAGAAGTGATCCCAGCCTGTTCCTTGGATGGAGGCTATTCCACACTTCTCAATTCTCTATGTAACTCTGTCTGTGTGTTTTCCATCTCCTGAATGGAAGTGTGCTGGAACTCTACACAGGGTAGGTGTAGGTCCACTGTGGATTTATATACTGGCATAATACTGTTTTATGTTGTGTTCCCTACTTCTTTTCTTATAATTCCTTACACTTGATTTGTCTTTTGAGTGCTACTGAACATCAAGATGACATTTTCTTATAACTATATATTGTATTGAGATCTTGCCGTCACCTGGTATTTATTTACATTCAGTTCCACGAATTTTCACTGAAAACAGAAATCTTCCTTGGGATTTCAATTTATGAAATCAGTGTCATAGTGACTTATGGAAATGACTTGTCAAAGTTCCTCATTTTAACAGCTTAAATAATTATTTTGATCACTTCTGATATAGCTCTCATTTCAGATTAACTGATTTTTTATGAATTTATTTTAAAAAAAACCCTGCAAACACTGGCAAAATAAGAAAATTATACAAATTATCACACTCCTTCCAGCACAGTAATTTTTTCCATCTTGCTCCAGCCCAATTCCTTTGTAATGCCGTTTCTTATAACATTGTTTGATGATCTGCCATCACACATACATTTTCCATCCTGAGCGTCTCTTCACAGAGTTTTAACTAGCTGTTCTTTCTTCTATATTACAATATGCAAATGAAGAATATGAAAAACACTTTGCTTTAAAACCTTGCTCACAGCATTATTGTAAAATTAGAACCCAATAAAAACATTAAAGATATGTGCCTTCAATCTATATAACAAAGTTGAAGAACACCTCCACATTAGCAGTGAGAAATTTTCATTTTGCTTTTATCTGCTGCACAAAGTTACACTCTAGCTCAATGATATTACTGCGAACAGAAAAATTCCATAGGAAATTACTTTCTATCATTAGCTCTACAGATTTATGATGTAGGTGTTCTGTTCCACTTTTACTTGCAACTGTCCCACAAAATGAGAGGGGACCAATCAAAGCTGCTAGATCAAAATTCTTTTTCTGCAGAGAAGCAACCAGCACATAGAAATATATAAAAGGGGGCCTCCCAGCTTTTCACTTACCAATATCAGAACCATGGGTTATATCAATTATGTTTGGATCCTATACTATTCCATAAGAGATACTTGAAATCCCCATAAGCTAGGAGCTCACACATTCAAGACTGACAGAAAGCAAAAGAGACTCTCTGCTCTCTTAATTTTGGAAAAATATATGTACATCAAGCTTTAGAAAAAGGAAAAAAAAGGACTTCTTTAATTGGATATGTGGCCCCTGACCAGACACCAGAACTGAAACATCAGTGGCCAAGATACTAAATATATATGTGTATATGTACATATTAACACATACATTCATACATCTGTATGCAACAAATTCATATGAAATATTTAGAGAGGCATTTTTTTTATAAATATGTGCCTTCTGGGGTATCTAATTCTGTAACACATATCAGAAAATATTCTTTTACGCTTCTAAGAGTTACACAATATTTTATTTGTTAATGAAAAAAGCAGGTATAATTATTTTAAAATGTAAGAAGGGTATTTCCATAAAATGAGGATCCTAGCTGCATTAACCTTAACCTGCTATAGCAATACTAAGAAAGGCAATACCAACTGCTTAAAAAGATTCTCTGATCTCTAAAATTCTTACATGGGTTACAGATGCTGCACGAGAAAGCAATAAATATATCTCAGAATGAATGGAAATTGCTGAATAAAATAGCAATACTAAACAAATTGGTACACCAAGGTACCTGAATGCAAAACATTATTTGAGATCACAGACTCACAGAATGACAGAATATCAGGGATTGGAAGGGACCTTGAAAGATCATCCAGTCCAATCCCCCTGTCGGAGCAGGAACACCTAGATCAGGTCACACAGGAACACGTCCAGACGGGTTTTGAATGTCTCCAGAGAAGGAGACTCCACAAACTCCCTGGGCAGCCTGTTCCAGTGTTCCGTCACCCTCACCATGAAGAAGTTTTTTCTCATATTTAAGTGGAACCTCCTATGTTCCAGCTTGCACCAATTGCCCCTTGTCCTATCATTGGCTGTCAGGATAACCAGTATTCCCTTTTAATATAATCATAATAAGGAAGTTGATACAAAAGAGATATATATTAGAGAAGAAATTATATGAGAAAAAATTAGGATGGCTAAGTAGGTAAAAGACAACATTGAGGTTTTTTAAATCTGCCTGAAAATCAAGAAATTGGATGCATGATATCGCTGGAGTTAAGGCTATAAGTAAAGATGACAAAGAATGATGTCTCAGCATTTTCTCATGAAGCGACTGTTGACAAAATTTCTACACAGAACTTTCTCTTCAGGTAACATAAATTAATTACTCCACTAAGATTCAGAAGTTGTTAAATTAAATGATACATTAAGTATCCATTATATAATGTATGCCCGGAAACAATACTGCTATTTAATTGTCAAAAATAAGCTAACAAAAATGTAGTTTGACAAAAATGTATAGTCTTTTCATGCAAATTGCTTTTAAGCCAGAGGGCTGAAGGGAAGTTCCTACATTTTAGAGGCTGTGAGTTATGTGGTATGAGAACAATGTCTTGGAATAGATAGAAGGATTTATGCCAGCTGTGAGATTACTGCCCTCTCACAGGGATGGACTTCGACACAGACTTCCCAGGCAGTGGTGTAGGCAGGATGGGTAGGCTGATGCTACAGGTCACAGGAGATGACTGTGAGGTGCAGTACACTTGCTGCCTATTTAGCCTACACAAAGAAGAGACAATGAGTGCCACATAGACTACCACTGAAAAACCACAAGACAAGGGCTGCCAGGCAGCTACAGCTGTGGGTAATGGGTCTCTCCCTTTATGAGGCACTGTTTCCACATATCTCAGGTCCAGCAAGTCCAGCACTCCTCTGTCCCCTCCAGATCTCTGACTCTTCTCAGTTACCTTTGGTCACTATCACCTTACCAAATTCTGCAAGACCATCTTAAGGACCCATCCCACCCTCATCTACTAGGAACTTGCTCCTACCCTTGTGCATAATTAAGGTAGTAAACATTTGTATTTGATTCTTATCACAAACCATTAAATCAAGTCTTACTGGTAAGCCTTGAGTTGACTGTCTATAAGCATGTCAAAGCCAGTGCAGTGGTACATAAACCATGGCCACCTGCAGCCAAATTCCTGAAAGTCTTTAATAGCTGCTCACATGTAGGTACTGATCTAAAACTGTGCTGACTTAAGCCACAAGTCTGTGGTCCTTTCACACAGTCAGTTTTATCAGTGACCTATAGATTATGGTAGTGAAAGTGAGCATGAGGTAAGATGGGGTAAGCATGAGACTTCATGGACATGGGCAGGAGAAAGCATTACAGGAGGGCTGAGAAGCATGGAAGGTAGGCATGCGCTTCCTAGGGTACAGTTGCAGCTGCTGGAAGTATAAGACCAAAGACAGTTTAGAAAGTAGGCTTTAGGGTGATTCAGGCCATTATAAAGCAAAAAGCTCACAGTTCTATAGCTTTTAAGAATATATATGTCACAGAAGAACTGCTAATGCATATTAGTCCATTAACAATATGGTTAATGGCTAGTACGTGTTTCTTCTCTTTCCTTCAGGGAAAGAGGAATAAACAGCAGGATGTTTTAAAACAAAAATACTTATGCTTAAACACATTCTGCTTGATACTGACACTGGAGAGAGTTAAATCAGAAACAAGCCTTCCTTTTGTAGGAGTGAAGAGATTTGTGATGATCTGCAATTTTTGTAGAGCAGTTCATTTTAGTGTTTGGCAGATCCCAAAAAAGCTTTTTCTCACTTACAGATGAAACATACATTTGAATTTTCAGAGTATGCTTATCAGAGAAGAAAATCTTTCCCCTCTAAAGCAGAGCAAACTCTACATACATAAAATACAGGCATCCAAAAGTCTTGATTTACTACTGCATGGGAAACCCAAGCAGAGAATGATCTAAGGCACTTGCAGTAAATATCCTATGCTGGTACTAGCAGGTTTTTTAAATAGTTTCAAAAATATGTATATTTTCATGGCCAAATAGATTGTATTGGTGTTATGCAGACGATAAGGTGTAAAGAATTAAGACTGCATTGCTTTGCCAGGTGGAACAGAGTCTTCAAAGTTTAGGTACAAATATGGTATAATAGTACTTATGGATTCTGCTCTGTAGGAGAGCTTAACAACTGTGAGGAATCCAGGAGATAAAGAAGTGAAATGACCTATAATGTATAGACATAAAGAGGATGGGTTTGTGCTTGGATTTTCTACTTCAGGACCTCTCCTTGCCAGCATAAAGTCTGTTTTACATGGGTGAAGTTTCCAAGCACACTGTCACCTGTGTATTGCCTGCCTGTGTGCCCATGCTGTCTAGCTAGTCCACCAAGTGTCTGTCTCCCTGTGCATGCTAGAAAAAGAGGTGTTCTGTGTGGCACTTGGCCTCTAAGTAAAAGTACATTAGTACCTGTTAAGTTTGAGCACCACCTGAAAACCACCTGAAGAGGTCTTAGAGCAAAGCCAAGGTGTGCCTTTTAGATGAGAGAGCATTACATCATGGTCAAGCATTGCATAAAGATCTTGTGGCAGGTGACTAGATGGCTTGCTTCTCCCCATTGACAACAGGACTAATACATCACTATCATTAATGTGTTTCAGTACAATGTCTTGGCCAGAACTGAGGACATTCCAGGTGAACGGCACTATCATCACTTATATTATAAGTTGAGGCTTGCCTTCTCCATGAGATTTCTCATGACAAAAGCCATAGTTTTAAAGGAGTACCAGGATACCTAGGGTGTGTCATTTCAGTATCAGCCTATTAAACATTTGAAGGAACCAGGGAATATTCTTCCCCCAAAGATGCATTAGACAATTTGTTACCCCAAATAGCTATTTTAAAGAGGAATTTGCTATCTTCAGAGAAGCGTGGTAGATGGATTTTATTGGTCTCTATTGCAGCCTCAGCTTATTCTTGGAGTAATTAATTATGCTTCATTTCATCTGCATCAGCGTCTGTTTCCTGACATAAGCATTAAAGTCTGTCTTTACACAGTGGTGTATGCTTCCAGAAAACAACAGAGAGATGTTACAGGGCTAGAAGGGGCTGAGCACTGAATGCCCAGGATAGAATGCAACAAGGAAGATTAATCGGTTCCTGGAGCCTGCTTTATGGAAGTTTTTCTTAGTCAGGCTTTGGCATCTGATGGAGGGAGAGTTTTCTTGTCTTTCTTACTTCTGATATTAAGAACACCTCAAATCAATGATACAAGACTGAAAAGTGTTTCTGTCTGGATTATAACACCTCTGAATCTTGACACTTAATATGCAGCTCAAGTAAAAATGTGTCCAGAGATCCCTCAGAGATTTATCTCTGAAAGAATAAGGAGAGCATGTGAGGAGATGAGCTTCTAAGCCCTTGCAAGTGTGGTACTGCTGAACAAGTGCTGAAAATATCCTAAAGTCAGGTATATTGCTATTTGGTAGTCAGTTCCTGACTGCCAAACAGCATCACTCTTGTCCTATACCAACTCAGTAGCTGTTTGCAGCTTTATAAGGGAGCATAAAATCAGTGTTAACTTTGGCTCTGGCTTCAGCCTTCAGAGGAATAAATCTGACTGAACGTATCTTATGTATTTGAAGTTTAAAGTGAAGAAGTGCCACTGGGTCTGTCGTATACTGAGCTTCCTCAGTGAATGAATAAAACTATCACAGTGCATTGTGTGAACCAGCCAGGTATCACTGACAGGTGATATCTCTGTTGCTTTTAATGGTGATTAGGTGGAGAATCATCTGCTGGTAGTCTCAGTAGTGTTGTCACCAATGGCAGATTTAATCCACACATGTGTAATGACTTTACCAGTGTTAACTATCTCCATCCGATTTCCTTTCTTCCAGTAGTCTATTTCTTTTAGGACTGGGGATTATACCTTGAAATCCCCAAAGGTGAACAATAGTCTGGGTTGCCAATGCAGTGGAAAGGATTGGTCCTGTTGGGTACTTCTGGTAGCTGAGTCCTTAGAACTGGAGAAGCTACAGCAAAGTGTTCGCAAAGCAGCAGCAACATATCAGAAGTGTGACTACATAACAGCAGCACAAGTAACAATAATTATACATTAAAAAAAAAAAAGTATTATTATTCCATATTCCAGAGTAAAATTTCCACTCTAAGAACCATAATTGCATACTAAAATCAGTGTTGATCAGCAGCACAAGCAGAAAAATATGCAGACAAAAATGTTGAGGTTAATTGAGTCTAAAGATTTGTGAGAAGAGTAACTGTGGGCCATATGATGACAAATGGAATTTGATTTCAGTAACTGTAAGGCCATTTTCACCTAAAACCAGTGGAACTACTTATACATTTTCTTGAGGTCTTAATTAGTGCATGGAAGCGATCTGGGAATCCTCTGACAGAAAAGTCCAAAATTTTTTTTAATGGTGTACAACAGTGTAAAAGAATACACTAAACATAAGGAACAGGATGAATAATAGATAAAACCATTACACAGATCTTCTATAGTACGCAATATTAGTCATCCAAACTGAAAAGGATACTTTAGAGTTTCTGTGTTATAAGGAAAAAGAGCTTAATAAGATCAGGACTGTCTACCAAAGAAAGAGGAAAACTAGATTGTATAGTAAACACACAGATGTATGGTCATGAACGGTACTGCAAAAGTAGATGTGGAAGATTCAATTATTTTTTCCCTAACTGAAAAATAACACACATTCAATGGGATTGAAAAGCAACATTTCCAAATGTGAAAAAGGAAGTTCTTCACACAGTGCCTAATTTGCAATTGCACTGAACTATGAAAAGTTAGCAAGAGTCAAAACCAACTTACACTTTATGGGAATAACAAAAGTACTCACACCGAGAGCACATAAAACAGTTACATAAGATATACACAACTGTACATTTGAAGTCACTACTCATCATGAACCACAGCTGAAAATTTAAGCATGACAGATGAATACTCAAATGTGCACTACACATTTCCAGCATCCACCTCTGAAAGTATTTGTGCCAGTTGTTGTTGCAAACAAGCTGCTGAACAAGATGAATTAGAGATCTTGTCAATGATAGTGGTTACTACATTCCTGATGTTGGGAAGTAGCATTTATTGGGAAGCGAATAATGGAGCCAGAACTAAAATTGGAATTGCTTATTGAAGAGCAATAAATACCAGCAAGCCTTGCCTTACTAAGTAGCTGAAGCAGCAGCCATTCATCCTGCCATTTTGGAACTGACCCTGTCCTACTTCTTTATTTTTGCCAATTTGATATGTGTTTCCATGGGAACATAAGCAGGACTAGCCACCAGCTGAGTCAAACTCAGCTGCTGGCTCCCAGTTCTCACGTTTTGTTCCGTTTCCTTGGAAACTGATGTCAAACGAGAAAGAGAAATAAACCAGCTTTTGCTCTTTAATATTTACTCTTTCTTTGGACCTGCTCTAGATGCTCTGGGCCGGCAGAAGGTTTGCAGCTGAGTCTAATGGCAATTCATTTTCCTCCTCTCTGGAATGGCTGCCAGCCACCAGTAGGCCACAGCAGATGCAAGTAAGAGTTCTCAGTTTCAGCTACCGCTGGTGGGCCGCCTGCTGCGAGCTACAATGGCAGGGTTTGAAAGCAGGCTACAGATTTCAGGAGACATTTGGCTCCCGCTGTCTGTAATATTTCAAATTGGAAGGAAAGAAATTAAATTTATTTAAAAAATAGTGGGGGAAACAGATGGGCGTAATGATATTTAGAGAACAAATTGACTAACAAGCTCTGACCTGCATTAGGCTGAACACCCCCAGAAACTACTTCAGCCAATTATATTCTTCATTTCATAATGTACATTTGACAAAGTTCTCTCTAATCCAGCTGTTAGCTGACTGAATAGCCCAACAGCACAATGTAAACAACAACCCCTAAACACATCTGTTTGTGCATATAAACATATGCAGAAAGAGAAAAAAACCCACGATCTGATTGTTTCAAAACGGCAAAGAATCTGCATAAACCTACTTGAGCACGTGAATTTCAACCAGACATCTTTACCAATTCCAGACCTGTGTTACTCCCACATTTTTATCGTGTATACAAACACACATACACACCCTCCTTCATATATAATTTTGGACCAGAGTATTTTCCAGCTCTTATAGCAGCAGTATCATGACAGAAAATGAATATTAAAGAAATAAAAATATTAAAGAATATTAAAGAACATGAAAGAACCTTGGAAAACCATTCAGGCAACTAAATTTTCTATGAAAATTATATTCAATCTACACCTGTGCAGTTGAATCCCAATTTTCACATATTGTTTGTTTAAAAATGTGGAGACAAATCAATTTCACAAGACAAAAGGCTGTCCTTAAGAAAACTTTTTTATTTGGTGGGCTCTACTCTTAGTTAACTAGTCTAACTACTAGGGTACAGTACCTTGCTCACCTTGGACATGCTTTTATCCTTCCTTTTCTTTCACACCTAATATACAAACTCCTTCCTCACTTCTCTTCACATCTCAGTTATGTCCACACGACTCTCACGTATCAGTGGTCTATCATTACTACCTTGAATAACTTCTAGAATTGTATATTTAGTTGAATTCACATATAATCAAAGAATATATCTGGAATACTCACTTCTCCAGGTACTGCACTAGGAGCAGTCTCACAGAAAAGACAGATACTCAGGAACACTAATTCCTCCAGTCTGACAGCATTGCGTCAAGTCAGCTAGGGCTCTGGGTTAGCTATTTGAATGAAAAACTTAGGCAGTTGTAATTGTTTTAAGACAGGTTAATTCCACCTTATTCAAAGAGATGTAACACACGCTGAATTTAGCTATTAATATATTTTATGGGTTTCCTCCAGCTAAATTTAAAATCAAAATCTAAAATCCCATCTTCCTCTATATCACTAAGACTCTGCATAGCAAATGAGATAAAAATCTTTAGGTTTGCTGCTGCAGCTGCAATCAGGAAAGACCATTTCACTTTATGTTGAGCTTCACAATGTCCCTCCAGAATTCTTCACAATCAGCCCACATTTTTATTTTCTGGAATAACATACTATAACCATTAAAATTTCGTCATCTCATCCTTCACTTCCTCTTCTACTGAACAATACAGGTCCCAGCATAGAGTCTAGGACTTGTCCTGAAGGACTCCACAGGCTAGATCCCTCCTTCCTGGAAAATGAACTTTTATTTATTCCTTAGTTCCGTTTCCTTGTTCTAAAGAGTTTTATATCCATTTTAGGGCTTCTCTCCTATTCCACGGCTATTTAATTTCCATGAAAGCCTTTGATGAAAGAAATTGCTGAGTGCTTTTTGGAGACCTAGCAGGCTGTGTCAGCTTCTGTTCACATGCCTGCTGGCTTCGTCAAAGGTCTTCGCTGAATTTTTGAATGACTTGTTCCTTCACAAGTGCCATGTTAACTCTTCCTCAATGAAGCATATTTATTTCTAATTCCGCTCCTGATGATAATTTTTATGTTGGCCTGCTGCAGACATTAACTTAGAAGTTTAAGGTTTCCACTCTGTCTTATAAACACAGCAAGACATCTGCAACTTTTTACTCAGATATCAAAGCAGTTCTGAGCTAATGATTACATACTGCTGTCAGTCATTTGACTATTACTCATTGAATTGCTTTAGAAAGCCTGAGAGAATATAATCTGTTTCCAGTGATTTATTTCTGATCAGTTTCTCTATTCCTACCAGCAACCCCAGCTACTCTTCAGTGAGTTGATTAGAAGGGTTCTAGTATAGCAGTCTTCACAAGCTCTTCCACAAAGAATTTTGCTGAACAAAGCAGCAACACAATCATTTAATCATTCTACACGGCCTTGTTTTCTGTAAGTAATGCTCTTATATTCTGACCAAATATTTTCCCCAAAGATTCCTTGTCAAACTTACTGCTACCGATACTTAGAAAAAGACTTATTATTCTTGATTTTTCGCCTTTTGCAAGAGTTTTTTAGACTGCCTTATTGAGTTTTACATTTAACTTACCAGACTTTATGATCCTTTCTGTTTTCTGCATTTGGATACAACTTAGTTTTTTTGAAGGATGTCTTCCTGCTGTGTTGTCATGCCGAGTGTCTTCTTTTTCAAATTTTATTTGATGTGCGGTATGCATTTGCTCTGAGTTTCCAATATGATATTCTTAATACCCTCTAGGCCACCTGCAAGGATTTAACCCTCTACAGTGTCCTCTTTAGTGTCTCTTTAAGAGGCTTCTTCAGTTTTATGTTATTCCCCTTTCTGAGGCTGAGTACCACTCTACTGATCTTTTTTTCGGTTGTGACTTCTTCAAAGCTATCAAAACTTTGAAGATGCGAAGAATGATACATTTGCAGCTACAGAAAAGTCCTTCAGATATCAACACTTTGGAACAGATTCTGTATGCTATTCAGAACGAAACCAAGGGTTAATTCTTTCTTTGTGGGTTCTCTTATCTGTTGAATTACAAAGCAGTCACTGCTATGAAATTAAGTAGTCTGAGCAGCACATGTGTCCATTTTACACAGATATTTTTTGGTTTTGCAAAGCTTATGACTTCCTCAACATATCAGTCAAAGCTGACCACATTTGCTGATTAGTAATAGTGTCCAATAGCACTGTTCTACACTTGAAATGCATAGGAATTCTGCCTCATTCAGTGAAATGATTAATCTGATTTTACTCCAAGTTTTCTTCCACTGACCACTCAACTATGCCACTGGCATGGCCTACTCAATCATTCCTGTATATTGATATTTTTATTGTAGCAATATTATGGCTATATCAGTACTAGAAGCCCAAATAGGGTGTTGTCTCGCCAGTTTGCTTTTCTCTTCAGTATCTTCTCAAATGGCACTCTATTTTGTTCTCCATTTCATGCTTATTACCATTCCAGAACAATTCAGTGTCAAACTTTAAATACTGATGTTCCAGTCTATGTGAAATGAAGTCTATTTTTCAAATATTGATAGTGTTATCATGTGGTTGTATAAAAAGAAACATTGCAGAGATAACCACTTAACTGGTACTAAGACATCAAGGAATGTAAAGGTTGCTGTCCCAGATGTACAGGTTTTACAATTCTACAAGAGATATTGGCATCCACTACGCAAAGTATTACATTTCCTGAGACCTTGGGAACTATATAATCTAGTCCATTTTCCCTAGTATACAAGTTCTTATTTATTAAGCATTATTATTGGTTACCTTCTAAGGCCACAATGGTTCAATCTGTGTCACAGATATTTGTGTTGGGAGAAAACAAGCCAGCCAGAGGATTTCAGGCTAAAAGAATTACTACACCATTGTATTATGGGGGAGAGGTGAGTCTAAATGTGTGTCTATGCACAGACTCACTGAACTGTAGTAGGTATGTAACTGAAATATGATGTGGCTATTGCACATGGAGAACAGATTCCACGTTGTAAAAGGATTCTGTTGTTCCAGACTGTGGTTTAATTCCAACACAGGCTTATTAGTGAGCAACTGAAATTACAGCAAGCTGGTTTCCTAAATACTTTCTGTCTTGTGGATGGACCCTTTGTGTCCAACTAAGTGTGAAGCTCCCTGTAGCAGGTAATTTATGATGTCTGTCTTTAGACAGAGTGGTAAACTCACTCTGAGACCCTCTTTTTATCAAGTGTGGAACTACCAGAACCTCTCCTCACAGGGCTGGCTGTTTCCATAAAATCTGTCACAGCATTTTGCCCTTAAGAGGTATATCTGCTCTGTCAGGTTTGACTGAAACTGGCAAACAAAGGTTTTAAGGCAGTCAGAAAAAACACACAGGGCACAGTTGCACATAAACATTGCCTTCTTAAGAAACCAGGGCAAAATCCAGACAGCTAGAAAAAGGCAGTACAGTCTTGCCATTGGGGCAAAGCTCTTCCACAGCCATATACACAGAAGTACTGTAATTCCTCATCACCTGTTTTGCCCAAGAACTGGGCAAGGAAGGATGCACTCCAATTCACACAACCAGGAGAAACTTAGTCTGGCAGAAACCTAGTTGAGACCAGATCACATCCGCAGAGCATTTTGATTATGACAAATAGGTGAATTATAATGACAAAAGCAAATTCCAAGTTCAGCCAAGGAAGAAGCTAGTGAGAAAAAATGTGATTGGTCTCTTCACTGGTCTGAAACATTAGCAAAAGGAGAAATATTACAGCCGATGCAACAAGCAAAACAGATGAATAGAGGTAACGTTATGGAATAATTCCCATTTTTAGTACTGCTGCTTGAAGTATTTTGTGTCAGAAAATGCTTTTGTGTTATGTGAGAGTCAAGCCTACAGTACTCTGTATGAAGTATATATAGGAATAACCTTACAGTTCTTCTGCTGGAGGTCAGTGTACAGCTACAGACATTTTAAAGTGGTCCCGCCTTTTATCTTAACCTATTTGCTTTTATCTTAAACTATTTGCTTTTATCCAACAATTTTGCTCTCTATACATGGTATAACAAACAACTGCCCTACTGATGGTTGGAAAATCTGGATGTTTTAGGGCTCACTCATTAAAACTTTTACCATGATCTCTTTTGGCAGCCACAGTAGTGCTTTGCATAAGGAAACCTGACATCTAGATCAGGATATTAGAGACCAGTCTGAACACTGACAGACCCAACCTCACACCTGGTTTCTTCCTTCTTTCAGGGACAAAGAGTCAGTGCAAGTGTCTTTAATTCCCTTTGCATTTTCAGATGTAGACTGCCTTTCCTCAGCTTTTAAGGCATGGATAGCTTGACTTTAAAAACAGCTCTGGAAAAGGTGTCTGGATTTTTTAAAAGGGCTTGATAATTTGCTAGTGTTGATATTCAAAGGAAGTATTTTGTGAATAATGCCAAACAGCAAAGGACACTGTCAGTTTTTAGGCTACTCATCTTGGTTACTTTGATCAACATCTTTATGAAGACACAGTTGATAGAAGACCACTCAATAGGGGCCAAATGCAGAACCTCCACATAGGAAGACGATGAGTATACATAATTAAAACAGCACTCCAACAGTTCATTAGCTAGAATGACTGATTGCATTTATAACTTCGGAGGCTACATTTATTTTCATCTCTATCACTTGGATCAACTTTAGCTGAGAGAAAATACCCCTTTAAAACTGTTTCACAGAAGCTAGTGGGACAAGAAACACACGCGACACAATATTGCTGATATAAAACAGAAACTTGCCCCCAGTAGTGTTTGCTATGTGATAAGTCCTTTTTAAACACACAAAAGATAATACCTGCTCATGCAAGCTCAACTACGTAATTCATAATTGCAGAATGCATTTAAAAAGCCTAAACCTAAAAACTCCCAAACCTAAAAAATTAAAAAAACCCACAAATAGAATTGTCATTTGCTTTTACAAGAGACCTGCTTCAGGAAACCAAATTGCCGTTCACATCACTGCTTTTATAAGATAGGAACAAACTTGGTTGCATTAAAACTTTCATTTCTTTCCCTCCCAAATCCATTAGCTTAAAAAAACATTCTGCATAATTATAGTAATATCAAAGAGCTCTTAACAGTGAATTTAAGTCAATTCTATGCTGAGTGTTCAAAATATTACACATGCTTGTGTATATTCACTGAATGTGAGTTTGCATGGTCTTACATGGTCAGAGATTCCCAGAGAATCTCTGATAGAAAGTTCAGGCAACTGGTATGCAGCCCTATGGCCTAGACAGCACCAAACATGGAAGAAGCACACTAAGTTTTCAGTGGTATAATTACAAGGCCAAAGAATATACACTGCTAAATTCAGATGGAAACTGCAATAAACATTATTTTTCAAATATATGGATATGGTATGTATAGTTTGATATCTTCAGTTACTGCTGCTGTCTACAGAAATTTCACTCAAGTTATTCTGCTAAGACCAGTTATCAGGATCTTTAGTTACGGTTTCCCTCTGATCTGGGAAAAACATGAAAGTCCTTCTAGCTCATTCACCCAGAGCACTGAAATGAGCATTATTTCAATTGGATTTTGTGACTACTCATCCTATTATGTTTGGTTTTATATAAGCAGTGAAACAGTTAACAACACTGCAAATTGAAATGTCAGTTGTAATGCAGTTGGAACAAAACAAAGTAAACAAGGCTATAGACAAGCTGCTATTGTTCCAAGCTCTACAAACATACAGCGGAAGTGTCTGCACAAGACAAATTGCAGTTACATTTTCCACTTTTTATTGACAACCGTAATAACTGAGGAGTGTCTTGAAAAAAAAAAGTTCAGTCTCTAGGGAATGACTGAGAGGTATTTTTTCAGACGCTGAAGTGATTTTTTGAAAGGCATCCTTCATAGTTTATGAGGCATCATTCTAAGATACCTTCTACAAAGTCTATTCAAATAAAAAGTAAAATTGTCTTTTAATAAGATCCCAGAGCTACACCGCAAGTAAGAACAAAGTAAAAACAATGGAATAAAATATCGTATCTTTTCTTGCAAACATTAACATCAAAAGAGAAAACTACCATTCTCTCTCATACTGATCACCAACTATTGGATAACAGATTCAAGCACTTCTAGATTGCTCTCATCTATCTAGATTTCAGATATCACAGGTTTCCATGTTGGAGGTAATAAACTCTTAAACACTGCTAATCTGCATACAGATAGATTTATTTTTTTCCTAGTTCTGCATTGTTGCTGCCATGTTTCTTGCTGTCAGTTTGTCCAGAAAGATCTACTTCTAGAAACCTACCAGAATGCTGGAAAATTTGTACAGGAGTGATTAAGCTATTACCTTCTCTACCAAAATCTCTAGCATGACCTTTCTGGGAATGACATTAAAATCCACGTGCATGTATGCACATGCCGTTACTAAAAATAAATATAGCAGTAGGTAACATAATTCCTGAACAGCACCATAAAGAATGCAGTCTAAGCAGTGACCTCTCCTGCACTTGAAAAGTTCTTACTCAAATCTGCTAATGGGTTCTGATAATCTATTATTTATTGCAACAGACTCTGATAGAGAGTCTTAGCAGATGACTCTCCCGTGTTCACAAGTGACAGAATTGTGACAATTTCTTTTGGTTGCAGTTATTTAATTTCTATTTGCTTTTAAATAACAGAAACCTTCTTCTTCCCAAGTACACAGTTTGACCTGGTTTCATATAGCCTAGTGCATCTTTCACTTGGTCTTGTAGAAAGCTGTAGATACTGATAAGCAACCATAAAGTATTACTTAGTCTTGAGGACATACCTCCATGTTATACTTTTCCACTGTCCTTCTCAAAGGGTCCACAACCTGCCAGCAAATCAGGATGCAAAGATCAATCAGTAGCATCCCTCCAACTATCACCAGTAGCTTCTGGTCTTTAATGATCTGGAGAGACAAAAAAAAAAAGAAAAAAAAAAAGAAAAAAAAAAAGGGAGAGAGATTCCCATGAGCCACAGATAGATCCCTGTGCATCTTTATTCCTACATAGGGAGAAAAATGCAGGTTGCTAATAAAAGGCTTTTTAACAATGAATGAAGAAAAGTTTCAGAAATATCAAAAGATGAAAGCAAGAAGAGAGAAATTATTTTAGTTTGCTTCATGGTTATTAGAAGTATCTAAAGTGCATTCTGATTTCTAAAAAGAAATTGGGAGGACTCTTAAATATTAATATTGAAGTCCAGGTTTAATATTAGCTCCTGGAAACTGAAAAAAAAATCTAGAGAGCCACTATTGTGTTTCTGTAAGCTAATATGGAAGAGTGTTCAGTACATCTCTCAGAGTAGCAGGAATTGAGAAAGAACTTAGTTTTCACTAAGATTTACAGTGTTCACTTTTTCATAACCTTCTCAGATATGGAAAACACACTTGCAAAATATTAAAAGATAAGTTAAATTTTGAGGTTTCATGTGTGTGTTTAACATTTGCCTCTGTTACCCAGGGAGCACAAAGGGATAATGCATTTTCTCTGTATTACAAAGGTTACAGGGTTTTATGCACATGCAACCCAAAATATGTGTTTAATTTTGCATGGAATTTAGGTTCAAAAAAGAAAAAAAAAGAATTGTTAATAAAAATAACAAGGCAAACCATGTATTACAGTCTTGTATACCTGCATGCAAACACTGTATTATTTCCACTGATATATACACAGTAACACAGAAAAAATACACTGCATTATTTCAGTTGCAAAGTTGTAAACATATTGAAATATCTGGCTTAAATTAACTTTATGTCAGCCTTCTTACGCCTACGTTCAACTTTTAAATTAATATATATATGTATTACTAATGAAGACTCATTCAATATTCAAAACCTATTGCCAAATTTTTTTAACATGGACAAACCCATATATTTTTCCCTAGTTTTGGTTCTCAGAAAGAGTTGGTTTAATCCAAATGAAATATTCAAAATATTAAGCCTGAGCAGCTTAATAAAGTTGCGATTATTTCAGTTAAATTTGATAAACTTGTTAGGATTTTGAAAATGCATTACAAAGCCAAAAGTGTCAGCTAATCTTAGTGCAGGCGAGGCTGGTATTCCTGCCTAGAATAAATTGTATTTGCATTGAACTCCTATCAAGCTTAAGGAAATGATAAAAATGAATACAATTTGAAATAATGTAAGAGGAACTTTAGTAGAAAGTTTGTTTTTCATATTATTTTGTGAGATACACTCTTCATTTTGAAAGAAGTTTCTGCAATATTGTGCACCACTTAATCTGCTAATTTATTTCATAAGTCATTTGGAGTAAACTAAGTGTGCAACAAAGGCTAGTGATCAGAATGACTTAAAAGACTTGATGCATTATTTTCACATGCTAAAACCAGTTATTTAAATCCGTGTAGCTACTGTCATCATAAAGAAACAGAAAATGATGCTTTCCACATGTTTGCATAACTACTAAAGCATTCTGTCCACCTTGTCAGAGATAGCACAAGCATGCCTGGAGTGGGAAGGTGAAGTCAAAGCTGAAAAGGACTGTTGACCACTGAGGTTACCCTCTGTACGAAAAGCCCATGGGTTTTTTAATCTCTTATCTAATGCTTCTAGACAGGACTTGGGTGAAACATACCTAGTGCTGCTCTAGTATGAGTGGAGATGTAGGAGAGAGAACCATGGGTCATCAAGTCCAAAGAGAATTTGGATTTAGATTACATTTAGACACCTCAACCCAAATTTCTTTTGCTTCTTCTTACAGGGTCAGCAATTTGTTTTATTGTCACATTTCAGTTGGTCTTTCTTTTTAATTGATGAGGTTTAGCTTATTGAAGTTTGCTGTTCAACCGTTACGTGTCTAGCCTCTCCCAGTAGCCAATGGGCAGAGGTAAGCCTTTAAAGGACAATTCATCCCACATATCTTGGGTATAATTTAGGATCAAAGAAATCAGTCTTCTGAAATGTGTCCCTCCCTTCCTCATCGTCCCCACTCCCCCACCCCGGGGTGTGAAGACAATTAACTTTAGCTAAAAATATGCATTTGAGAAACTTAATGCTACATGAAAAGAACCTGCCAGAAATTACTCCCTCTGCTCTACTGCACCATAAAAGTTCCCTGTAAAAAACAACAAAACATCAATAATGATGCCTTATCTTTCTAACAAAAATAGTGAACATTTTACCCAGCACAGGTAAAACATGAGACAATTAGCCCAGTGTCTTCCAAATTTATAGACTGTATTGATACTGAAAGTAATGTTGCATCAGATGCAGATTTACCAACACCTGGCAATATTATTCAAATTGGTACAGCAATGCCAGAAGCAAGAGAGTGAAAGGATACTATTAAAAGCACTAATACCGATAAACCACTCACTACAGGGTTAAAAGAAATCGCATATTACCACTTGCTATTCAAGGTCACAATGTTAATTACCCTTCCTTACCCTTGTGCATCTTTTATTTGTACCTGACCTTGCACTACTGCAGGTCAAAATTTGTATTTTAGTTCACATGTAATAGGTAATTATTAGAAAAAATAAAAGCAGAAATTAAGCAAACAGTGGAGATTCTCTGTGGATGCCTCTTGGAGCATTTTTTCTTGCTTTACATTGTGAACGGCTTTTTTCTGGACAGAAGGGGAGAGGTGCATAACAGCATCTGTCACTGGCACCAGGTATTATTCATCCCTCACTTCTGCCAGACAGCCAGGAGGGAGGCAAGCAAAAGAAAGCCCATAAGATAACCTGAGGAAGCAATCTGCACTACTGTAATGAACTCTGTAAAACCTAACTCTGCATGCAGGGTGACTGGCCTGAAAGTGGAGCCTCCTGAAGCTGCCTCACACACCCATTACGACCCTGCTCTGTCCTTGGCAAAGCAGTAAGACAGCTCTGAAGCAGAAGACTTCTCCAAAATACTACTTTTTTTTTTCATAAAGAGACATTGAGGTTCCATTATTTTTAATTTCTGCCATGGATTAGCAGTTTGTCCTAACATAAATTTACTTTGAGGAATGCTCTTGGTATACCACTAGCAGCAATTCAAAAAGCCTTGCTAATCTCCCCCTCTCCACCCTCAAGAAGCCCAGTTTTCCCTCTCCTCAACCACCACTCTCACCCACCAGCACTCCCTAAGTTCAGTACATTCACTTCTTGGGAAATACCAGATGCACTGAAGGAGTTTTGACTCAGATCTTGTGAAGCCAACAATTTCTCTGTCTGACAAAAGAAAGTCATGAGCAACTGCGGCTTCTTACAATCAAATATATCATTCTTCTTCCAGTGGAATATTCTTATTTTTTTCCTTTTCATCCTCCTTCTAGCATATAGTAAATCAGCCTTGGCAGAAATGCATGGTAGCTAATAAAATCCATTTTTGCGAGTGCTCCTGGCTCCTTGCTGAAGCCAAGCTTTCATACAGCAGCATCTGTGAGTAATATTTTCTACCATCTGTGATTGGATAGGTGAATCTGTCTCATCCTGGCAGTTCTGCCCACTGTTATAAATGCCACTGCTACCAGTCTGGACTATATATCTGGATATGAAGCTATCTGTCCTCAAAACACGTTCACTCAGGACAGAAACCAGTAGGCCAGTTTCTCCTCAGCAGCACTGCTGTATGAGCAAATCAAAATTTTTCTGAAAACCTATGACCATGAAGACCAGCTCAAGATCAAAGTCCTTATCTTTCATAGACCTTGCAGTCTGATCACAGGAGATATAAAAGATGTCTAAAGCTCTGGGATGAAGTTTCTGCTCAGGAAACTCTTGGGAATTTTCTAGAACTATCACAGCTGTACTACCTGCCACAGCAACTTCAACTGTCCATTTGGTAATTATTTCAAAGACTTTTTGTGTGGAATTATTTCATTTGCTTTCTAAAGCACATCCATTTTGCCCTGGAGGACCCTTTCCTCACCAGTTTATAGGATCATCTGGCAATTTGTAAACAACCACAATTAAATATTAATTTTTGTATTTAAGGCTAAAGTGATTCTTTGGTTATTTCTTATCTTATTAGAAACCAACTCTGCAAATGTGCATCATACAGACCTTAAAGCTGAGCTTTGTTCTAAACCAAGAACAGAGTCTTATCTATGAAGACCTGCCCTCTTATCCAGGATGCAACATTAGACTTGTACTCTCTGAATTCCACAAATAGCTTTCCAGAATGGATTAAATAGTTCATTTTCCCATGGATTTTTTTCAGAGTTGCTTTCTTTGTTACTAGGAACATCACGTCCCTTTCTCTGAATAAAATATCTGAAATTTTAAAGGAAAATCTTGATGTTGCTTTTTGGGTTTTTTTATTCATTGAATTCATAGAAGCATAGCAAGGCTAGGAATATTTCTGCATTTGTAAGTTTTGAGATAAATATATATTTTCTTTTTCCTTAAAAACATAGATTTTTTTTCTGTTTAAGAAGGCAATTCTGGCCTCTCTTATGTAGATCAATCCTTTCTAGTCTAGCCAAGAGATCTATCTCTTGCCTTCTCATGCTATCTGGATAGACACTGTTCAATAACCTTTTTATTTTTTAATATGTCCTTTCCCCAGATTCCTGGGATAGAATCTGTACAGAGAAATCCTCTTTAAAGGTTCCCTCTGTGAAGCTTTCTAGACCTTATTCCATAAATGAATAGCACCCACAGCAATTACTGAAGCCCTTAGAAATCTGGAACCCAAAGTTCCTCTCCCTGGTACATACAGAAATCATTCTGATAGTAGTCCTCCCTCTGAACTTGAGGGGAAAGAGAAAAAATAACAAAGTTTGTGGAAAAAAAACAAACGGTAAAGCTGGCAAGGCAAGGTTGGAAAAAGGGACCATAAACCTACTCCTAAACTTGTCTTCAGGATATTCTGTTTATTGCATGAACTACCTTTTATTTCTTTCAGTATGATTAACTGAGAAACACCTTAGGGTTGCTCCCATACATTTAGTGGGTCAGCTGAAGTGGGATGGTGCCATGAGGTTGGTGATGCAGGGTCAGTGGTTGGTAGGTGAATTTTGCCATTTGTATGACATGGGAGATAGCTATCTTTGAGTTATTAAAGCCATTAATATTTTAGAGAACTATTCTGTAATACATCCTTAATTTCTATTGTGTAATGGAATGAGAGAAAAAAGGACTATTGAAAACACATTATGCACTTGTTCCCAATAACTCCACAATGTTTTTTCAACAGCTATTATGGGTATTTCTTATAATAGGTTCTATGATTAGTATTGGGAAAACTTTTCATGCTGCAATTACATTAGTTGTAATGAGTGAATACTAACATTTTAAAAAGCGTATTTTGTAGCAGCAACATTTTGTGACCAGCAAGTCACTCACAGCAAAAAGCTGAGCTTAAGACATTTTACTCTCTTAGATGTACTTTGATTAATTTGATGAAAGATTTGCATATATACTTAAATTTAAAATTGGATTTGTTTTCTGCAAGGTTCTACTGTGACCCCTACAGTCTGAGAACCTGACGATTTTTGCTGCTTTCCAGGATACTGAAGTGTGTGGTACTACTGATAATAATGGACAACTGGATATGACCAAAAAGTTTGAGAATGAAATAGTTACCATGGGTAGCCTGCTAAAGCACACATTTCTAGAATGTGTTTTCCTTGCTGCCACATGCTTGGAATAACTGTAGAGCATCTTTGGGCAGACTCACCCTCTCATTAAATGCATTGCAAATATGGATGTGTTGACTACGCCTTGCTGCCAGGAGAAGCTATCCCTCTAGAGAACACCTTTGCCCTTTTCCAAAGCATATATAAGACAGGTGGAACATCCTAGAAGGATACTCCCTAGGGGGAGCAGAAGACAGAAATTTTGCCGAGGTTAGATAAAGGGAAAGACTCACTAACAGCTTAAAGAAATTATAAAATACCTCATCTATGAAAGACTGAGCCTCAAGCATGGGTAAAATGCATTGGGGAATCAGAGAGATGACTGTTTACTAACATTGCTAATTCACCCTTAGGAAGTGATATAACATGGTTAGTTTCATAAAACTCTCTTGAAAGGACAAAAATTAAAACCATCATAATCTTAAAAAACAAAACAGCACTCTTGCTATACAATATTTTGGAGAACACATGCAAATGAACCTTTGCATTTTGTTAACTTCTGCACTCTCCTACATCTATACCTAAGTATGCTGCCTTGAGCTGCATATCCCATCAACAAAGCAGGTCAAATCTGCCTTTGAGAGAAATACATCTGCTAAGCCCAAGACTGGAGGAATTTCTACCAGGGATGTGAATTTTCCTCTGCACTGAAAAGGATCCCAGTCTTTTGGAAAAACGTGCACAAAGGATTTGAACGGTCTGGAAAAAATGTTGTGATTTTGTCGGAGATAACATTAAGTACCTAGGCTTTAATATTTTCTTTAATGAACAATTCTGTGGGAAAGCATACTACATCGTTACCAAATAGCTGGGGACATCAATGCACTTGATTACATTTACAATCCAATTTCAAGCTATTCAGGAATAAATTGCCTCATACTGTATAGCGATGTGTTCTTTATTTCTCTGTCATCCATTAGTCTCATAATACACAGAAATTATGGTTGTAGCACCGTTTATGAGCAGTTACATTTCACACATAGTTTTCATTGTTTCCATTGCTACTGAGGTTTAGCCTTATCAAACTGTACCATGCAGAAATTTACATACATAAATTACTTCAAAAGCAGATTCTTCTCCTAGATGTACAGTTCATTAGCTCAACTTCTTTCTATGACAGGAGCTTGAGATTTAGCTCTCCGATCCATATTTATATGAATGTAAATTTTAGAAATGTGATTCCTATTGTTCCCTCGCTGGCATTTTGGTTGATCAGCTCTTATGAAAAACAGGATGCTTATTTTATATCTAAATATGGATTCTAGGATTACACTGACTATTTTTGAAGCTTTGGACTTAGAATTTATAGTTATAGCTATCTGGGGGAAAAGAGTAATACAATAATTTGGTTTCTACTTATATCGCTTTAGGAAATACTCTATCTGTATATTAATAACCCATGAAGCTATACCTGAATAATTTACACTGCACAGTAAGCATCATGGATTACTTGGCCCAGTGGTAAATATTCATAATGAAAAAAAAAATATCACAAACATAGGCAAATTTCAAACTGCTGTCTTATTTCCTACTCTCAAAGACTGAACAATAACATTGAATATTTCTTTAGGTGTCCCTATGCTGGTTCATTTTCAGCAGATGGTCCCTAATAGATTGTTGTACGGTTGATATGGTTACCCAAAGCAGATTTTTGGACCTCCTTTTCAGACTCAATCTCTCACTTATACTTAGTGAAATACATGTGTATCCTAGGGGAAATCCAGTATAGAGCTTTTTGTTATACACATAAAAAGCTCTAGCTAGATTGAAAAAAAATGTCCTGGAAAAGTATAAACATTTACAGTCTGAAAACTGACCTGGAAAAATATTTATAGCATTAATTACAGAAAGAAATAATTAGGCAGTATGGTCTACATTTATGCTAATATGGAAAGAACTATGTCTGCAAAGGCATTTAAATGAGTAAGTAGGATGTGGCCTGTGAGATTGTGACCTAAACCTTCTGTCAGTATAATCTGGAAAACTTTGTTTTGTCTATTTTTAAATTATTAACATAATGAGTATATTTTTTAAAAGCTCTTTAGGGCTTCTGAAAAGAGGGGTGATAGATTGTAATAAATTCTAAATTCCATGTGACTTGAAAAACCTACAGAAAAGTTTATAACTACAGATTACGCTCATCCAATAAAATTTCTCATGTGGGTTTTTGAATGAAGGATGGGGGTAGCAATAAATAGAGACGAGTTATGAGGAGAAGGCAGTGGCATGTAAGTTCTTAAGTGTGTGGCCCCAATTGCTTTCTTCTCTCTGTTTTTTTTTATTTATTTTTGTCTCCGAGGTCACTGTGTGCAATTGCAGGTACTGATGGCTTCCCTGCAGCTGGTACCATAGGGTGAGAGCACACAGCCAGCTGCTGCCCACTCCTACTGGAGGGGTCAGGACCAGGGCTTGCTCAGAGCAACCCATGTGCCCTGCTGCCCAGAAAGACCATGGATGGTCTTTTACCCATTCCACGTGTCTCAGTTTATGGACCATTAAGTATGCAAATTAAGGAGTTGGGTTGGCCAAATTTGTGCTACAAAATGAAGTGGAAGGGCAACGAGCTAAAAAGTTTGTGAATTCCTGCTCTGCTTCACTCAGGTAATCAAAGTGCCTCTCAAAAACAAGTGCTATCCTCCTCTGAAAACTGGGCTTAAAGAGATTTTTAGAGTATAACAAATAATTTTGGCAAATATTTTTCTCCATGTTGGCCCATAACTTTCTCATACACGAGACTACCTTACTCAGAACTCCTACTGCCTTTTTCATGATGTATTTTTTTTTAAGTGAAAATGGTTCCAACAGAAAACTGCCTCTTTTTATTACACAGCGCTACTACACGGCCAGAGAAGACTCACTGTGTCTGTTCCATGACGCTGGTATCTTGTAGAAAACTAAGGCTGCACTGGTGTCCTAATAATGCACATGGGGGAACAAATATATATTGTAGAGATCTTAGCAAGCTGTAGGTTTTCAATTATAGACTTTTCAGCCACAACATAAGACTTTTAACATTTTCATGAACCCATTCTTCTTAAAGAAATTGAAAAGAAAGAGAATTCAATTATAGATAGAGCTGCATGCATCAGCAAAAGGAACCTTTAGATCTTTGTACATCTCATCAGCTTGAGGTAAAAGAGTAACGAGCAACTATCACAAGCCGTACAACAGCATAACAGGAAGACAGGGCACATATTTTGCCTGTAGGATTTACAGATACATAGTAATAGAAAGAAGAACAATGAAACTCTAAAATCCCCTGTTCAATTTTTATGCTCTGCCCACACTTCTGTGTAACCATTACAGCCAGTCCTAATTTCAGCTTTTCTTGCCTCTTACTCTTTTTCAACTTCTATGTTCCTTTCCCAGTCTATGTTCCTACATTTCAGGCTTGCATCTAAATTTCAATCTTAATCTAATTTTAAACCAGATCTAGTCCCTCAACTGGAGTTTGCCACTTGAATCCGAAACTTGGGCTCTACAGTCTACTGTACTCGGCTTTCTTGACCACTTCTTACAGCCCTCCACACTTCATTCAACTCTTTGCTGTCTCTCAATCTTATTTTAACTCTCTGGGAACTCTTACCAAATTCAGTCTCCCTTCTCACATCTTCCCAGTCTATAATCCAAATCTTTTACCTATCCTTTTCATCTGGGCAGGATCCAGTTCCCCCCAAAGCCCTTAGCAACTAACTTGATTTCTCATTCTCAGCCTTTTCCCTGCTCCCTACCTCTTGGCCTTACAGCTCTCTTACAGTGCCAGCTTCCCTCCCCCACGCTAGTGTCAACAAAGTAGGCTGTACAATCTCCTCCCCATCATTGCAATGCAAGAAAATCACAGCTCTCTCCAGAGTGCTTTTAAGGACTTAGTAGGCTGAATATAAGAGAATAAGTTTGCCAGACTGCAGGCCTGGCAGGCATAGCTAAGTCATAGCTAAGTGAACTTATAAGTAATTTTTCTTTCTTGTGGTTGGTTGTGGCTTTCCAGCCCTGCGATAGTACCAATATCTTTTCTCAATACATGTTGAGTGCTCCAACCCTTTCTTGTCTGTGAGAATGCTACAATCATACAGTAAATTTACGCTTATGAAATATCATCGAGTAGAATAACGTTGGCGAAACTATAGAAGCACAAGTCTTAAGAAAACATGCTGTTATACATCTCTTGTGCAATTACATTCTGTGTTTACCTTATAATAACATTGTAAATATAAAGAAATATACTATCAGAACTCTAGAGTGGTACTAATAATTGAGTACATTGACAATATTTTCATTGAAAATTAAACCTAAAAAAATCACTCCACTGATGTCACAGATAAAGGACAAAATACAAAAAGAGCTATAAGGGTGAGACAAACTTATTATAGCAATGTTAACCAAGTATTGTGCTTTCAAACATGAACTGCAACAAGCAACACCGTAATCCAGATCACCATGCTTTATTGTATTCATCATGTGTCAAACATGACTTTGTAGGAACAGAATATCTAAGGTTTATGGAGGCTTTAAAAAACACTGCTTTGAATTTGTTACTATTCTGGTATTTGCCAGAAGTGAATGGTCTTTATTTGGCACACTGAAGTTGTGCAGGAGCAGCCATTGTGCGGCACTGCTTTAATGCCCCCTAAAACCTAAGATGGTGCAGTTCCCATCAAAAAACACAGCTTAACAACCTCCTACATTTTACCAGAAGGGCTGTCTTCTTCAAAAGGCTATACTACCTAAAGCTTCCCCAGGTCACCACATGCTTTCCTGTCATTATATTCTCCTCTCTCTCCTCTTATCGACTGCCAGTCCTCCTCTGCTGGCAAGGCAAACATGAAAGCAGTGCTCACCTCTCTCTGAGCAGAAGATATTGTACCATTCAAACCAACAGGAAAGGGACTTATAAAAACAGTACAGCACCTCAATTATAAACGTTACAGTTATTTTTAATACTAATTTTATTCTACTTTCCATTATCTCTTCTAACCTCTTTAAAATTCAAAAATTATTTATTCCCCCCCTACCGATTTTGTCATTTCCATTTGACCAAAATTGATTCCCTTGCACCCCTCTGTTTCAGATCCAGATAAAAGTAATACATTTTTAATTTGTTTCCTCTGAGCCCTAGCAAGATCAAAGATGCTAACAGAGCTCTGGGAATCTTGCAAAATTTGTCAGTTACCAGCCTGACAGCAGAAATACTGTAGTCTGAATTTTATTGTTTATTTTTTTCCAATAAGAAAGAAGTCGATGTATAAATGGGTGAAAATAAGTGAGATCTTTGAGAGCTTTATAAAAAGAAGCTGATACAAATCTTCACCTAATTCAAGAGACTCTAAATCATTTAATTCCACTCTCCACTGCACTAAAATTAAGCTATAGTGTATTATTATTTAATTTTTTATATATTTTTACATGAGAGAGAAATGCATTCAAGTGTACAGCATGGCATTAGGAAGAGGTAAATGCCCAGTAAAAGTCTGGAGGCAAGCTTGTCCTATCTGATGCAGATAAACACATTACACATTCACTCATTACATTCTTCTCTCCTTACTTAATACCTACTTCTCTGAAATGAATGAAACAATACTTTAAAAATATTGAGAGATTCTTCCACTTTGCAAAAGAAAAAAAAAGTAATGTCACTATGTGGAAAATTTTCCTCATGAAAATATTCAGGATGACAAACAAATGTGATATACCTAAACATCAGATTTTAGGTATATTTATGCTGTCATACTTATATGAAGGTGGAAACTGAAGTGATCATAAATTAATAGGAGCCATAGTATTTAAATCATTTTGGAACTCAGTGCTCATATTGAAATGGCAGTTTACTCTGTAATGGTGCAGCTAATTAAAAAAACATGACTGTGTTTTTTTATGCAGTGCTACCTTTGGTTTTTTTGACAGTTTAGATATTATTTGTGAAAATTTGTATTTCTTACACTTCCGTAGATACAAAATGCTTTGCCTCTAAACTACATCTATTGAAAATGGAAATGTCCTTCTCGTAAGACATAAATAAAGAATGCCATGCTTCTGAATTAGCTCTTAAAAAACAGTTTTATCTGTCGCAGCAAATCAAAGACACTTTCCTCTGTACAGAGTATCCCAATTTTGGTACAGAAATTTCTCCTAAATTTAGTTAGTTCTAAGCTATTTGTTATTTATTTTTCAGTATTTTTCACACTGAATGATATTTAGGATTTAATTAACAAACATTTAAGCAAACCTAACATGACCAAATAGTAGAGGGAAGCACTGGGTGGTTGTGTTATTAAGATGTCAGAGTGCTAGGTCCAGATCCAGCCATGGCAAACACTTCCTTAATAACCCGAGACATAAATCCTCTCAGCAGCTGAGTTAACTCTCTTGCTGTCTATCTAAAACTCAAACATTTTTAGGGAAAGGTGTATCATGTGGTGACAGCAACTCCCTACATGTTGAGACTGTAGAAAAAATAACAGTACTAACAAAAAATTAATAATGCAGCTCTTCCAGGAACACTCACAGAAGGAAAAAAATAGAGGACTCTAACAAGGGAATATTGTTCTACTTATTTTGGGTGTAAATTATTCTTTACCACTTATTAGAATAAATCTAATCAGCTGCACATAGGAACCACATTTGGCATTACTTCTCACTCTATAATAGCTTCATGCACATTTCTCTTAATGTTTTTGTCATCAAAATTATTTCTGTTCACTAGTTTTCACATTTTTAAATAAAACCATCTGATTAAAAGCATTTCATCTGCAAAAAGGAGCTCCATGGGAAAAATAAAAGAACACTATAAACATGAAGTGTTGCACTACTGCTAAGCTGAACCTAATTGTTTACAGAAAATGTTCTGTACCAAAAGTGCCAGAGATTAGTTCTGTGCTTCAATTCTGATCAGTTTGGGGGTAAGTTTATGCGATTTCAATCAACATTAGAAATAGAAAGGTGTACAAGCAGCGTTCTCTCGTCTCCTCCTACCAACCCATCAAAACTTGCGTGTAATAACTGTATCCCAAACAGACATAGACAGAAAACATTTCATGACAGCTGTGAATCTACCAGGAGATGACCTCTGGATGCTGAAACAACATAGTCAGAGTGAGGATCAAAATTTGCTTTGACAGTTTACAGCCATCTCCACTGTTCACTTCTCATCATAAAAGCTGAAGGGCTCATGCTTGACTCCAGTTCTCATAGACTAAAAAGGAGACCAAGAAAGCCCCAATACCAAACCATTTACGATCTTTGAATGTGACACACAAACAGAGTCAGCTCAAGTCTGGCCATCCAGGATAGGTAGAGACACAGTTACAAAATTATATTATCAGAGCAGTAAGGAAAGGGTTTACTTCTTCTCACCTTTTTCTTCATCTTTACATTTTTGAAAATTGCATGAACTCTCCACGTTTTTGCAAACATTGCTCCAAATGCAGTTGTATATCCCACTGTAAGAATCCATGTTCGGACCTAAAAATATATACATATAAAGAAAAGACAAAGCCAATTAATTTTCAGTAGACGATGCAGATGTCATCATTTCAGCCAGTTTTTTTTTCTCAAGATCTTGAGACAAAAAATACTCAAACAACTTAATGAAAATGTTGACATTTCAGAATTGTCTCATTCATTGCTTTCTTGTTTTTTTCCTCCTCCCTCCATCCCTGTTCCAAGTATAACAAATCTGGATGCTGAATTAAAAATCACTCCCATATATAAAAACACAACTCAGCTACAATTTTTTTCACTTTTATTTTGTTCCGTGCAGACAGAGGAAGGAACTAGTGGAGGAAACCAAAAGACTGAGAGTATAAAAACTACCCAGGGTGCTAATATTAACAGCAACATTTTGAACAGAAATGAACAGAAAAGTAGAGATGTTATTCAGACTAAATAAGAGGAAATTGTACTATGTGAGGTATACATCACTTGATTCAGATTCTGGAAAGATCAGAAAAAAATGACCTTAAAGTTATCATGTAGGGGAAAATGCCAAGACCAGAACGTAGCCTTGTAAGTGGGCAGGACTTGGGGACAAGACGTGAATGAAAGATAATACCTACAATACAGGCCTTAGAAAAAGGAGATGGTGAACTTACACAGAATGATGGAGTAATGGGACCCTGAGCTGGCAGATAGCAGATGGAAGATCATGCAAGAGACACAGCAGGGAGCTGCAAGTTGACAGCTAAGTCTGAGAGCCTGAGAAATCTCAAGGAGGAGGAACTCCTCCCTCTGGAGACTCCACCTGGGCCAGCTGTCAATAGGGAAACTGCATTACCAGGTTGCAAAGATACATACAAAGGTAGGGGACCCCCGTCTCCTACAGGATGGGTGTGCACAGGGGAACCTGTACCCCAGGAGAAAGGATGTGGTGGTAACCCATGCGTGCCGTTGGCTACATGGAACTCGGTGTGCACATGTACTAGAAAAAGTAGGGATTATGTATAGTAGGCTGTTTGGATAATTGCATTATGTTTTATTAGCATCTAATGTTGTGGTTTATCTGATGCGTTGCTGATACTGACCTGATGTATAGTTCACTGCCTGCTGGTTCATCTTGCTATTAATAAAAGCAGTAAACCTATTTTAATTAGATTCAAACCATGTGAGTTTTGCCACTTTGTGACATTCTTTAATGCGGTATTTAAAAAGAAACACATAACAAAAAAAAATAATATATAGATAGAGATATATAGGTCAGCAAAGTATTATTTTTAACTTAAATATTTTTTCAAGCCTTTGCTCACTGTCCATTATCATACATTATGCTAATAGCTGAAGTAAAACCAGAGTTAGATTAACTCCCAGTGATTTAAAATATACGTTTCATATCAACATGTTCATATTAGCCAGTTATATGGTTTTTTTCACTTCATATCAATTGAACTGTGATAACCATACTTAGCATTCAATAATTTTGCTGCTATTAATAAGTATTCAGCTCTTTTGCGTACAGTTTAGTGATATATTTGTCAAACAGATACATGGTATTTTCATGTCTCTAATACAACATTGTTTTGTTCTCACTAAAACAGTAATTGCCTCTTGAGAATAATAATAAATTCAATTATGCTCATAATAGGTTTCTAACCAGATATTCAGAAAAATGTTATTTCTAGCATGTTTGGTTGAAAAAGTGTTACATATTCCTGATATGGATTGTACAAATTAGAATAATATAACTATTGGAAATATTTTAGCGTAAACATACCAGGAGAATTTGTCAAAATAAGGTCACCATTGCTAAGAATGAGATGGTAAGTTTCAGATGAAAATACATTTTTAATTTTGACTAAAATGACCTCAGATCTTTCAGCTGTAATTCATTAACGTAGACAGTAAAATGAAAAATGTGGAAAACAGCAAAAGCCTCTGAAATGCATATACCTGCCCATTTATTTTCTTAAATATATTATACCTTCAAATCCCACTCAATTGAAAGAACATAAAAATAACACCAATAATTGGAGAGCATGACCGTGATGTTACACAACTGATCAGTAATTCTCTCATGCTGGAAGCTATTAATGCTGCATTTTGACAGATCATGCCCCCCCACCGGCCAGTTTCCACCAAATAAGAGGAACAGTGCCTCCTTAAAAGACAGGAAACTTGCATTCAAATACCTACTCCAAACTAGAAACAAAACCTGAAATTATTCCTATACTCCAACAAAAGCATAATTTGTAAAAATACTTACTATTTATCTTTTTCTTAAAAGTTTAGGTAATCACAAAATTCCTTATGCCTCCACTGAATTTTAGGATGTATCTACAATATCTTCTTACATTTCTTGACTACTTCTTTTTTGAAGTTTTGACTAATTGGATATATCCTACAATTTTTTTTTTGTTTCCTGTCATTCAAAGACAACTTGCAAGTGTCAAAGTAGATAATATAATTTGGTATACAACAAACAAGTACTTTAGCAGTCGCTAAAATGCAGTTTTTTAGTTCTCTTTTCTTTATACTTCCTACACTATTCTGGTTTAGGGTCTGGTTTTGAAAATACTATGTATGTACCCAGACTGGAATTTGTCCTTTTTATAAGTTACTTGCTAAAAGCTCTTGCAGGCGCATTACTTGTGACAACTGAAAAAGCAAGAAATCATTTATTTAGTGGACAGCACAGTTGCCAAACACCAAACACTGAAAGCATCTCCACAAAGCAGCTGACCGTCCTGGGTCATTTTCCAAACTTGGCACAGATATGATGTTAATTTAAAACAAACAAAAGTCTACCTTTGTCAAATATTAATGTTTAAACAAATGTTGTAAGGTTCAGCTAAAGGTCACGGCATTTATTGCCAAGATGCTTCTTGTATTTTGTAGGAGCATTTTTTTTCAACTGCCCCTTTGCAATAAAACGCCTCTGTTTTAAATTTGTCCATAAGGTGCTAAAGTTCCTTTATTTCTTTAAGTAATACTATTCTTCCATCATATAATAAGCACTGATAGCTTAACAGCCTTATATAAAATTACTTCCATTTGAATCATATTTCCTCCCAACCTTGAGCTTTAGCTGGCTAACCTACGTTTTGAATGCTGCGATTTATTATCTTCACACAAATCTACCTGCACCTTTCCCATCATCTTCTTATGTGAATGGCGAAGTAGTTGCTATTTATATATCTGTGTAATAGACCTAGAAAGTTCTCTGATATTACAACTCATTAGTAATAAAAGAAGCCATCTAATTGTGAAAAATGAGTTAGTAAGGGGAAACTAGTAAGTGGTGAAAGCATCAGAACCATTCTTAAAGTAGAAATCTCTCCTTGTTTATATACTCTGAGAATGAAGCTCACAAACAAAAACTGTTTTAGGTACTGATAACTTTCAGATAAACAACAATATTATTTTAATTTATTTTAAATAATTTATTTTAATACAATTACTATTCTATATAAAATTATAAAATAAGGTTATAT
>VXBJ01000260.1:0-15566 GCA_013400055.1 Nycticryphes semicollaris
AGGTCCCTTCCAACCACTAAGGTGATTCTGTGGTGATTCTGTGATTCAGAAAGGAGAGCTGTGGGATCCCAGATGGACAAAGGGGTTTCTACTGCAGCCCTGACTCGGGCGTGGAGTCTTTCGAGAGGACTTTGTGGTCTGCCTCTACGGCAGAGGGCATCTCAGATGGTTTCCCTTCAAGGTAAGATAAGGCCAAAGAGTAAGCACGTAGGAAGCAAAACCCCAAGTTGAAGCCAATTATGGCTGGCTAACACAATGGGACAAGATTGTTTCACGTAGGTTAAATTTAGGAAATGACATTGGATCCTGCAGGGACCAGGAAAAGGAACCATATGATCAAAAGCAAAATTCCTCAGCTGTGACACAGGAGGAGTCACAGAGACTGCTGCCAGGAGGAATAACAAAGGGGGCGAATAACCCCCCTCAGGTATCACAGCGGGTGGCAGAAGACACTTAATGCGATTCCAGCCTTTAAAGTCACAGACTGTCTCTATTGGAGTACATAAATTGGTTTTCTTCTCTTTCTCTCTGTCTCTAGATAAGAAAAAAACCCAAAAAACCAACTCAGTAATAATCGTGGCTGAGCACCAGGATTTCTTCTTCTGGTGCTAGTGTGGTTTTCCTGTAATGACACAGCCTCTCAGGGGTTTTCCACTCCATCATTCCTTTTCCTTTTGCGCATCTGAGTGAAGACGGCTGCTCCACAGCCTCTCTTCTCTTGCTGCTGTGGTGACAAGAAGCCCGTGTTCTGCTTCCATCCATAGCATCAGCAGGTGGCTGAGGGAGAGCCGGGCTGGGAACAGGAGCCAAATCCCACCTCTCCACAATATCTGGGCTAATGCCTTTTTCTATAGCCTTTTTCTTAAGCATTTTTATCTTAAAGTTAAATCCTGCCCAACTCTATCTACAATTTTGCAGTTTCCATCCATGTGGGGTAATGGGAGAGGGTGAGGCAGCTCACTGCAGCTTGTTTTTTAGGAAAATAACTGTTTTCATTAAAACCTCCTCCATTGAATTGTAGAGTGTATTGAAGTGTAGAGCCTGGGATCTGGGCAAGAACAACCCCTAATACCAGTATAGGTTGGGAACTGACCTGCTGGGGAGCAGTGTAGGGGAAAAGGACCTGGGGGTCCTGGTGGACAGCAGGATGACCATGAGCCAGCACTGTGCCCTTGTGGCCAAGAAGGCCAATGGCATCCTGGGGTGTATTAGAAGGGGTGTGGTCAGTAGGTCAAGAGATGTTCTCCTCCCCCTCTACTCTGCCCTGGTGAGAACCCATCTGGAATACTGTGTCCAGTTCTGGGCCCCTCAGTTCAAGAACAGGAAACTGCTGGAGAGAGTCCAGGGAAGGGCTACAAAGATGATGAAGGGAGTGGAGCATCTCCCATAGGAGGAAAGGCTGAGGGAGCTGGGTCGCTTTAGCTTGGAGAAGAGGAGACTGAGGGGTGACCTCAGTAATGTTTATAAATATGCAAAGGGTGAGTGTCAGGAGGATGGAGCCAGGCTCTTCTCAGTGACAGCCAATGAAAGGACAAGGGGCAATGCCAGCTGGAACGCAAGAGGTTCCACTTAAATATGAGGAAAAACTTCTTCATGGTGAGGGTGATGGAACACTGGAATTGGCTGCCCAGAGAGGTTGTGGAGTTTCCTTCTCTGGAGACATTCCAAACCCACCTGGACGTGTTCCTGTGTGACCTGCTCAGGGTGTTCCTGCTCTGGCAGGGGGATTGGACTAGATGATCTTTCAAGGTCCCTTCCAGTCCCTCATATTCTGTGATTCTGTAATTTGGAAGGGGGTGAGGAGTGGGGGAAAGTATGGACACCAATCTTTGGAGGTATATTTTTCACTTCATTAAAACCCAGCAGAAAACAACATCTGACTTTCCGTGTGGGATGAGCTCAGTATTTGTTAAGTGTCTACAAAGGGACCCGACGTGACAATTTCTAGCTCCTGAACTGACACTTCTGGGGCCACATAGGCCAGACCCTTGCAAAGGACACTGTCAGGTCTGCCACCTGCTGCTTGTAGGCGAAGGCAGTCCATCCACATTTTTTTTTATCCCAGTCAGGCCCACAGAAAAAGCACCCCCGCTGTCGTTTTATCTCTGCAGGGAAAGGGGGCGGAGGGGGAGATGGGCAAGGAGCCACGTTGCATGGGCTCCACCTCAGGCGTGAGCTGGCTACCGCTATCCGATCCGCAAAGCCAAAGGAAAACGAGAACTTGGCTGGCTACTAATACCCATTGCTTTTGAATATTCCCGGAATAGCAGGAAAAGTAGAAAAAGAAAATAAAATACAATAATTTGGTGGCATCAGCTCAGAGCTCAAAGGTTTAAGAAACACTAAGAACGGCCTGGCAGCAGGTGGTGTAAGCAGGTTGCCAAAGGGCTTGTGCTTATTTTCTATTTGCCCACAATTTGCGTTCCCTCAAAAACTAAAACTGCGCTCTAAAATTAAACCCAGTATTTGCCAATTCAACTGAAGGTGCTTCCCCGTTCACATCATCCAGTGGTCATTTTTTCCAGCTTAAAAAAATACAGTTTAGTTAGTTTGGCTCCCTCCCAGTTAAGTACTCTCTGTGGAAATGTTTCTTCAGTCAAGCAGAAAAGCAGATGCAGAATGGAAGACTTAAGAAACCCCTAGTATTAAAAAAAAAAAGAAAAAAGAAAAAAAAAAAGTAAAAAGTGTAAATAAAATGTTAGCTTGTGTAGCTTGTGTCTGTAACTTTTTTTTAGCCATTTAGCCCTTTGTGAGAGAGGGGGGAAATGCCCGTTGTGCTTAAGGGTGCAAGAAAGAGCATTTCCAAAGCCTGTGCAAGGCACGTGGGTGTACAATCGCTGGCACGACAGGGGAGGGAGCCTAAACCCACAACTAGCCAGAAAGGGGTTTCAGACCCTTTTCTAAGGAGGCTGTCTCAATGCAACCACGATATTACACAGATAGACCGGTTCAGAGGATGATTTTTTGATACAGAGGTTCAGGGCAGCAAATTTTCAGAGAGATTTGCCTTCCCAACACAAAATACTCGGTTGCGTTGCTACTTCCAAGCCAGTATGAAACAGGGAAAAAAAAAAATATAAAAATTGCTGATTTCAAAACAGTTGTCAGAAAAGGTTAATTATCCTCTGGTTTTGGCTTTCTCTTATACAACATGTGGCAAAATGACAGCCAGGGAGGAAAAGCATCAGTGCACCAAGAGTACTTGCTGGTGTGTACGTGGTATGCTTTTGCAGGCACAAGTTAGCACTGGCTTCTGCAGCCTGCAGAGCAATTAAAAATGTCTCAGTTTGGCCTTGCTGAGGCAGGGAGAAGGCAAACACCTGAGCGTGAGCTCAGCTGTAATCTCAGCACTACGGCAGGTCTTCCAGCTAGAGACTGCTGCGTTCAAAATGCTTCTGATTTTGCTGGGTTCTCCCAAATGGGTCTATATAAAGCAGCCAAAGGGTAAGAAATAGGAAACTTAGAAAGCGGCATTGCCAGCTTTGAGCCTCCTCATGCTCAAAGCCATTGCTGACCAGTGAGCAACCAGACTGAGAAGGGGAGAAGAACCAACTGCTGCAGAAAAAACTGTAGCCCAGGCCATGGAAGGCAAATCAAAAAGAGAAGAGTTACAAGACAGTTAGATGGCCGAAGAAAAATATGAGGTTTCCATCACCTATGCCAAACATTATCAACGGTTATTTAAAACTCTTCCTTCATGTCACTGTTCCTTTTGGATACCTGTCATTTTGTCTACACTGCAAAGTGAGAACTTGCTATTGTCCTTCCATGCAAGGTCACGCAGCTGCAAAGGTATTAGGAGCCACAATGGAAAGGAGCTGAAAGTCCCTGGGTTTCAAAAAAGCCACCGCTGTGGCTGAATTACATCGTTTGGAAGGCAAAAGACTTCACTCGTCACAGGAGGTGGTGGCAGGGTATAATGCAGTGTCCAAACTTGTCCAAAAAAACCAAACCAACCAACTCCCCAAACCCACCCTTTTTAAACCCCTTGGCTAATGGAAGAAATTAGTGAAACTTGTTTAATGAGCACTCTCTGACCTGATGCAGTGTTGACTGGTTGTCTGGTGTAAGACACATTAAAAGTAGGTTCTTCTACTAGTGGAGGAGGGTACATCCGCCTTCGGATAAAGAAACCAGCACCGCAACAGAACAGAACTCCCATCATCAAAAGGAACCTAGGCAAAGAGAAGAAGGGAGTCAAAGCCCACCCGCCTTCAGACTATCATCTAGCAATCCCCAGACCATGGGTTTTATCAGGGTTACTCAAATAGGTTACTCAAATCACCCGAGAGCAGGCCTGTGTCATTGGAGATAGCCATGTCTTGGAGCATTTATAGATATAATATAGACATCTTTAACAACTAGCACTATTGGCCAATGTTTTCTGGCATCAAAATACAAGCCTGATACTAAAAATACAGATCTGAAACTAAAATGCCCTTGAACATTTGGGAAGTCCAGGCTCACACCTGAGCTTTGCCACCAGGCTGCTGAACTGAAATTCCAGGATTGTATGGTTCCCAACTGCATCTCTTGGACACCAGACTCGCTTTTACAGCTTCAAGGCTGTCTGGGAGGTTTGTGAGGGACTGGCTGCACAAAGAGGAAGACTATTCTGCAGTTGCCCTTAAAATAAGGTTATTAGATGTTCTTACTTTACTCAACACAGTAATTTTGTCTACCAGGGGCAATATGGTAGCTGGCATTTACGCTTAAGCCAGAAGACTGAAGCGTTTAGCACTGAAGAGGACAAGCTTTGCTTTGTGCTTCCTAGACAGAAAATACATTCTCAAGGAAAAGGACATCATTTTGCTACAGTTCTGCTCCTCTCAGCTCCTATTCTGACCTGACGGAACTGGCACACAGAACCACAGAATGATAAGGGGTTGGAAGGGACCTCTGGAAATCATCTAGTCCAACCCCCCTGCCAAAGCAGGTCCACCCACAGCAGGTTGCACAGGTGGGGTTAGGAACGTCTCCAGAGATGGAGACTCCACCACCTCTCTGGGCAGACTGTCAGGGCTCTGACACCCTCACAGGAAAGAAGTTCCTCCATCCCTTCCCCTTGTGTCCTCATCCTTCCCTTGTCCTGGTGATGCAGAAATAGAACATCCAGTAAGAGCATATCAGAAGATTTGGTTCTTCAAACAGTGGCTTTCACTGCGTTCCCTTGATTAGTTATCATACACGCTGACTGATGCAAGCTCCCGTAAAACCCAAATGGTTCTTCTGCCATTAACTGCCACCTCGTTTCAGTGCCCTTTACGGGAAAACAGTGAGAACTGTGCCCTTTTGAAAGGGATGGAAGTTGGCTAGAGGCCATGGAAGCTGGCACACAGGCCAGAGGAGAGCCTGCACACCACAGTCATCTCCTCTGGGGCGTTCCCAGAAGAAAAGCTGTGACACTGCGTGGCAATGAGAGGTATTTCATGCAAAGGGTCAAATTCTGTTCTCGTTTCTCTGGTGGAAACGAGAGCAGAGGGAGGTCCTTTTTCCCTCAGCCAATGTTAATACATTGCCTTTTGGCAGTGTTCCCGCAAAGGATTTGTTCCGAACAGAAAAACAGAGATTTACGACGCCACCCTGGGAACGGAGATGCAGAGCTCTTCAGTTACATCAGTAAGGATTGTGCACTGAAATCCCACAGTCAGCTTCAGGAAATCTCCATATTATTGGATATATAAGGCTTCTAGTTTTCAGCATTCATGTGTGTCAATTTTGAAGGTTTTTTTGTTTTTTTTTAAGCAGTCTTCAAATTCTACATAAAAATGCTTGAAATAAGGTTCTCTAGGAGAGCTTTTGCATTCTCTCTACCGTAACGAGGTGGTTTTATTCAGGTGCTTTCTTAAATTCCTCCCCAAGGAAGAATTTACTTTATTTTTTCATTATGCATATAACAGTGATTAGTTGAAGCTTGATCCAGATTACTGAGCTGCTGGTTCCACAAGCTCAGTTCTTTCTGCCTTCTTTTCCCTTGCTGCCATCTCCAGTGATATCCTCACGGTTCATAAACATACTTCTCTTCCTTTTTAATTGAAGCCTCAGTGTGGTTGACAAGAGTGTCTTAAACCCTGCCTAATTGCACAATCCTCCTTATACAATCCTCTTTTAAAACCGAGTGCCAGGCAAAGCCGGATAAAGGCTGCCGCTTGGTAGTAGCTACGACACACAGAAGCAATTCAGAAATTTTGGATAAAAGCAGGCCTGCTGCCTGTACAGACCAGCGGGACACAGAAGCAGGAAAGGTCAACCTCACATGAGTAACCTCCTTTTCCAGTGTTTTCTCACTACATTGGGGGAATTTTTTAAGGCAAGTGTAGGGTCCTGCACCTGGGGAGGAAGAACCCCCCTGGTACCAGGACAGGTTGGGGGTGACCTGTTGGAGAGCAGCTCTGAGGAAAAGGACCTGGGAGCCCTGGTGGACAACAGGATTGCCATGAGCCAGCAATGGGCTCTGGTGGCCAAGAAGGCCAATGGCATCTTGGGGGGCATCAGGAAGAGTGTGACAAGCAGGAGGAGGGAGGTCATCCTCCCCCTCTGCTCTGCACTGGGGAGGCCCCATCTAGAGCACTGGATCCAGTTCTGGGCTCCCCAGTTCAAGAAGGACAGGGAATTGCTGGAGAGGGTACAGCAGAGGACCACCAAGATGATGAAGGGCCTAGAGCTTCTATCTGATGAGGAAAGGCTGAGGGACTTGGGTGGAGAAGAAAAGGCTGAGGGGGGATCTGATCAATGCCTATAAATACTTCAAGGGTGGGGGTCAGAAAGATGGGGCCAGTCTTTTTTCAGTGGTGCCCAGTGACAGGACAAGAGGGAACAGGCACAAACTTGAACATAAGAAGTTCCATCTCAACACGAGGAGGAACTTCTTTCCCTTGAGGGTGGCAGAGTCCTGGAAGAGGCTGCCCCGAGAGGAGGCAGAGTCTCTGTCTTTGGAGAGATTCCAAACCCCGCCTGGACACGTTCCTGTGGGACCTGCTCTGGGTGGACCTGCTTTGGCAGGGTTGTTGGACTAGATGATCTCCAGAGGTCCCTTCCAACCCCATAGCATCCTGTGATTTATTCTGTAATTATACAAGCAAGAAACCAAAGTCCTTGCATTCATGTGGTGTACATATATCCATTACTGAATAAAGTACCTACTTTATTTTCACATCCTAGGGCTGGCGACACCCTGATTGAAGGCCTACAAACAAGACAAGTTCGGGACATGGAACAAATATAATATTGCCAAAGGTTCTGACCTACCAAAAATACCATAGTCGCTGGATAGAGAGAGCTCTTACACAGCATCTTGAACCACAGCAGTCTTCATAGGAGCGACATCTGCAGAAAAACAAGAGAACAGGGTGTTAGAGAAGGGGTTGTCACTGAGAGTGAAATGGCATTCCCCGGCACTCATGCCCCTCACGCCCCTGCCCAAGCCATGAGATTGGGAGGCAAAGCCTCCTGGAAGTGCTCAGAGTCAGGTTGGATGGGGCTTTGAGCAACCTGATCTAATGAAAGATGTCCCTGCCCATGGCAGGGTGCATGGACTAGACGATCTTTGGAGGTCCCTTCCAACCCAAACCGTTCTGCGGGTCTATGAATAAGAACAGACTACTCTTGGCCAGATGAAGTTGTCAATCACATGTACTCAACCACACCACAGCTCTATCGCTCTTCTATCACAATATCAGTATTCAGGAGCTTTTTGAACATTTTGAAAATTTTATAGCCACCTCAAAAAGAGTGAATGTAGTATTTCATTCTCTCTGAAAGGACACGTTATAAAGAAAAGGAATATCACTGTGTTTTCTTTCACAGTAAAGGAACACAGCAGACCTCAAACAAGAGCCATTTGGGGTTTTATTCACTGTGTCAAACCAGAATGGCAAGGTTGAAACTGCCAGATCATGCTTTGCAAATCATAGAATCATAGAATGGTTTGAGTTGGAAAGGACCTTAGAGATCATCTAGTTCCAACCCCCCAGCCCTGGGCAGGGACACCTCCCACCAGACCAGGTTGCTCCAAGCCCCATCCAGCCTGGCCTTGAACCCCTCCAGGGATGGGGCAGCCACAGCTTCTCGGGGCAACCTGTTCCAGTGCCTCATCACCCTCACAGCAAAGAATTTCTTTCCAAGACCTCATCTAAATCTCCCCTTTTTCAGTTTAAAACTGCTATCCCTTGTCCTATGGCTCCACTCCCTGACACAGAGTCCCTCCCCATCTCTGCTGTAGCACCCTTCGGGTACTGGAAGGCTGCAAAAAGGCTCCCTGGAGCCTTCTCTCCTCCAGGCTGAACACCCCCAGCACTCTCAGGCTGTCTTCACAGGAGAGCTGCTGCAGCAGCTTCCAAACAGAGAAATTACTGAGTGAAGAGAAAACTCCAAGCATACTGTTATTTGCAAAATTAAAGGCATTTTTTGCTTCCCAGAAGTTGCACTGGACTGCAACCGCCAACAGCTCTCATTATTTAAGTAGGCTTTCCTCTGAAAAAAAAAACAAACAAACAAACAAACCTGAACCAAACCCCCAAGTTTCAGCCTAATATTTCATATGGAATAGAACTGTTTTAAAGGCTTTACAGCACCAACCACTGTATGCACAGGTAATAACTCCACTAAAAGCCAGCACACGTATTCAGCATCCTCTGAAGATTTCTGTGGTAACCGCCATTTCCCACACCAATGAAACACTCCATGGATACATTAAAAGGACGGTAATTACAGAAACTACGGTACGTGACAGACTTGGATGAGTGCATTCAGATAAGCCAAAAGAAAAGAGGAGGTTACCACAACTCGATCAATCTTTTTTTGGTTTTGAGGGTGTTCACATCCATACGCTCAGTGTGCAGATTTAATTACGCATCTGGTTTGGGAAAATTTACCCAACTGCATGATTGTGCTCCTATATTTGTATGCAAAGCTAAAAAAAACCAAAAACCAACCAATAAATCAATTAGATAACTGTACAGACGATTACACATTCACACGCTCAATTAACAAGCCTGCACTCACAAAATACGTCCAGTCATGTAGGCTTCAGCCTCTAACTGTGGACACAGGAGGATGCTCTATGGATCCTAAATCAGTTGTTTTGCGAGTGAAAACAGTGATGGGCTCTTCTGATGACAAACAGGCAGGATTTATTTAAGCAAAAGGCAGAGGATCTGGCATGATCAGCATGGCAAGGTCCATTAATATACTCAGGCTCCCAGTCTGAGACTCAAGCAGAGTAAGTTGCTCATGTCAAAAGAGAAAACACCCACTTCATCATCCCTGAACCTGAAAGCCACCCCAACTTCAACATTTCTTCTTTAAAGCTTGCCAGGACCCAAAGAACTGCTCATACTCAAAGCTACCAGTTTTCCTGGTGGACAACAGGGTGACCATGAGCCAGCAACGGGCACTTGTGGCCAAGAAGGCCAATGGCATCCTGGGTGGCATCAGGAAAAGCGTGATCAGCAGGTGGAGGGAGGTCATCCTCCCCCCTCTTTGAGGGTGTCAGAGCCCTGTAAGAGGCTGCCCAGAGAGGTGGTGGGGTCTCTGTCGCTTGAGCCACTCCAAACCCCACCTGGACACGTTCCTGTGCAACCTGCTCTGGGTGGACCTGCTTTGGCAAGGGGGTTGGACTAGATGATCTCCAGAGGTTCCTTCCAACCCCTTATCATTCTGTGATACTTATATCACAAAACTACAAACAAGACTTAGAAAGTCAACATTAATTTCAGTCCAATTGGGACTAAGAAATTCCAGGCTCCCCAAGTGGATCAAGACGACAGAAGCTTTCAAGACAAATGCATGGGCGGGATCAGGCCCCTTCCAAAATGGGGTGGCAGCTGCTGCCTTCCTTTAAAACAGTGGCTGTGGTACCCCTTTTTTTCTCTTTAATATACATCCTTAAGTGCCATCCACATTGATGGGCACTTGCCCCTTTTGCTGATGCTGAGCATGAAGGAGATTTTAAGGTTTGTCAGGACAGAGAAGTAGAACTAGTACCTGTAAATCTAGAAGGAATGAGGTGGAGGTGGCAAATGAACATCAGTCTCTTCCTTTGTAAGCAATCTGTGTTAGCAAATACAAAAAGCTTCCCACCCATTCCTGCCGCTCCATGTTTCAAAAAGAAAGAACCACACTCACATCCACGAAAGAAAGGGAATGAGTTCCCATCATCACTGGTGGACTGCCTTCTTGTTACCTTTTCTTGAGGCAATTAAGGCCAAGTTATAGAATGATTTTAGGGATGTGAGCAGTCTTTTATCTCTGCCTCCAGAAGCTGGTTTTGTCAGCCCAGGCACCTACACCTGACCACGAGCAGGATGGGGAGAGGATGCATCAAGCCAGCCTCTGGCCCCAAACCCCACTCCCAGATCAAGCCCCAGGAACTGAACTTGTATTACAAGTTAAACAGAGGGCCCAGGGAGGCTGCACATATAGCTCCATTGCCCCCACCTCACTCATTTTGCATCTGTTTTCCCTGGAGCCAGAAGAGATGGGAAAAGGCTATTTTAAAAAATATGCAATTACGGTCATTCAAACCACTAGAATTAAAACAGCATCTGTATGGGGAGCACAGTACCTGAGCTTACTTTTTATTTTTAATCTCCAAATTGTCTAGGCAACAAGTCAGCACCATTTTTTAAGCCTCGGTGGCTTGGCTTTTCTTCCTGCAAGAGAGGACTAAAGCACCAGCTGGAGGACAAGAAAGGCTCAACCGCTGAGTGTTTATGAAGCTCCTGAGACCAGTGAATGGCAAACAAACAGGCCATCAAAGAGAAGCTCTGTCTCCTACGTGCACGATTGCACTTTCAAATGGCTGAAAATGATATTGCAGAGGCTGGAGGAGCCTCTCACTATGGCTGTGTGTAGAGAAGCTCCATTTTACACTCTCCAGTGAGCTTTCCGAGGCAACTCATCCAAGACTAAGCACTGCACTTGCTGGGTGGATCTGCAATGCTAAATCAGTATCATGACTTAGAGGGAAGTCCCTCTGAGATCTGACACTAGGAACCCTTTCACTTGTTACCCAAAAATCAAAGGGTCGCTTGATTTTGCATGCCTGCGAGGAAAGACGCGGGTACAGAATCACAGAATGGTATGGGATTAGAAGGGACCTCTGGAGATCATCTAGTCCAACCCTCTCCTTGCCAGAGCAGGTCCACCCAGAGCAGGTTGCACAGGAACGTGTCCAGGTGGGGTTTGGAGTGGCTCCAGAGACAGAGACTCTACCACCTCTCTGGGCAGAGCAGAGGGGGAGGATGACCTCCCTCCTCCTGCTTGTCACACTCTTCCTGATGCCCCCCAGGATGCCATTGGCCTTCTTGGCCACAAGGGCCCATTGCTGGCTCACGGTCACCCTGTTGTCCACCAGGACTCTCAGGTCTTTTTCCTCAGAGCTGCTCTCCAGCAGGTCACCCTCAACCTGCCCTGTTGCAGGGGATTATTCCTCCCCAGGTACCCATGTGTAGGTGCCTGGAATCAAAGATGATACCAGGATAACAATGCACTGTTTGCATTCCCCGGTGGCACCATAAAAGCCTGGAAGAACGAACGGCTCATTTGCTGATATCATTGTTGGGTACCACAGAAGCTCTACTCATCTGCTTGATTCAATACCAAAAAAACAACACGACTTCTGCTAACATCAGTCCCACTTACAAGAAAATGAACTTACAAAAGTCGTATTCGTTAGCAGGCAAAAGGCAACAACACAGTCAGTTTATTAATGGGGTAACACACAAGCTTGAGTATAACCAGTCTTTCATGTACTCTTTCTTATTGCCTGGCAGCAAATCCCAGCAGAATTAAGACCCTGGTTCAGAAAGAAAACAATTAAGCACACACACATATATTTATTGAATGGATATGATTATCCTTCAAGCACTTGTGCTCAACAGTGAAAAACCGGTTGTGCCCAACGCCAGTTGAAGAACAAGCCTTACTATGGATCTGAACTGGGCCAAGCCCCATCTCTTACAGAAGATATTTCTAAAGCCAATTTCCCTCCTTCACACATCAACAATGATCTCAAGAACTGCAATGCTTGGTTTCATAGACTAAAACGTTGAGCCCTTACATAGGATAGAATATGATCCAGCCTTTCCTTTGCTAACCCGCAATTTCCCCGAGCACGGGGAAAGTCTCCAAGGCGATTTATGATTTATACGTCTTTTCATTCGTAATTCTGAAGGGTGAAAAGAATGCATCTGCATGTCTAATGACTTGCACTGCTAACACACCACGGAACTGCTGTGTCAGAGATCAAAGTTACACCATGTGATGGTGGCAACAAGTTTTTTTGTATGGTTTCACACTTCAACGATGATGAACTCCTTTCCTTAATGGACAAGCAAAGCACAAAGTATACGGGATGACTCAAACCCCACAAACAAACCCCATACTTGCATGTGTTCTGTGGATAATAACCGCTCAGTGGAATGATCCAGATCTTTTCCACTTACACCTGCATCTACACAGCTGAACAAGCCCCTTCTTAGCAGAGCTGCTGCAGGAAAAGAACTGCATCTAAAAATAATTCCCTGACTAGCACTTGCTGAAAACTGAAGAAATTAAGGAGGTAAAGTAAGAATTAGAGTCTTCAGCAGACCGTACAGCCACAGAGGTCTGACAACATCCCCTGTCCTCACCCAACATGGGGACTCCCCATCAACACTGTCCCTTTGAAAGGCAGGCCATAGTGTTCTTGAGTTTTCTCTATGACCTGTTCGCATATGTGCCAAAACCTGATTTAACATTTAAGATACCTGATTAGCAATGTCTTTTGGAAGAGTACAAGGCATAAATTGTTAATCCATGTGTAGTGGCAGAAATCCTCCAGCAGACACAGGGGCAGAAGATGGGACAGTGAAAGAATCATAGAATTGTCTGGTTAGAAGGGACCTTTTAGAACATCTAGTCCAACCATCAACCTCACTCTGATAAAAACCATCACGAGACCATGTCTCTAAGCACTAGGTCAACCCATCTTCTAAATACCGCCCTGGGATGGTGCCTCAACCCCTGCCCTGGTCAGCCCATTCCAAGCCCTAAGAACCCTGTCATTGGAAAAATTTGTTCCTAATCTCCAACATGAACATCTCCTGCTGCAACTTGAGACCGTTTCCTCTCGTCCCATTGGGAGAAGAGACAGACCCCCCCTGGCTACTCCCTCCTTTCAGGGAGTTGGAGAGAGCCAGAAGGTCTCCTCTCAGCCTCCTCCAGGCTGAACACCCGCAGCTCCCTCAGCCTCTCCTCAGAAGGTTTATTCTCCAGACACCTCACTAGCTCCGTTGCCCTCTCTAGACCTGCTCCAGCCCCTCAATGTTCTTTTTTGTGGGAAGGGGCCCCAAACTGGACACAGGAGTCAAGGTGGGGCCTCACCAGTGCCCAGGACAGGGAGACGATCACCTCCCAAGTCCTACTCTCCATGCTGGTTCTGTTTCAGGCCATCATGTTGTTGGGCCTTCTTGGCCACCTGGGCACACTGCTGGCTCATGGTCAGCCCACAGTAGACCAACACCCCCAGGTCCTTTTCTGCCAGGCAGCTCCAGCCACTCTGCCCCAAGCCTGGAGCGCTGCAGGGGGTTGGTGTGACCCAAGGGCAGGACCCGACCCTTGGCCTTGTTGAACCTCATCCATTCGGCCTTGGCCCATCCATCCAGCCTGTCGACACTCCCACCCAACTTCGTGTTGAACCTCACCCCATTGGCCTCAGCCCATCCATCCAGCCTGCCCGGATCCCTTGCAAAGTCTTTCTACCCTCCAGGAGGTCAACACTCCCACCTGACTTAGTGTCATCTATGAATCTACTGAGGGTGCACTCGATCTTCTTGTCGAGATAAAGATCGATAAAGATGTTAAAGGAACTGGCCCCAGTACTGAGCCCTGGGGGACACCACTCATGACTGGCTGCCAACTGGATTTAATTCCATTCACCACCACTCTCTAGGCCCAGCCTCCAGCCAGTGTTTACCCAGTGAAGAGGCTTCTCAACCAAGCCTCGGGCAGCCAGTTTCTCCAGGAGAATACTGTAGGAGACTATCAAAGGCCTTACTAAAGTCCAGGTAAACAACATTCACAGCCTTTCCCTCATCTACCAAGCAGGTCGCTTTATCATAGAAGGAGATCAGGTTTGTCAAGCAGGATCTGCCCCTCAGAAACCTGTGCTGGCAGGGCCTGATCACCTGGGCGTCCTTCATGCCACAGCCTCCCCACAGCAACCAGATACAGCAAACTGCACGATTTTTAACCAGTGTTCTGTGGACAGGACTAGTACAGGCAAAATACCAGAAGGAGAACCAAAAGCGCTCACAAGAACTGGAAGAGAGGAACCGCAGAAGGTTGGGTCACCTCCAGGCAGGTGCACTGCGGAGCCCTCAAAGCCAGAAGGCTCAGGTCTGCTACCACCAAACAGATGAAGGCAGACAGCTGAAGTGTGCATATGTATTTACTTGTTCTAGGATAAAAAAGGTATTAAAAAAAAAAATAAAATAAGGGATTTAGTCTACTTGGAACTCAACTGCCAGGATACAGAGATGCTGAACAGAGAAAAATCAAACAAGCCGTGAAACAAAAAGGCAAAAAAAGCAGGCAACCACCACAACGTGAGTAGCAGAAACAATTCTGGTGAAGCTCAGAGTCTTATCTGTGCTATGGATGATGAGTAATGCCACTGGGTTCAACAGGACTACGCTGCCACAAGACTCAGAATTAGATCCGAAGGATGAGGGATGAGGAAGAGCATCAATAGAAGGTGCACCAAATATCTAAGGGAGTTATTTTTCTACCAAGTTTATTTCGACCATTGATTAATTCCTTTCAGACCATTCTGTATGCGCATTTCCACCTTTCAGTAACAAAAGCAGTTTTCAAAGCAAAGCCATTGCCTGTACTGCTACAGGAAAGACCCAGGCTTTTGACTGCGCACATGAGGAAGACCACCAGACAAGTGGAGGAGCTTAACGCTACAAGCAAAACATGGAGTCCCACCTAAGCAACAATACCAGAGTCCCAAAGTGGTTTAATATCTTTCCAGAAAGACACCAAAACACAAAGGCCGCATCCTTCTACTGGCCCTCACTTAAATGCTTGAGGAACAGTAATACAACAAAGTCTTTGGCTGGTGGAGTACATCTGGCTGAAGGCAACATCTGCCTTCCAGCCTTGGTCCTGGACTTGGTTGTGTCTCCTCGGCATGTCTGTGTCCACAGACAGCCCTTATTCTCAGCAGGGACACAACTCCACCATGGTTATCTGCAGTTGTAAGTTCTGAGCACCCGAAAGCTTCTCTTCTCTTCTCTTCTCTTCTCTTCTCTTCTCTTCTCTTCTCTTCTCTTCTCTTCTCTTCTCTTCTCTTCTCTTCTCTTCTCTTCTCTATAACAAATATAACTGCTTCATAGATGAACACAGTCGTGACCTCGGCAGGAGGTCTGCACTTGAGAGTAAAACAATGGTACCCAGGTACTTGATAATCACTCAGCCCTTAACTACATAAGAAAACGTAAAGCGAAAGGAGGGAAGGGTCTTGTCAGGTCATCTTTCCTACAGAGTAGAAACAACAGAGGCAGAAACAATATTTGCTC
>VXBJ01000260.1:20220-33459 GCA_013400055.1 Nycticryphes semicollaris
AGTCAGGGGCTGAGGCACTTCCCCTGTGAGATCTTGAGAGACTCAGACTTGCTCAGCCTAAGGAAGAAATGGCTCCAGAGGAACCCAAGAGCAGCCTGACAGTACCCAGGAGAAGGTTACTAAGAAGACGGAGCCAAGATCTTCCCAGCGGTGCAAGGTGGGAAGACAACAGACAACAGGTATAAAACAAATCAAAAAGAGGTTCTGACTTGGTATGTGGGAAAACTTACTCACCATGAGGACAGCCAGGTTGTGGAGCACGTGACCCAGAGAGGGTGGGCTACCTTCTTCCTTGGAGTTCCCCCAAGATCTGACTGGTTAAAGCACTGAGCAAAGCTTGTCTGACCTCACAGGTGACCCTGCTCTGAGCAGGAGGTTGGACTGGAGGTCTCTTGAGAACCCTTCCCACCTTGAGTTATTCTCCAAGTTACTCTCTTTTCCTCGCTACTTCTCTTAGAATATTACATTATTGAAAAATTCAATACAGGATGAACTGAAAAAGTGTTAACTCAAATACTGGATAGCATCAAAACTCTTTTCTCCCTCTACATTGGCCAATCCCCTCCCTGTGGGTGAGTACTTCACTGACCCAGTGACATGCAGACATGGTATTTCTATTGCTGGGACACATGCTTACCTCTCATAATCAAAACCATTTTTGTGCTGTATTATAAACATGCCACAGAGCCTGGAAAAGAGAGTTTTGGAAACATGTAGGTTCTAGCATCTGGAATTTATCAGCTCATTAAAAGCTCCAACGTGATGGTAGCTAACAACGGGGAGAAAAACAAACAGAAAAGGCCTCTGGGATTGGCCAGTCACACCAGGGAACATACTGCACCCTGCAACGAGGGGGACATTCACAATCCTTGTAAGCATGCTATTCCTCATCAGCAAAATGCAAGGAAGTTTCCTCTGGTATTCATTTCCAATTTAGAGGTGGAAAAAAAACCCCAACCGGTGTTTCTCACATGCTGCCGGCATCCGCACCTGTATTCCTGTTATTGCCAAGGTAGAGAAGTACATTGGCTGTGTCTCTTCTGACAACCATCAGCACTCCGGGCACATCTAGAAAAACACTGAGCTGGCTGATTCAAGTGAGAGTGGGACTGAGGATCCTTGTAGAGGTTCAGAGTCAAGTCTGTTGAGACAGCTTTAATTCTGAATTGCTTTCTGTGCATCCACACAAGGAGATGTATGATCTAATTCGTGAAGCTAAGTCAGGGATAACTTGGCTCCTTGCTTTTCCAAAGTGTAAGAAGCAGACTCATAGAATCACAGAATCATTCAGGTTGGAAAAGACCCTTGGGATCATCGAGTCCAACCATCAACCCCACTCTACAAATTCCTCCCCTACACCAGATCCCCCAACACCACATCACAACCACTCTTAAATACATTCAGGGATGGGGACTCTACCCCCTCGCTGGGCAGCCTAGTCCAGGGTCTGACCATCCTTTCTGTGAAAAAGTCTTTTCTAATGTTCAGCGTAAACCTACCCTGGCGCAGCTTGAAGCCATTCTCTCTCCTTCTATCACTAATCACCTGTGAGAAGAGACCAGCACCAACCTCTCTACAATGTCCTATCAAGTAGTTGTAGAGAGTGACGAGGTCTCCCCTCAGCCTCCTCTTCCTCAACTAAACAGCCCCTCCTCCTTTCATCACTCTCCATAAGATTGATTCTCCAGGCCCCTCACCAGCTTTGTTGTCCTTCTCTGCACCCGCTCCAGCCCCTCCAGATCTCTCTGGTGTTGAGGTGCCCAGAACTGGACACAATCCTCAAGGGGTGGCCTCACCAATGCTGAGTGCAGGGGGACTGGTCACACCATTTCTAATACAAGACAGGATGCCATTGGCCTTCTTGGACACCTGGGCACACTGCTGGCTCATATTCAGCCGCTTGCCAACCAGAACCCCCAGGTCCTTTTCTGACAGGCAGCTCCAGCCACACTTCCCCAAGCTTGTAGCCATGCATGGGGTTGGTGTGGCCCAAGTGCAGGACCTGGCACTTGGCCTTGTTGAAGCTTATCCTGTTAACACTGGCTCATCCATCCAAGCTATCCAAGTCCCTCTGTAGAGCCTCCCTGCCCTCCTGCAGATCAACACTCCCACCTAGCTTAGTGTCATCTGCAAATTTACTGATGTTACGCTCTATGTCCTTGTCGAGATTATCAATAAAGACATTAAACAGAAATGGTCCCAGTACCGAGCCCTGAGGAACACCACTTGTGACCAGCCACCAGTTGTATTTAACTCCATTGAGCACCACTCTTTGGGACTGTCCATCCAGACAGTCCTTGATCCAGCAGATCACACGCTCATCCAGGCCACGAGCAGCCAGCTTTTCCATGAGAATTTTGTGGGGGACTGTGTCAAATGCTTTTCGAAAGTCCAGGTATACAACATCCACAGCCTTCCCCTCGTCCAACAATCATGTGATCTTGTCGTAGAAAGTTAGCAGGTTCATCAGGCAGGACCTGCCTTTCATAAACCTGTGCTGACTAGGTCTGATCCCCTGGTTGTCCATTACATGGTTTGAGATGACACTCAAGATCATCTGCTCCATGGCCTTTCCTGGTATGACTAATGACTAATTCATTTCCCTGCTTTGTGTTTGTTTACTTCTTTTTCCAGGCCACGTAAATAAACGTTTTGCTGAAGCAGGGGAAAAAAAACCAGTGACTAACTGACAATATCTCCTCACTTGGGCAAGTGGGACACACAGAAATTGTTGGTTTGGTTCATGAAGTAAATTAAGGACAATCTTGGAAATTCTCTGTACCAACAGCAGAAGACCCATGTATGTCTCTCCGATTCCTAGGTTTTCCATGATGGCTTCAGGTCTGAAATAAGCTTCATCTTAAGTTAAGAAATTCACACAGCAGAGGTAGAAAAGTTTGCAAAATTATCAGGATCTCCACCTAGCCTTAAGAAATTGAATTATATTTGGAAGAAACATGCTTGAAATAAACTAACTGCTGATCTATGAAGGCTAAAACAATTATGTCCACTGGAAAAATAATGTCAAAAGGTATTAATACCATTAGTTACTTGGACAGAGAGATGTATCATTAGTTCTGTAACAGAGCCCTCCAAGCTTTGCCCTAGCTGTTAATAGAGAACGCATAACCAATAAGTTTTAAGAAAGCCTTGGGCAACATTTCCAACAGCTTTTTTCTTTTTTGAATAACTCAGTTGGAAGACAGGCTTAAGAAAACTTAAGCTCCAAAAGCAGAACATTCACATCACTGTGGAGTTTTAGCTCCCAACCCCCAATCTAACTGAATTTCCAAGTACACTTCTTTTGGCACACTGATTTCTCACCCCATGTTCCTCTTGCTTAGCAGACAGTCTTATGTCTGTCTTTAGATGGCTGAAGAAGAGTCTTCACAGGAAAGATTAACTCCGCTATCTTGCCTTTATGTTCCAATAAAAGCAACCAACCACTTTATGTGACAGTCCACCTTGGACTTCTATTACTCTGTGCAACTGAAAGACTCCTCCTCCTTTTGAGGAGGACATGCCTTCCCAGAAGTGATAAAGCATACAGACATGCCAGTCCAGGGATGCCTTGGTCCAAGCGTGCCACGCTAGACCTGTGAATTGACACAGGATTTGGCATTTCTGAGCTGACAAGCCGACCTTTTCATTACAAAACTAAGCGTCTCCAAGAAAAACATGACATACTGCCAGCATGGGACTGAAATCATAGGGAAATCATTAAAAAGGATTGCACTGCTGGGTTTTGTGATCCTCCAAAGATAATCTCAAGACTGAAGGACAGACTACATACGTTAACAGGGTGGAAAAAGGTTCTGTTAGAAAACTAGTGACAGAAAGGAATGGAAGCTATTGCAAAGTCATTTGACTAAACGTATCTACTTCTTACGGCCTGTTGCTCCAGAAATTGTATGATAAAATAAAACCTGTTTCACTACAGCACATCCCAGATCTAGATTTGCACAGAGGAGACATTCTCAGGATGAAGTTACCTATTACGCCTTTAGATGATTTAACATCTAACCACATGCTAATGGAGAAGATCTTATTCATGCCTCCTCCCCCACAATATGCAGAATCCTCCCTTCCTCCCGTTACACCAGCACTCGCCAAAAACCATACCAAGCTGATTTGACAGCGACTTGAACGGGCTAAAATGAACAACTTCCTGTGGGATCAGCGAGCAGAATTAACTCAGTGAAGGGTCACTCAAGTGCCAAAGCAATGGGACTCCACCCAAAAATACTGAGATTGGTGTTGTGTCTCTGCTCCACCATACAGGTGTGAAAAGACGGCGCAGGTAGGAAGCAGCTGGGGATCCTAGACAACAGAAAATTAAATTGCAGAAGTAAGAAAGTAGAAAACCCCAGGCGCTGTAGACATCAATGGTCTTCCTATCATTGTGATGCATGCCCTCTTCAAACTTCTGAGCTCCAGTGCACTCAAGTACCCTGCCTTCCATGTTTCTTCGCTCGTCTCTGAGCTTCACCATCCCCAAATCCTTATTGCCTTTCCCAAGCATTTCTTTCTTCCCAATTCAAACTCATAATTGCAACAACAACAATAGCACAAACATGACAACACCATCGCAATAATTGCTGAGCACTGGATCACATCCCGCCCTTTTCCACTTCCTTTTGCCATTTCCTCCCACTGGCCAAGGGACTGGCAATTTCAACACGTTTATGCAATGACCCTGATAACAAGGTGCTGTAGTAACTACCACAAAGACACACAATCTTCTGATCTGACCCAACATAGCCAATATACAACATTTTTCCCTCCACATTAAAAGATCCCCCAAACCAACCAACAACCCACCAACACCATGGGCCCTCTTCCTTTCAGCGAAGTGCAATCCCAGCCAACCTCTTCAATGGACTGGGAAATAAACACCCCGCTTTTCTAGAAGATAATCCATTTCAGCCCACTAAGACAACGCGAAACTCCTCAGCAAAAGGAAACCAAACAGAAAGCAACCACGCGTGCACCAGATCTATGGCAGATAGCATGCCTCGTCTTTGTAGCCCTTATTTTCACGGGACTTGGTATGTGTATACTCATGGCACAAAGAGTCTGAGCTAATACCCAATATCCAATATCCAGCCCAATATCCACAGGCTGCAAAAACACGTGGGCAGAAGAAACCTAAGCAAAACGCCGATGAATAATGCATTCCTGATTGTCAAGGTACAGCAGGATTTGCATCATTTCATAACATCCCAGCTTCTTTCCCAGATTGCAGCAAAAGCAAACCAAACCAAAATGTAGGTGGCACCAAAGTCCTGTTTTATTAGCAAGCAAAGAAAATTAGCTTATTTGAATTCACCCATCTGTTCTGGTCAACCATTTATGAGTAATTCTCAGCATTTCAGTCACCTGAAAAAAAGGCAGTGAGTTCTAGACACAAAGACTTGCTTAAGCAGTTAATATCCAGGATTACAGATGATTAAACCACAGAGTGTTTCATTCTTTGAGAGAGCTTTGTTTCTCGCCTGGCTTCCTGGCTGCTTTTTGTCTCTAGCATTTCTCTCCCGTTTCTGGCAGATGAAGTGGAGGTGGAGAAGAAAAGGGAGGAAAGTTCTTGGGTAGCAGAAGGATTATAATAATTTCCGATCTTTCAGCAAGGAAGAGCTTGCTCAGGGAACTGATGACATAGTGCCACTACCTACTCCTTCACCCCACTTCATTATTTTTTTTTAAACATATATTTACAGGTGTTTACAATTATGAAACCATACAACCCATGGACAAAGTTTAGGTCATTTATCCCCTTTCTGCCCCCAGATCCACACATTTCCTCTGCCTTCTTGTTGTTGCTGTGGCTAATTTAAAATAGGAAATGGCAATTCAGGGACATCTTCAACCATGCACCTACAGGGCACTGCCATTTCATTCGCACCCAAGGCCTCATGTGAATGTAGATGCCACTCATCAACAGCACAGTTATGCCATGGATAACAAATCCTCCCAGCTCCCTAAATTGAACAACAGTATTAGCACAGGGACTAACTTAGTTTCAAAGCTGTCCTGGTTTGAGGTAAATTGAACCAATTTTCTGATTTACAATTTCACTTATTTAGCTGGGCCTCTTGTAACTGACTAAACTCTGAAATGAACAGCAGATTGTTCAGAAACTGTTCCCTCTCAGGGGGATCAGACCTGATCACACCAAGGGATGGTGCAGAGAGGCCCTGGCTTATCCTTATTGCTGGAACAACCAAGGGCAGGGAATGGCGTTCTTTGCCCCGTTGGAGGGTGGGAAGCGGAAAAGCCTCGAGGGGTCACCCCTGTGGGGAGGAGCAGACAGGACAGGGGACCCCAAACTGACCAACGGGGGGATTCCATCCCATCTGCTTCCTGCTCAGTAGAAAAGCTGAGGGATCAAAGGGTCAACTCTCTTCCTTCCATGGCCGATGTCCGAGGAGGACCCTGTCTGTTTGTCTGTCTCTGAACCCAATCCCAGCATTCCTGACTCCAGAGCTGGAATCNTGGTAATTTTGGCTGAACCACTACAAAAGCTTTCTTGGTATTCTGCCTGATCACCTGCCCTTGTTCAAAACCAAGGGAGAACTGTCCTTGCATGGCTCTACTTGTGTTTCCTTTCAGTGTTCTGAAATAAGAGCGGCTTAAGATCTTGCATTTTGTTTTCAATTGGAAAGGTCGTCTGGATTGGGTGGCAAAACAAGTCCGTACACTTTTTTTTAATAAGGAGAAAAAGGAAAGAGATACGAGACACAGGCAAAGAGGGAAAGGAAATAATTTTTAAATTAGAAAAGGCCTCAAAAAAGTTATGGGAAAAGTATAATTAGTTAAAGAACAAAACTCTAAGGGCTTACAGAATCTAATTGTCTCTTGAGTGCTAGAGAACACAAAAAGCAAAGTGATGACTACTTACATATAATATGTAGGATATAATCCTTCAAAGTACCAGCAATGCTTTTTGGCCTCTGTACACTACAAAAAAAAAAAAAAGAAAAATACACTATTAACATTTACACAGGACAACACAAGATTATAAACACAAGCATAAAATATTTATAAATACTGCAACATTGAGCAATTAGCAAAGGTTTATATTCCCAAAGATTTCCCAATCTTGATAGACACTGCAACGGGGGAGTTGGTTCACACGAACGGCAGCGTGTCCTGCCAGGGTTCACATCCCCCAGGCAGGGTTTTGTCTGCGGGGCCCCATATCTTTCCTACAATTCACAAAGAAACTCATTACATTCGACATAGGCGCAAAATAATCCAACTGCCTGTGTTCCCTGGAAGAGTTGCTGTTTTAAAAGACCAACAGAGATCTTAAGAGCCCGTGGTGGTTGTAGCCACTTAAGAGACCTCTAAGGCATAAGAAGCTTGATCATAGAATGGTTGGAGTTGGAAGGGATCTTAANTAAATATGTAAAAGGTGAGTGTCAGGAGGATGAGGAGGATGAAGCCAGGCTCTTTTCAGGCAATGATAGGACACGGGGCAATGGGACAGAGGAGGTTCCACTTAAATATGAGGAAAGGCTTCTTCTACCCACAGAGGGTAACAGAACACTGGCAGAGGCTGCCCAGAGAGGTTGTGCAGTCTCCTTCTCTGGAGACATTCCAAACCCGCCGGGACGCGTTCCTGTGTGACCTGCTCTAGGTGTTCCTGCTCCGGCAGGGGCATTGGACTAGATGATCTTTCAAGGTTCCTTCCAGTCCCTCATATTCCGTGATTCTGTGATGACTACCAGTAAATTTAATGATTGCAGGGAATTATCTGTCTGGAAGACTCTGATGTGCACAGCCAGGCTCGGAAAGGAGGAGAAGGGGAGAACCCAACCATCCCGTCTCCTCTTCCTGCAGCTTGGAAATATCTTAAGTGTTCATTAAAGTACCGGGGAAAGGAAACTGCTTTCTGCAGCCCAGGGGTATTGTTCTCGTTTGCAGATCGCCAGCATAGCCTTGTTAGAGGCTGGTGAAAGGCCGTTTCTCAGCGTGTGTGTGTGCAGGCAACGTGGGAAGCGCGCATCGTTACAGGCGCTGCCAGAGCACAGGCGGCCACTCAGAACAATAGGCGGCGCTTAGAAAAAAAAAAAAAAAAAAGAGAAGAGAAAACCAGATGTCGAGTCCAAACTCTGTATATACAATGCACGAAATATTTGCTGCCTATCCTGCTAACATTGCCAGCGTAAAACGCCGTCTTCGCTGCAGACGTAGCTCCAGGAGCTCCACTGCAAGCTGTGCTATCCGATTGCACACAGTCAAGGGCGTTGTGGGACGCGGAACCGTGAGGAATATCTTGCTGGGGTTTTAGCAACAATTTTCCCTCTGCTGCTCACACCTAACGTGGGATGCCAGAGGGCCCTCGACACACTGTGCTTAGATCATCCTTCACATCCACTTGGCAGCTCACCTTTAAATAACAGCTCGTGTAAGTTTATTAGCCTCCTCGAATCCCAGAATACTAAATGAATCCATCTAAGACAAAGACAAAGTGTTTTTAGATCCCCGAGACTTGCTCCTCATGAATAAGAAAGGCTGCAAGCTCTTTAATGAGCATCTGATGAGCTAAATCACAGACAGATCAATTACAGCCCATGAAGACAAACTGCTATGGATTGAATTGTTAAGAGCAATACATGAGTTGGGAAAAGGAGGAAGAGGAGGAGAAGGAGATGCTTTTGATGCGTGCAATCAGGCCTTTCCACTAATACAACAGGCTCACACCAGTCTTCAAGATGCACAAGCTTTTGCTTCTGGTGAAGAGACTGGAGCTTTTTCCCTGGGATAAATAAAGTGGAAGCCTCGTTCCCCTCCCAAATTGATGCCACAGTCGGCAGTATGTCGATCCCTTGGGAACCCTCACTTCAGAGTCCAGCTTGGGGTGTGTACACCGTTAAGCGGTTTTCCTTCCTGCTTCTCAACCCACATGAGTTTCCGTTTACCTCAACTGACTTAAAGCCTCCGTCAGACTCAAACATTTTAATTGGTGTTTTCCCAGCAATGCTTTGGAGCATGTGGAGCCCGCACACCCTTTACAAGCGTAAAGGAGACATTTATATTCAGCACTCACTCTCCTCACCCTTCTCCCTGTGTTTCAATTCGCTTTACAAGTTCTAAAAAGAGTTGGGAAGATTCCTTCTTCCTACATCTCCCAAGCTGGATGATTTCTCTTTCTGCCTCCTCGCAAATCTCCATTTCAGACAGCCAATATGCTTACAGCAGTCACAAGAAAGGCTCCAGCCTAGGAATAGGCAGCCTATATATAGCCATATATATAGCCTATAGCAGCCTTCCAGTATCTGAAGGCAGCCTAGAGGAGAGATGGGGAGGGACTCTTTGTCAGGAAGTGGAGTGACAGGACAAGGGGTAGTGGTTTTAAATTGGAAGAGAGGAGATTTAGATGAGATACCAGAAAGAAATCCTTTGGTGTGAGGGTGGTGAGACCCTGGCCCAGGTTGCCCAGAGAAGCTGCGGCTGCCCCATCCCTGGAGGGGTTCAAGGCCAGGCTGGATGGGGCTTTGAGCAATCTGTACATCATTCTGGGCTGCACCAAAAGAAGCATGGCCAGCAAGTCACAGGAGCTGATTCTACCCCTCTGCTCTGCTCTGGTGAGACCCCACCTGGAGTACTGTGCCCAGCTCTGGAGTCCTCAGCACAGGAAGGACATGGACCTGTTGGAATGAGTCCAGCAGAGGGCCATGAAGATGCTCAGAGGGATGGAGCACCTCTGCTATGGAGAGAGACAGGATGAGAAAGCTGGGGTTGTTCAGCCTGGAGAAGAGAAGGCTCCGGGGAAACCTTAAAGCAGCCTTCCAGTACCTGAAGAGGGCTATAGAAGAGATGGGGAGGGACTCTTTGTCAGGAAGCGGAGCCATAAGATGAGGGGTAACGACTTTAAATTGGAAGAGGGGAGATCTAGATGAGATACAAGAAAGAAATTCTTTGGTGTGAGGGTGGTGAGACGCTGGAACAGGTTGCCCAGAGAAGCTGTGGCTGCCCCATCCCTGGAGGGGTTCAAGGCCAGGCTGGATGGGGCTTGGAGCAACCTGGTGTGATGGGAGGTGTCTCTGCCCAGGGCAGGAGGGTTGGAACTCCATCATCTTTAAGGTCCCTTCCAACTCCAACCATTCTATGGTTCTATGAAAGTTTTGCAAGTTTACAGGGCTTCGATACCTGCTCTAAAAACCCTTTGGGTCACAGACTTGGCTTTTGTATGGTCCCTGGAACAGCAGGTGATTCTGTTTTCTTATTTTATTTTTCTTTTAAATATCACAGCCCTCTGAATAGTACAGGGCAGCTGTTGACCTCTCCTACATGGGAATCTGGCAAACAAGCAAGTGAACCTCAAATGTGAGCAGAGGAACTGAATCCAATACACATGATACTTCAAAACCAATTTACACACAGAGGACAAACCTCCGTAGCCCCTGCTGATTTAAAAGTCCTACCCATCTCCTACCGATGGCAACCATTGTTAGCCAGTAAACCATGACATAAAGCAGGTGGCTACTAACTGCCATCTCTACTGCTGGTTACCAGACCTTGTAGGAATTCACAGCTACGAATAAGATGAGATTGTCATTGCCTGTAAGGATTTCAGCCTCTTTAGCACTCAGGTACCAGAGAGATGAACAGGGTAGCTGGGGCATGGATTAGTTTTTCCCTTCCCACATGCATGCTCTGAAGTAGGCTATGATCATCTTTCTCTTGCTAAAATCCTAATTTATACTTCTGAGTGGTACTGGTTTCTTCATTAAGCTGACAGAGAGCCATACGAGCATGAGAAGGGACGACATTCACCATCAGCATCAGGCTGTCATCCTCACCAGAGCCTTTGGAGGATGACATCCCTGTAGTTGGTTTAAGACTATCAAACCCTCAAGAAGCTGCAGCTGTCAGTGACTCGCTGCAGCCCACAGAACAGATGAAAAAAAGGAAGATTACTCATCTTACTGCAATACAAAAAGACCTTAGACATCCGGGTTAGTGCCCACAAAGACAGGCTGTATCTCAGTGTTTATAACAAATCTTTGTGTCTTTAAAAAGCCATTTGCCCATTCACTAATAGGAGGAAAAAAAATTAATAAAAGAGCATGTTTATGGTTTTTAAACTAAGCTTAGGTATGACCCTGCTGATGCTTTCAACTTTTCTGAAAGGGCTCTGCACATTTTGCTTACAAAATTCCTCCTTTAACACTTTGGCACAGCTATAAAATACAGATACAAGGATACATTAATTTTTTAAATAAATGACGCAGGTCTAATTAGGTGCACATATGTAATCTTTAGAGAATTAATGGTATGCAAATTAGCCAGATGCTTGACTACTTTCCTTAAGACTGAGTATTTAGAAAGAGGGGAAAAGACCCACAAGACTTGGTTTCTTGTTTGTTTGTTTTCAAATAAATCAGCATGTGTCTTCTAGCCTGTTTTCTCTGACAAACTGCAGCAATGTGAATGGCAAGCTGGCCTTTTCTGTGGCTCTAAATTAATTTAGATACCCTTGAAAAAAAGGGGAAAAAAAGGAAAAAAAAAAAGAAAAAAAAAAGAAGAGAAAACAAAGAGACAAAAGGAAAGAAGCGGAAAAGGAAAAAAGAAGAAAAAAGAAAATAGAAAATAGAAAATAGAAAAAAGAAAAAAAAGAAAAAAGAAAAAGGAAAAAAAAGAAAAAAAGAAAAAAGAAAAAAAAGAAAAAAAGAAAAAAGAAGAAGAAAACGAGCTTCCTGCTGCCACAGATTGAAATTGCCAATGTTACTGCTGCTGGTAAGAACGACGAGAGAGGGAAGTTACTACAACATTAACCAAAGGCCGCTTTTAATGACAGCGTAAAATACGGAACAGGAGTACGTAGGTATGCACAGGGTGTGGGGGGAGAGGGAGCGGGCAGCCTGCTCACCCACCGTCAGGACGGTACTCTACACAGCATCAGTTACGCTCTGCAGGATTTGCAGAAATACTATCCCTAGCAGAAATACCCTCCGCATCGCACATTGTTAGCTCTCAGTCCCCAGGATAACAAAAACAAAAAAGATCCGATCAATTAATTACTCTTTGCAATCAAGGGAGGGGCACCCAGTGGTTTTGGGTTTTTTTTTGCAGGTTTAGGAATTAATAATAAAAAAGTAAGACCAGTTATAGCCCCACGCGCAGATAGTAAATATTTTCTAGCGTGAGTACAGTCCATTTTTGTAAAGAATGCCAACGAAAAAGCAGCCTGCTGTGGGCAGACGTGGCTGTGGAGGGCAGAGAGAGGGCAATTGCTATCTGTATGCTGAGGGGACATTCAGAGTGAGTTTGTGACATCTGCTCAAAGCTGGATTCTGTAGGAGGCACAGGTCTGCTATTGATCACAAAGTCAATGAAACCCTATCAGTTATCAGCAGCTGAGGGTGAGGCTTTTTCTTTTTTAACCAGAGAAAAAGCTAGACGCTGCACACAATTTCCATTACGTATTACAGTTATGAGGATCCAAACAGGAAAATTCAGCAGGAAAAAATCCATCCCTGGAGGGATTCAAGGCCAGGCTGGATGGGGCTTGGAGCAACCTGGTCTGGTGGGAGGTGTCCCTGCCCAGGGCAGGGGGGTTGGAACTCCATCATCTTTAAGGTCCCTTCCAACTCTAACCATTCTATGGTTCTATGAAAAAAAAAAAACCAAACAGGTATTTTGTAGAGTGACCTGCCATCCTGATATGACAGAAGTGGCTCCTGGTATTCTAGGATGACCCACTTTGTGGCTGTTACCTCCCATTCAGCTGGGTGAATGTTATATATTTGTATGGTGGAAGTTGATCCAAATGTCATTCTTGTGGCTACAATCTCTGAGGTTACACGAGAACTAATTTATAGATGAACAGGAAAAAAAAAAAAAAAGAGTTATAAGTATGTAAGACATGAAACAAGACTCAGCATGACCTCAGTCCAGTGGAGGGCTACAAAAATGATCAAGGGATGAGGAAAGGCTGAGAGACCTGGGACTGTTCAGGCTGGAGAAGATCGAGAAGGGATCTCGTCAATGCTTATCAATATCTATAGGGCAGGTGTCAAGAGGATGGGGCACCCTTTTCAGTGGTGCGTGGCAACAGGACAAGGGGTAAGCTGCACAAGCTGGAACACAGGAAATTCCGAATCTGCTTTCACACAGAATCACAGAATATGAGGACTGGAAGGGACCTTGAAAGATCATCTAGTCCAATCCCCCTGCTGGAGCAGGAACACCTAGAGCAGGTCACACAGGAACGTGTCCAGGTGGGTTTGG
>VXBJ01000260.1:33698-67890 GCA_013400055.1 Nycticryphes semicollaris
GTTGCTTCCAAACCCCACCATTCAGTGATTTCTGAGCATTGCACAACCTTATTCCAACGTACACCAAAAACTGTATTCCACACAGGTAGGTCAAACAAGTAATTGAGGAAGTGGGAAGGACAACACCTTTCTGACCATATGGCTCCGCAGCATCTGAGCTACAATTGGTTACGCCTTGCTGCCTCTGTTACAAAAGGCCTCTTGCAAAACTCAGCCGCACAGAACTCTTGCTGTTTTGGTGGTCACTGCACCTGGCAAGTACTCAGTGGAGTCCTGACAAAAGGATGGGACAGCCTACAGTGCAGCTCCAGACTAAATAATCACAAGGCACATTATTGGCTAGGAATAACAATATTTTATAGGATCTGACCTTTAAAATTGTATCAGTTTTCAGAACATTATCCATTTCAGTGCCTACACAAGAGCTGAAAGCATTATGAGATACAAGCTGCTCATGAGGTATGGCATGCTGAAACCAGAAAGGCTTCCAGATGGAACAAGGGGCAATGTCTTCAAGCTGGAGAAGAGCAGATTTAGACTGGATATTAGGACTAGGTTCTTTACTCTGAGGGTGGTGGAAGTAGGTTGCCCAGAGAGATGGTTGAGGCCCCTTCCCTGAAGATGTTCAAGGGGAAGCTCAAGGAGGCCCTGGGCAACCTGGTCTAGTTGGGGGTGTCCCTGCTGACTGTGAGGAGGTGGGACTAGATGACCCTAGAGGTCCCTTCTGGCCTGGATTCTATGCTGCAAGTTTGAAAGATTGGATTTGTAGAGACAAGAATACGAGCATACTGCTACTCCATATCCAAGAGAAGGGCAAAATACTATCCATTAGATTTTAGAGACAACATATACTGAAACCGAAAATTGCAGCCTAAGGGTGAAAACAATTTACTACAGAAAATACATTTTGCTTTAGTCTTGCATGAATCCATCAAAATACATCCCTATTTCTTCCCTGGTGATGCTATCAGCCGGTGGGTAAAAGGAGCCCATCTCCAAAGTATTCTAAGAGACTGAGCTCACAAGCCATGTTACCAGTGATTTCAAAAAAATACTCTTGTCACAAAAGACAGAAGCAACTCTTACTAAACCCCACAATTATGTTAAGGTATTTCCATTTCTTGAGGTAAGGAGGAAACAACAGGAAACTCTTGTATAATAGGATGCTGATCCTCCCCTGTAACAGTAAAAAGAACAAATGCTATTCCAGATACGCAGCTGTTTCATCAAGGCCAAGATTACAAAGTTATCTAACTCATAGTATAACGAATGGTTTTCATATATTTCGGAAGGAGTTGCTTCTAGCCAGTTCTCTAAGAAAAATGCAGATATTTCCCATATAGCATTCTTAAAAGAAGTAACTTTTCCATCTTGAATTAATCAGTTGGTATTTTGCAGCAGTAAAAAATTTCAGCACAAGCAGCTAATTCTTATTAGTTCTATTGCTCAGAGCACATGCATTACTCATCGTATTTTTATTTGAAATTAGTGCGGGTTTAGCATTAGATATTCTCCCGTCACAAAGCTTTCCTTTGCATTTAGATCTATTAACCTTTCCCACAAAAGAAATAAATATCCCTTCCATGCAATTTCATTTCAGGAGCTTGAACTCTTTTTTTTCTCCCCTTCCCTTCTTCCCCCCCCTTGCCCATTATGCAGCAAATTGCAAATGCACTTCACCTCTCAAAACGGTACCATTTCAATTGAATACAATCCTTTCATCAGTCTCTGGAGGGAGAGGAAGGCCGGAAAAAAAAAAAAAAAAAAAGAAGAAAAAAGGGAAAAGCAAGACACCCTCATTTTTCAGGGAATTGTCAGAGTTGGAAGGGACCTCTAGAGAACATCTCGTCCAACTCCCCTGCTAAAGCAGGATTGCCCAGAGCACATTACTCAGGGCTGCATCCAGGCAGGGCTTCAAGGTCTCCAGAGAAGGGGACTCCATACCCTCCCTGGGCAGCCTCTGCCAGCCACCCTCACTGGAAAGAGGTTTTTTCTCCTATTTGAGTGGAATTTTCTGTGTTGCCCCTCGTCCTGTCAAGGCGACCCCTGGTTGATTGGGGCGGGGGGTTCAGCACCGCGGACAGCGCCCCGGCATCCCCCACTGTGAGGAGGGAATCCCGGCCCCGCTGGCCACCACATAAAGCAGTTGCGGGTCATAAATCACCTATGAAAGACCTCAACCACATACATCACTTTGCTGAGCTCTCCTGTGCACGAGACAATCACACCTACTAAGTAGTTTGCAGCGCATGCAAATACTGGTATGAGAAATTAACAACAAGTGACTACAATTGGATGGAACGACCATGTTCAATTTTCAAAATGTTTGGGAAGCCATAGTTACGATAGCTATTGTTGTTACATAAAATAGCCAACTTGGACCTATGGCAGAATGTCAAGCCAGATGATTATGAAAGTGTCCAGCGATCCTCAACACCAGAGAATCACAGAATTGTCCAGGTCGGAAGAGACCTTTCAGATCATCTAGTCCAACCAGCAACCTCACTCTGATAAGAAACATCACTAACCCATGTCTCTAAGCACTACGTCAACCCAGCTTTTAAATACCTCCAGGGATGGTGCCTCAACCCTTTCCCTGGGCAGCCCATTGCAAGGCTTAAGAACCCTTTCCATGTCAAAATTGTTCGTGATCTCCAACCTGAACCTCCCCTGATGCAACTTGAGGCCATTTCCTCTTGTCCCATGTCCTGTGACTTGGGAGAAGAGACTGACCCCCGCTGGCTGTCCCCTCCTTTCAGGGAGTTGGAGAGAGCCAGAAGGTCTCCCCTCAGCCTCCTACAAACTAAACATGCCCATTTCCCTCAGCCTCTCCTCACAAGACTTGTTCTCCAGATCCCTCACCAGCTCCATTGCCCTTCTCTGGACCCACTCCAGCCACTTGATGTCTTTTGTGGGAAGGGGCACCAAACTGGACCCAGCACTGGAGGTCAGGCCTCACCAGTGCCCAGTACAGGGGAACAATCACCTCCAAAAGGTTAGAGGGTTAAGACTTGCTTTACATTCTTATTTCCACACCCAGGAACTCAACAACATTTGTACAAACATAAAAGGTGTGTGTGGGGGAAGGCTGTGTGTTAAACCTTCCTGGTGGAACTGACCTTACAGTGAAAGTTGTAATGGCAGTTCTGCAAAAAAGTATGAGGCACGCCACCATGCCACGTATTGAAAGCATTTTCACCCAAGACAAGCAGAACAGATTCAACATTCCAATGGAGTTCATGCAGCTTCAAGGGGGTAGCGGTAGCCTTTTTTATTCCAACTGGAAAGAAACAAATGTAATGTTTTCCTCAACTTCACTAGAAGCAGTCGATCTATTCCAAATAATACTGAGCAGGTTCCACAGCTCCAGAATTGAATTTGGCTTCTGCAATTATTCTGCTTCTTTTTATATGTGCATGAGAAATAAAAGCAAGATTAGTATGTGCATTCTTTACTAGAGAATAAGTCATAAATCCCCTTATAAAGCAGCCCATGAAGTAGGGTTTGTGGTGGGAAGGGATCGTTTGTCAGGAATTGAAAGGAAGACCTTGCCAAGAGCAAGAATGTTCACCACTTCCATGCTCAGTTTATTTAAAAATGAAACAAAACAAAGAGTAACTTTTACAGATAAAAGGATTTGGTGATACAAAGATTTTGCTTTTAAGCCACTGACGAACGTAACTAACGCTTTCAGTGTCACCACCAAGACCCAGATATCAAGCTTGCTTTCCTTTGACTAAGAACTGGAAGCTTGGCTCATCTCGAGCCCTAACCCTAGGTAGCCACTTACTTCTCACAGGAACTGACACTATTTAGGGTGCTATCAAGAGCAAAGACTAGATTTGGGTGTCCCCCCTTTTTAAAGCCATTCATTCCCTCTAGTTCATGCTGACCTGGCAAATTTCCCTGTTTCCTATGTACATTTCATTCTTCTGCTTTCCAGTCCCAAGAATGAAAACAGACTTTAAATTACCTAGTACTTAAATCCTCGGGGGCCGTCTTTCATCTCCCATAACCATAAAACCAAGGCAAAGAAAGACTGAGCAAAGGAAGATGGATTCAGAACTAAATTTTCTCAGACATTTGTGGCGCAGACAAGATCGAGTCAGCAACAGTGTTGTGCTACCAGATGCAAGTTGGTTAAGCTATGACAGCCCATCAAAGCCTGCAGGAGGATAGATTTCTTTGATGGTTGCCCGCACTCAGGGCAGTTGCTTTGGGAGTTCCCGGGGCTTTGTACTGTTGGCGTTGTGCATCCCCCACACGCTCATTTGTTCCGCAGAGAGCACACGAAAGAGCTGAGAGGACAGAGCGCAGCTGCATAATCCCAGCAACATTTCTTGCTCTCCCTTACTACTACTCTTATTTTTCATTCTTGACATTTTATCCAATGATGCATACCTTCCCCAGATTCTTTTGCTGAGTTGTCATCAGAAAACAAAATATTTGCTTATTCAACTACGACTTTCTCCTTTTCAGTCAGCTCTGAGATATTTATTTCAAAACTGCAAAATCCTTTGTGCTTTCAAGTCCTGAGAACATCCGTAAGGCTAAAGGCAGCAACTCCTCAATCTCAAGAAACCAAGATGCAGAGTCCTTGACCAAGCACACACCCAGTGCGGGGAACAAAAGAAATCAATAATCATGAAACATCATCTAAGTGCTGTCGCCCTGTAAGGTATGCAAGGCCAAAGCAAGTTCTCACTGTCAAGAGCTCATTCTAGAAACCCAAACGGGTTAGGGTTAGGCTGTTGGTAGGAGCATCTCCTCATTCCTAATAAGATTACACACATCACGTCTGTATAAAACAAGTGAGCATCTCAAAATAGTGGAGATTAAAGAGGTTACCTTGGAAACAGTCTGATATTTGAACAGCAGTTTCTAAAAAACTCCAGCAAGTCAGAATCCAGATATTTCTCAAAGAAGTATCTACTTCAACACGTTACTGGGGGAAGCTTTGTTCTTGCTAACCTCCATCTGCTTAACCACCAGTGAATTAATTGTTAGATGCTTACCTATGGATACTTCCATTAACACCCACCACTACCTTGTCATTCAGGACACTCACGAGAGAGTCACTCATGACAGAGGTGGGGTTGTTCAGCCTGGAGAAGAGAAGGCTCCGGGGAAACCTTAGAGCAGCCTTTCAGTACCTGAAGCGGGCTACAGGAGAGATGGGGAGGGACTTTTTGTCAGGCAGTAGAGTGACAGGACAAGGGGTAATGGCTTTAAATTGAAAGAGGGGAGATTTAGATGACATAGCAGGAAGAAATTCTTTTCTGTGAGGGTGGTGAGACCCTGGCCCAGGTTTCCCAGAGAAGCTGTGGCTGCCCCATCCCTGGAAGGGTTCAAGGCCAGGCTGGATGGGAATTGGAGCAACCTGGTCTGGTGGGAGGTGTCCCTGCCCAGGGCAGGGGGATTGGAACTGGATGATCTTTAAGGTCCTTTGCAACTCTAACCATTCCACGATTCATGTCCTCACAAGGCCCCTCAATCTCTCAAGGGAAAAGCAGAGAGACATAATTTACGGTACAGGTCCAATCTGGTTTAATGACCAAACCGGAACTGGAGAAACAGTTCTAAATGAAAGTTTAGTTCATTTGTTCCCTTTACATTAGACTAACTACCTTGAAGTAAACACTGAAACTCACATATTAACACCTGTGAGACCTCATCTGGAATATTGTGTCCAGTTCTGGGCCTCTCAGTTCCAGAAGGACAGGGAACTGCTGGAGAGAGTCCAGGGAAGGGCTACAAAGATGATGAAGAGAGTGAAGCATCTCCCATAGGAGGAAAGACTGAGGGAGCTGGGTCTCTTTAGCTTGGAGAAGAGGAGACTGAGGGGTGACCTCATGAATATTTATAAATATGTAAAGGGTGAGTGTCAGGAGGATGGAGCCAGGCTCTTCTCAGTGACAGGCAATGAAAGGACAAGGGGCAATGGATGCACGATGGAACACAGGAGGTTCCACTTAAATAACAGGAAAGGCTTCTTCACAGTGAGGGTAACAGAACACTGGCAGAGGCTGCCCAGAGAGGTTGTGCAGTCTCCTTCTCTGGAGACATTCCAAACACGTCTGGACGCGTTCCTGTGTGACCTGCTCTAAGTGTTCCTGCTCCAGCAGGGGGATTGGACTAGATGATCTTTCAAGGGCCCTTCCAATCCCTGATATTCTGTGAATCTGTGAACACAGCAGAGGTGAACGTGGTCCGTTCTGCAAGGCTAGCTCACTGAACAGGGTTGCCTTACTGTGAAAATTAGAAAGCTGTAATATGATCACACCACCTCCATGCTGCAGTCCAGAAAACCGTTTCCTTTGGAACTCCAGAGTTCCAGGAACACTGGGAGAAGCGTATGGGTTTGGGTTCATCCAGGCTAATAACCCAGTTTTCCTGTTCTTGCACACAGTCTATTGAAGGTCCTTCTGATTGGCAGCAAACATAGCTTTCTCAGGCCAAAAATCTCCCCAAACAAAGAAACAGCAGAGCTTGACAGAGTGTAATTTATATTTATTTACTAAGTCATTTCAAGCTTTCAGGGAGATGCTCGGTTGTGGCTTTGGGGCAGACACTCACCAGGTAGACGGAAACATCAATGTCTTTTAAATTAATCTAAAAAAAACCTAAACTCATTCCTACTCAGACAGTCCAATACACTGCCAGAGTAATAGCATATGATTATTAAATTCCAGTGGGACAAATCCAACAGCTGTACCTCACAACTACTTATTTGAGCAGGAAGAAATAGTAAGCACTTGTCCTTACATTATTTCCCATGAAAGGACTACAACAGCAAATACAGTCAAACCCTTTCTGGCAAGTGATGGTGCCTACTAATGGCAAAGCTTTTTTCCAAATGAAGTAGCTTCCTACATAAGAATGTAACATTTATTTTTCTGCTATTAGGAGCCTGAATGTACCTAAACAATAGTCTCCAGTGCCCCAGTTTGTCAAATGTCCACGTAATCCACTAAGAACGTTGACAAATCCCTTCATTTAAATCAAAAGCATATCAGCATTTTTCTAAAAGGATCATTTCCTCAGTTTGAGTGATCACCTGAGCTTTTCCATATTTAAAATAGCTTCCTGGAAGGAGAAAAAAAAAAAAGTAGAAAACAAAAAGGAAAAAAGTGATCTACTGCAGGTTCCAAAAAGAATGTCTAGATAGAGACACCGGATACACACAACCAGACAAACTCAAGTAATTGTCTTGGTACAGCAGCCATTTCTTGGCTCCTACTCCTTTTCCCCCCTCAAGCCCCCCACTTCACAGCTTGATGAAGGACATGCTGGATGCAGATAGCTTTTTACACACCTCCTCTCTCGTTCGATCCGTGCATGCTCCTTGCCAACCATCTGCCCACATATGTGAATTCTAGAATCATAAAATGGTTAGAGTTGGAAGGGACCTTAAAGATCATGGAGTTCCAACCCCTCTGCCCTGGCCAGGGTCTCCTCCCACCAGACCAGGTTGCTCAAAGCCCCATCCAGCCTGGCCTTCAACACTTCCAGGGATGGGGCATAATTTTCATGGGACACCATCAAGCCTTCAGCTTTCTCTAATAAGAGTTACAAGGCAAGTTTCTTAGTCATCACTGTTGGACTTCTAGTTACCACTTCTATAGCCTGAGGTTCATCTGATGTTGCATTCTTCTCGATTCCTGCTTGCAGATGATAGATCACAGATGCGTGTGTAGAATTTACTTGACAAGACACCAAAAAAAGGTCAAGGCGCTGCAATGACCTCTGCGCTTCCCTTTGACGTAGACTATGCAGACATCACCAATCTCTTCACGAAGGTTATTTCCTCACGAAGAATATCTGAGGTCACCTCAGGGACATTCTGTAACTGAGAACTGCAGGAGTGAGATGAGGTATAAATGAAACGTTCGCTCTCCATAAACACGTAGCCAATGCTCCAAAGATCCCTGCCTGGAGGTATTGCTATGGATGGATAATAGCATGAGATATAGCCATGTTTAATTTATAAACCCAGCAGCTAGAAAATTATTCAACTAGACTGAAAGTGCTGAGGATTTTAATAGCACCTGCCCACATTAACAGATGGAAATAGTACCACTAGCTCAGAAACAAGCACAGATGCACTCGCATATTTGTTCAGCGTCGACAACACTGCTTAAATCGAACTTTCAGAGACAATTCAAGCCCCATGTAAGCAGTGGGCAACTCCAGAGGTATCAAAGGGCATTGCTGCTTCTTCCAAAGACACGGCTTGACTTGCCACCCTTCTCTTCACAGGCCTGCCAACTGCTCTTCCAGGTGCTACAGGGCTCACCCTGGAAGGGACCAGCACCCTAGAATGAGGACACTAAAGCAGCATCATGGTTCCTACACTCTTCTGGGGCAATTCTATGCAGCCAAAGAACCCTTTAGGCTGTAACCACAAATGCCAACTCAGGGAAGGGAGAAAGAAGTGCAACGGGAGTAGCAGGACAGAGAAGCGAACAACAGAAGGACGTGTCAAAGATAACCGGCAAGATGAGAAGCGGAGTAAAATTTGGGCCTAATTCTTATTTCACCAGGGTGTATGCCAGCTGGAGCTATAGAAGGTAAGAAGGAAAGCCTGAAAGCAGAATCATGCTGGAGTCCATCTCCCATGACCCCATAGCTATAGTTTTCAGCACGGGCATTATCCAGAAGAACACCAGACCTCAGTCAGGTCACCTCCCCTCCTCCCTTTTGCTCCTCAGAAACCATCAGGCAGAAGAAGTGGCTAACTGGAATAAACAGCACTAATTCTGAGCCACAGTCAAGGCTTCTTCCCAGTACTTTTCCAAACAGGCCTCAGAAGTCAGAAACCAACAGGGTGGCAGCCAAAGAAATCAGAGAGGCAGATGATAAATGACAGGCCACCCCCAGAGGAAGGGTACTGGTGAGGTGGCAACTCCACTGCCTTTGTCATTTTTATCCTGCAGACAGATGGCCGGGGCACCTCCCCTTCATGCAAGGCAGCAGCTCCCATTTTCTGCCTACAACTGAGTTTCAAACCCAGAGGCCTTTCTGACACAGAAGTGTAAAGCCGTAAGTTAGAGCTCCTCACGCCAGCCTAGAGAGGAAATCTTGTTATCATATTCCCACAGCACAAGGCAAAAAAAAAACCCAAACAACAAACCCAACCCCCTTTTGTTTTGCAGGATGCTTAGCCTCTAATTTGGGAAAGGAAAAGCCTGGCATCTCACCAATCAGAGCTTGCTCACCCTTGGCTCAACACTTGCCATGATATTATTCCTTCTCAGTGAAAAGAAAAGCTTTTTCAGAGGACAAGCAGAAATCTTTATGCCCATTAGCGGAGTCCCAAACCAGGCATAAGATACCAGATAAAGCCTCAGTCCTTCGGATATGGGACTAGGACTCCCTATACAAAGAGGACGCGGTGGTGAAGTGAAGCACGTACACAAGTGCTAAGGGCAACAGGTTTGGCTTTGCCTGTAAATTTTAGACTACTCAGTAAGAACAGTACACCACCTCCCTTAATCATTTCCACTCAAATCCAGAAATATACCAACATATTCTCAATGGTTTTAAAGCAATGGCTATGAATACCACAGCGGTATGCATTTTTCTATAATGATGTCCCGCTTAAGGAATGGGTGTCTTGCCATGAGTTTGTGTGACATAAGACAAAAGAATTGGATGACCTCTCTCCTCAGTTAAAGGAAGAAGACCTTCTTACTAAATTGCTTTCCAAATAAACAAGTAGTGGCACTTATGTGTGGTTCCTACAGTTGCAGGGCTTCTAAGGAGCATCTTCTTGCACTTTCAGAAAGGATATTGCTTCAGGAATCAAGGAATCGGGGAATTGTCAGAGTTGGAAGGGACCTCTAGAGCTCATCCAGTCCAACTCCCCTGCTAAAGCAGGGTTGCCCAGAGCACATCACTCAGGACTGTATCCAGGAGGGGCTTGAAGGTCTCCAGAGAAGGGGACTCCACACCCTCCCTTCCCTGGGCAGCCTCTGCCAGGGCTCTGACACCCTCACCACAAAGAAGTCTCTTCTCATATTGGAATGGAACTTCCCATGGTCCAGATTGTGCGCGTTGCCCCTCATCCTGTCACTGGGAACCAATGAGAAGAGTCCAGCTCCATCCTCCTTCAACCCACCCTTCAGATCCTTGGAAGCATTCCTAAGGTCTCCCCTCAGCCTTCTCTTCTCCAGACTCAAGAGTCCCAGCTCTCTCAGCCTTTCCTCATCAGGGAGATGCTCCAATCCCTCTATCAGCTTTGCTGCCCTACTCTGGACTCTCTCCAGTAGTTCCCTGTCTCGTTTCTACTGTGGAGCCCGGAACTGGAGGCAGGATTCCAGTTGTGGCCTCCCCAGTGCAGAGCAGAGGGGGAGAATGACCTCCCTCCACCTCCTGGCCACACTCTTCCCTCTGTAGCCCAGGATTCCATTGGCCTCTTGGCCACAAGTGCACATTGCTGGCTCACAGATAGTTTACTATCTACCAGGACCCCCAGATCCTTCTCCTCAGAAGTGCTTTCTGGGAGATCCACCCCTAGCTTCTATTGGTGCACAGATTTCTTCCTCCTCAGGTGCAGGACCCTACACTTGCCCTTGTTGAACCCCATGAGGTTCTTCTCCACCCAGCTCTCCAGCCTGTCCAGGTTGCGCTGGATGGCAGCACAGACTTCTGGAGTGTCAGCCAGGATGGATTTCCTCTCATTCACTCCTGCTTGTTTAGTCAGAATATTAAAAAGGCCACATATTAAGTGAAAAGATCTCAGGTTTTCCCTCAGCAACCCTTTCAGCTGCTACTTTTCACTACGTTCCAAACTTCAAGAGAATAGCCTAACTCCTTATGGGGAATATTAATTCCAGGTGCTTCAAAGAAAGCACCAACAACCAACACCATGAAATCCCCTCTCCCTCAGCATCACCTCCCCATTTCCCCTCCACACCCTCAGAGCTGCCTGGCACTTCAAGGGAAAGGAGCAGAGCAGGAGCCTTCAACTCCTTTGGTACCCGGGCAAGATGGACCCTTCCACCGTTCCTTTTGTTTTACAGCACGGGCTCTGCCTTGTCATTCCCAACACATGATTGTTCAAACTTCTGGGAAGAAACCCAAGTTGCTGTTTTACAATCATCCTCTTAAGCTTGATTTTAGGGCCTCATCTAAGACCGCTGAAAGGAGTGCCTGCTGTGGACTTCGGCTGATGCCTCATGGCTAGTAAAGTAAAACATAAATAATACAGAAAATTGCTTTGCTGCCACCAACCTTTATGAAAGGCTACGAAAGATACTAGTAGCAGTAGGAGAAGGCTTTTAAAGGAGAGGGTTGAATGTGGAAGGTGCTGGTTACCTCACCCCATGCCAAGGTGCCACTAAAACCCCCAGAACGTCATACCAGCAACCAGACTAAGGGGCCCACTTAATACTGAATAAACTGCTAGGCCGCCCTCGGTACTATTTGTTTTATGGATGCTTTTGTTCAGCAGGGCCTTTTTTTAATTAAAAACAAAAAGTCAGTCTCTTGGGGCATCTATTTTCCTTTCCTCTTCTGACTTCAGCACAAACACACTAGAAAAATTATAGCCACAGTACAAATAAAAATAGCTGAAGAACTTGCAGCTGTTGTTAATTTCCCAAGTATTCAACATTGCCCATTTAACGATGGAACAATATGCTCCAGTTTCAGTCCTGGCACAAGGCTACCCAAGCGGGAGGCAGATATTTTAGTTCCTACAAATGCCAAAGGCAAGTCAGTGACTACAGCAAGCAGAGCAAGGGCAGGAGGACAATGTGATGTAGACCACTGGATGTCCCCACCAAACCTGTCCCCCCGCCTTTTCTTTCTTGCTTAAAATTATTAGTAATCTCACCAGCTGATTAGACCAGGTTCACAGACTTACTAACACGTATAGCAGGAAAAAAAAAAAAAAAGTGTGCTTAATAAAAATTCATAAAGTTTAAAACATCTTTACAGCTGAGGAGCTGAGGTTTTCTTTCTATTTTAAGTATTGAGCATTTCTGGCATGAAATGCATTACACAGGGAGGTTTCACTTGCCTTTTCAGTTTTTTTTTCCCCCCTGAATAAAGTCTTTAACCCACTGGCCTACAGCCTGGATATCCATAGTTTAACACAGATCAAAGTAATAAAGCACTTGGTACTTGTACGAACAGGAATGAAACAAAACATGCTTCGGGTTTGGCAAGGAGAATCCAAAGCCACATCTAAATACTGAAATAGCTTTTGAAGCACTGAAGTCAGATGCAGGAGAAATGCTGCTTTAGTTACAGGTTGCTAAGAAACTTCTCACGCTTACCCTCTTACAAACTAGAATTAGTAGGGAGACAACCGCTTGCAAATTCACACACAGCATCCACAAGTAGAGATGAAGTACAAGCAGAAAAATCAAGACGTAGGTACAGGAATAAAATTCAAAGGCTCAGGAGTGACAAGGAAATTGGCAAACTGTTGATCATAGCTGGAAACACAGAGCTTCTCATGCTGTTGTGCTGCATTTGCCTCATTCATACGCATGAAGGCACAGTTAGAGGTCATAAATCACAGAATATCAAGGATTGGAAGGGACCTTGAAAGATCATCTAGTCCAATCCAGCCGGAGCGTTCAGCTTTGTAGAAAAAAAAAAAAAAATTCTTTTCCTCTCTTGTTAAGATCCCACTGGCAGAGCACAATTTAAGATATGGTAAGTTACAGTTTAAAAAGAGGGGGAAAAAGAAATTTAAAAAAAAAAAAAGTTAAAAATGAAAGCTTGCAACATTGCCAAGACCCTTCTGTTATGCTCTTATGCTCAGATACAGTTTTAATCTACTCTGGGGGAAAAAAAAAAAAAAATAGAAAAAGAAAAAAAGGCCCTAACAATCCAGTCTCAGATGAGATTTCACTTCCCCACCACAGTCCCAGGCCACAAGCACGATCCCTCCATGGGCAAGGAAAAGCTCAATCCAACACTGGTCAGAGACTGGTTTGAATCCTCTAACATCAAATAATCTACCCGGAGAACGTGATTGAGATGGGGAAAAAAGATGAGTGGGTTGGGTGGAAAACCAGCTGTAAAGCACAGTTTCACACATGGCCCTGTGCCTTCCTGCGGTTAAAAGCACAGGATGTGTTCAAATCAAAGGCAACCAAGAGCACAGCCGTCAGAAAGAGTGTCCCTCCTGAGCATCTAAGGGTAGGCAGCACCAACAGCAACGCCACCACTGTGCTCCTGCCCTCAACCTGGGGTGGAGAAGAGCAGCTGGGTGGATCCCCCACAGACCCCCTATGGACGCCTCCCCCCAGACCTCAATGGACCCCTATGGAAGCCCCAGACCCCTGTGGACCCCTCCCAGACAACTATGGACCCCCCAAACCCCTATAGACCCTTCTGCAATGGTGAGAGCCATTGGAGAGCCTGCTAGTGGCAGCTATGTCTCCAGCTGTTCCTCAGGCTTTTGAGCTCTGCCTGACCTCATCCTGCTCTTCAAGGGTGTCTTGGGTTCTTTCTGCTCCCTCGTTCCTCCTGTTTAACAAAGCAAAAGCATATTAAAAGCAGGTCAATCCCTAACCTGCAGGGGGTTAATCCTCCCTAGATGCAGGACCCTACAGTTGCCCTGGCTGGATTTCATCAGGTTCCTCTCCACCCAATTCTCCAGTCTGTCCAAGATCTCACTGGGTGGTGGCACAGCCTTCTGGTGTGTCAGCCACCCCTTTCAGCTTTGTGCCATCAGCAAACTTGCTGAGGGTACATTCCATCCCTTCATCCAGGTCATTGATGAATATGTTGAACAAGACTGGACTCAATACTAACCCCTGGGGAACACCAGCAAAACTGAATCCAACAACTGAAATTAAAAAGGGGAGTTTTCTTCAGCTTGAGAGAAGGAAAATGAAGGGAAATGAAGGAACAGGGAAGAGGAGACCATATCTCTCAGAACTATGTGTTGCCTTTGCAGAGGACTTAGGCAAAGCCTAACCACAAATGACCCAAAAAAACCCCAAGGTGTCAGCAGAGCTGAGGTCTTCTTACCCACCCAGCTGGGAGTTTTATCAGGGTGCCCCCACCCCCAGCAGGCAGGTGAACCCAAATCACTGACTGTCCACCCGGGTACTAAAAATCGAGCAGTGCTTTTGTTTCTTCAACACAGCAAAACACTAGAGGAGAACATATAAGCAGACTGTACTAATTTATATTTGATGAGGTAGTTTTACAGTTCCTGTATACTTTGAAATATACAAATACAGATTGTATAGGCATCCTTCAAGGAACATTTAAGAATCCTTAAGTAAAGTTTTTTAAAATTAAAACAGCGTGGCGAGTAGGACTCAGGAGGGGATCGTCCCCCTGTACTGGGCACTGGTGAAGCCTGACCTCCAGTGCTGGGTCCAGTTTGGTGCCCCTTCCCACAAAAGACATCAAGTGGCTGGAGTGGGTCCAGAGAAGGGCAATGGAGCTGGTGAGGGATCTGGAGAACAAGTCTTGTGAGGAGAGGCTGAGGGAACTGGGCATGTTTAGTTTGTAGGAGGCTGAGGGGAGACCTTCTGGCTCTCTCCAACTCTCTGAAAGGAGGGGACAGCCAGCGGGGGTCAGTCTCTTCTCCCAAGTCACAGGACATGGGACAAGAGGAAATGGCCTCAAGTTGCACCAGGGGAGGTTCAGGTTGGATATCACGAACAATTTTGACATGGAAAGGGTTCTTAAGCCTTGCAATGGGCTGCCCAGGGAAAGGGTTGAGGCACCATCCCCGGAGGGATTTAAAAGCTGGGTTGACGTAGTGCTTAGAGACATGGGTTAGTGATGTTTTTTTAGCATTGAGGTTGCTGGTTGGACTAGATGATCTGAAAGGTCCCTTCCAACATAGAAAAATTCTATGATTCCATGAAATAGAGGTCTCCCAGAGTTGGGTTTTTTTTTTTGGTTGTTTTTTGGTTTTGTTTGCTGTTGCTCAGTAGAGAACTCCCGCTCTTCAAAGCCAACACACTGTACCTGGTGTGGGGTGTATAATGCTGCAAACACCATGAGCTGCTAGTGTTGCAGGGGTAGACCATAAGAGGCAACCAGGTGAGCCACTCTCATGCATAAAACACAACACCCATCAGGTTTCCATGCACCCAAGATAACTGGAAAAGCTCCTCGGGCACTTTGGCAGTTGCCAGTATTGCTGGAAACACCGCAAAGGATATTTACAGAAGGCACAGAAAAAGCCAGAATGTAAAACTAATTACGAGAAAGTGCCGACTTCTCAAGTTCAAACAAAGAGCTGGCAGGAGCCAGCACGCCTAAGAGCAGCCCTCTGGATTCGCTGGCACTTGGTCAACTTCTTTTCAGAGCAAATTCTGGGATTTGTGACTGCTGTTTTTCTTTGTCAAGAGCCAGTAATGTTGTTTTGCTAATGGCTTATGTAGGAGTGCTGGAGCCAGCGGCTTCCACACTGGTTGCTTTTATTGGTCTATTAAAATGAAATGAAGCTGGTGCTTAAGCTTTTATAATCATTTAGGATATTTCGTTACGAGTTCAGGGCAGAAAAGCAAGCAACTGCTGCAGGCATGGTGCATCCGCCCCTAGGGCTACGAGGAAATCCATATGGCCTGAAGGGAAAACCAACACTGGGAAAGTCAGTTCTCCCGAGTTTCTGCTGGGGGAAGCATCTGTTTGCTGTGCTTAGCACCACAGAAAGAAAGGAAAGGGAAACAAATTCACCAGAAGTAGAGTTTGATAGCAAGCATGTCAGGATGACTCTTACTTTTGTATTTATCACTGACTGCATCTAGAAACTGTGATCTATCTTGACTTCAGTACAGCATTTGACACGGTTTCCCACACCATCCTCGCTGCTAAACTGAGGAAGTGTGACCTGGACGATAGGGAAGTGAGGTGGATCATGAACTGGCTGAAGGATAGAAGCCAGAGAGTTGTGGTCAATGGGATGGAGTCTAGTTGGATGCCTGTACCTAGTGGAGTTCCTCAGGGATCAATACTGGGACCCATACTATTTAATATATTTATCAATTACTTGGATGAGGGAATAGAATGCACTATCAGCAAGTTTGCTGATGACACAAAACTGGGAGGAGTGGCTGACATGCCAGAAGGCTGCGTTGCCATCCAGAGAGACCTGGACAGGCTGGAGAGCTGGGCAGAGAGAAATTTAATGAAATTTAACAAGGGCAAGTGTAGAGTCCTACATCTGGGCATGAACAACTGCAGATACCAGTATAAGCTGGAAACTGTACTGTTGGAGAGCAGTGTAGGGGAAAGGGACCTGGGGGTCCTGGTAGACAGCAGGATGACCATGAGCCAGCACTGTGCCCTTGTGGCCAGGAAGGCCAATGGCATCCTGGGGTGTATTAGAAGGGCTGTGGTCAGTAGGTCAAGAGAGGTTCTCCTCCCCTTCTACTCTGCCCTGGTGAGACCCCATCTGGAATATTGTGTCCAGTTCTGGGCCCCTCAGTTCAAGAGGGACAGGGAACTGCTGGATAGAGTCCAGCGTAGAGCCACAAAGATGATGAAGGGAGTGAAGCATTTCCCATAGAAGGAAAGACTGAGGGAGCCGCGTCTCTTTAGCTTGGAGAAGAGGAGACTGAGGGTGAACTCATTCATGTTTATAAATATGTAAAGGGTGAGTGTCAGGAGGATGTCAGGCTCTTCTCAGTGACAGGCAATGATAGGACTAGGGGCAATAGGTACAAGTAGGAACACAAGAGGTTCCACTTAAATATGAGGAAAAACTTCTTCACGGTGAGAGTAACAGAACACTGGAACGGGCTGCCCAGAGAGGTTGTGGAGTCTCCTTCTCTGGAGACATTCCAAACCCACCTGGACACGTTCCTGTGTGACCTGCTCTAGGTGTTCCTGCTCTGGCAAGGGGATTGGACTAGATGATCTTTCAAGGTCCCTTCCAATCCCTGATATTCTGTGATTCTGTGACAATAAGACAATGCCTATCCAAAAAGTTTACGCTATTTATGTTTTCATCCAAGCGGTAGCAAAGCAAGGACACCTTGCAGCATCAGGAAAATCAAGGCAACATCAGGAGCATCAAGGAACATTGCACCAGTTTCTTTTTCTGATACAACATCCAAACTAAACACTACTGGTCACATCCCTGTGGTTCTGCAAGTCTTCTTTGAAGCGTAGCATCAACCAATACCAAGTAGGCACAGTGAGTGCATTAGCCTCACAAGCCTACAAATATTTTTATCTGGAATCTAGCTCTCAACATGTCACCACTATTGCATTCTTACAGAAGTAGTCATTGGGGTTCCTGCCTCCCCACCCATCCTCAACCTCATCTGCAGTGACAAGTTTGCCACCTGATTTTCTGGCCCCGTGTAAACAGACAAGACTTTATTTTGGTACGTTTGCTACTCTCAGTTCAACTACAGCACCAGCAGAGATGCATGTGACAGAGCATGAAGGCACCAGTGCTTCAGAAAAACCAGGAACAGAGTGCATTCCCTCAATAACACAGGCTATAAAAAAAACCCAAACAACCCACCACAAAACTACAATACACAAACCAAAAACACCACACACTTTCTCTGCGCTCTGTACAACAGAGTTTCATACAATACAAAACTGAGCTCAAGAAACTTTCCACGGTCTGGGCTGGTTCTCTGGAAGATTACCTACGTGTGAGATATTTGCCCAGCTGACTCTAGCTCAGTAGCTTCACCTACCTGGCACAAGGCTCTCTGGCAGCTCATCTTTGAGAAAGCAAGAGTAGACCAACTTCCTCTATGACAGCAGCTCAAGTCTAAACTCTTATGATATCTGAAGTCTTAGTGAAAGGCAACAGACAAAAACCTTCATGAATACCACCGTTTGTCCTTCCAAATGACCAGTGCGTGTCTTTGACTTCACCTTCTCTAATACAAGCGCGCAGCAATATGTACATTAAAAAAAACCCAAGACACCCAACCAAACCAAGAGCTCCATGGCACAGCCTTCTCTCCTGGGAGGCACAAATACCGTAAGACAGATGCTTAGCAATTAAAATTACCTTTAAAATAAAGACCTGTTTGGGCTCTTTTTCTACATAGGAAGTGTAATCCCAACTTTTCAGCAGATACCACTGACCAATTTCTCCCTTCATGCACCTCCAAGTCCTCAGTTTGTGCTTTCCAGTAAGTGCTTGTAACGAGGAGTCACACAAGTACAGGGAAGAGCAACCACAGTGAGTAATGAGACGGAGCGGCGGCCTTTCAAGAAAGGTCTAAAAAGTATAGGAGCCTTCAATTTGGGAAAACAAGATGCCTGGGTGATGGGCAAGAGTGAAGTTGAATGCACAGCTGAAGGAGGCTGAATACAGAACTGTTATTCTCAAAGCCCTGTAACATTAGTTTCAATGAATGTCCCCCGTCCTTGCAGGAAATTAGGTTAAGAAGCACTTCTTTACGCAGCAGACAGACAAAAATCTGAAATCGGTTGCTGCAAGAGATTGTACTGACTCAAAAGGGGCTAGACAAATTGATGGAAGTCAGACCCAAAACAGCAACTAAATAAAATAAAAAGGAAGCTACACCCCAATATCTCTGATCCCAGAGCTCCATATATCCAGGGAACGGACTTCAGACAGTGGGCAGGCTCCTGGCCTTTCCCGACACAGCACCTCTCACCATCCCAGAGAGTACAGGTGCAGATGGGACTCTTGTCTCACCCAACTTACTTCTTTCGGCTTTGCAGTCACATATCATTTTTGCAACGTCCAATTAGCAAGGGCTGAATTCATAAGTCATGTGAACAGAATACAACTTCGGTCTGTATCTGAAGGTGACGAGGCAAAAAGCCTTTATAAAGGGTGCCAGAAGTATCTTGATAAAGCAAAACGACAAAATCCCTTTCAAAAAGTCCTCAAATAAATATTTGCATTCTTTCAGCAGAATACATTTAGAGCACTGCACAGATTTTGAATGTGCTAATCTTGACAAAGTCTTCTGAAATTAAACCAGCATGGCAATAATATATTTTATTTCCTATTTCAAACCAAATAAGTGAAATATTCATCATTCAGTATAATCACTCTATAATCACCACTTAATTGAGCTTTAACCACTTACCATGTATCTCAGGGGCAAGCATAAAGTATTAATTACCCAAACCCCACACAACACATATAAAATATTTCAGACATATGATCTCTGACCCTACAAGGCAGTTTGGGAAACAAACCAACCAATCCATCAACATACCTTCTGCAAGTTCATACATGGAAAGTTATGTGCTGTTCAATACTCCGTTAAATATTCAGGCTCTACTGACATAGCAGCAGTCAAAGAACAGGAGCCCCATGATTATGCAGATTTAAAAATCCATGAACAACCACAAAGATGAACTTATCTGCTTGCCAAGACGCAGACCGTCCAATTTAACACAAGAGCTCTCCAAGGAGGAGCAGCATCTCCTCTCACCCATTTCAAAGTCCCATTGAACTTCATGGCCTGAGAACTGGCTAGATGAGGATTTAGGAAAGTGTCCGATTTTGACCAACACCTCCCAAACAGCAACATAATATATGGATGGGTCTGGGTTCTGTGTGGCAGCTTGTTTGAGGATGCTTTTCATGAAAGCATTGTGATAAAGCCTCAAAAAGTATTCCAGGTATCCAGACACATCAAAACCTCTGGAAGACCTTTCTCATTTAAAACTTTTTCTGACACACCTGGGCAAGCATCTGGAAAACCATGGGGAATTCATAATTTTGAGATGACATCATGACTGAACTTTGCTTGGAGTTAGCATTTGTTTGAAGACAAATCTCAAATGAAAGCTGGATGCATGGACATAAATGCGGAGAGTTTGCCGTTTACCTTGCAGGATGATGTATCCAAGTTCCAGAATCAGGATGCAACAGAAACAGGACATCCCTGCTCTGACAAATGAGAGAGGAGCATTTAAGACTTGTCAGTGGCAACGTCCCTGGCTCTTTAAGACAGAACCTGTAGGCTTTTCTAGCAAAGAGGGAAGCTGATGTGACCAAGGCCATGAACCAAAAGGGGACAAACAGAGAACCCCATAAAAGGTAGTCTCTCAATAGAGGAAATCAATGTTTTACCCAACCCCTCCCCTCCTTTGTTTCATTAAGGGATTTTAAAATCATTGGAAAAAAATTACAAGTGATGGAAAAGAGAAGACATACTAAGCAAGGACCCCTGTCTCTTAAGTCAGAGTGAGCATAGCTTGCTGTGAGAACCAACAACATGGCAAGTGATAATTCTGTGGTTGTCCTCCTCATTGTTCAGCTATCAGAAATCAGAAATTCCCCTTCCTCACTTCTGTTAACAGTAGAATCCTCTCGGTTTCATTTAAACCAGCTTTTAATTAAACAAGTTCAGTCAAACTTCACAGAATCACACAATTGTCAGGGTCGGAAAGGACCTCTGAGATGAGTCCAACCACACACATGCAAAAAATCCCACAATCTCAGCCACTAGAGCATGCCCTGAAGTGCCACATCTACACCTTTCTTAAATACCTCCAGGGATGGTGACTCCACCACCTCCCTGGGCAGGCCGTTCCAGTGCCTGACCACTCTGTCAGCCAAGTCTTCCTAATATCCAGTCTAAACTCCCCTGCCGCAACTTCAGACTGTTTCCTCTGGTCCTGTCATGATACCCTTGGGAGAAGAGGCCAACACCCACCTCTCTACAACGTCCTGTCAGGGAGCTGTAGAGGGCAAGGAGGTCTCCCCCTCAGACTCCTCCTCTCCAAACTAAACATGCCCAGTTCCTTCAGCCTCTCTTCACAGGACTTGTTCTCCAGACCCCTCACCAGCTTGGTAGCTCTCCTCTGGACACGCTCCAGCACCTCAATGTCCTTCTTGTAGTGAGGAGCCCAGAACTGAACACAGCACTCCAGGTGAGGCCTCACCAGTGCCCAATACAGAGGCACCATCACTTCCCTACTCCTGCTGGCCATGCTATTCCTGCTACAAGCCAGGATGCCATTGGCCTTCTTGGCCACCTAAGCACATGGCTAGCTCATGTTAAGCCGGCTGTCCACCAACACCCTCAGGTCCTTTTCTGCTGAGCCGCTTTTCAGCCACTCTTCCACAAGCCTGTAATGCTTCATGGAGTACGTGTGACAGAAATGCAGGACCCAGCACTTGTCCTTATTGAATCTCATACAGTTGGCCTTGGCCCATCGATCCAACCTGTCCAGGTCCCTCTGTAGAGCCTCTCTACCCTCAAGCAAATCAACACTCCCGCCTAGTTTGGTGTTACTTACAAACTTACTGAGGGTGTACTCAATCTCCTCATCCAGATCATCAATAAAGATATTAAACAAGACTGGGCCCCATCCAGTAAGGGATGGAGATTCTCTCTTTTTATTGTTGATATATTTATAAAAACTGGTTTTGTTGTCCCTTATATCAGAGGGCAGGTTGAGCTCCAGCTACTGCCTTCCTAATTATCTCTCTCTAATGAGATCTCTGTACTCGCCCCAAGTTGCCTGTGCCTTCTTCCAAAGGTGGTAAACACTCCTTTATTTCCATAAGGCCCACCAAAAGCTCCTTATTCAACCAGGCCTGCTATTTTCCCTACCCTTTAGTCTTTCAACATTTGGGGACAGCCTGCTCTGGGCCTTTAAGATTTCCCTCTTGAAGAGCATCCAGCCTTCCTGGACCCTTCAGGACTGTCTCCCAAGGAACTCCTTCAACCAGCGTTTTGAACAGGCCAAAGTCTGCCCTCCAGACATCCAAGGTGGAATTTTCACTAACCCACCTCCTTACATCATTTAGAATTGAAAACTTGGCCAATTCATGATCACTAAGCCCAAGACAGCCTCCAACCACCACATCTCCCACTAGTCCCTTTCTGTTTGTGAACAGTAGGTCTAGCAAGGCGCCTTGCCTAGTAGGCTCTCCTACCAGTTGTGTCAGGAAGTTACCTTCCATACACTTGAGGAACATCCTAGCTTGCCTGCTCTCTGCTGAGTTATATTTATATATAATATATTAAGTTATATATTAGGAATAAGTTCTTTGCTCTGAGGGTGGTAGACCACTGGAAGAGGTTGCCCAGGGAGGTGGCTGAGGCCCCTTCCCTGGAGATCTTCAAGGGGAGGCTCAAGGAGGCCCTGGGCAACCTGGTCTAGTTGGGGGTATCCCTGCTGAGTGCAGGGAGGTGGGACTAGATGACCCTAGAGGTCCCTTCCAGACTGGAACATTCTATGATTCTATTCTACAATTCTATTTCCAGCAGATGTCCAAACTTAACTCCATCTTTCCTATGCCTTTTAATACACAGCTTCCAAGACTACCTATACATAGAAATTGATAATTTCTTAGATGTTAAAAGAAGAATATGGGACAGCAATTGCAAAGAAGAGTGCCAAGGTGTGTCGGCAGAGCTGAGAGCAGAATCCCACTGTGCAAGTGGCACACCACTGCCCTAGCTATGGGACCATACCTTCATATTGCTCCCCGTGAAGTACAGTAGGGTCACACAAGAAATACTGGTTGGAAAAATATCTTTGAATGTATGAAGAAATGAATGAATTATTTCTAACATAATGAAATATCATGGGGGGGGTTAACTGTCATGTCACCACAATGGGCTCTTCTGCACCCCAAAAAAACCCACCCAAAACCAAGTCAACCCCATCACCGGGCTTTATTATGAACTTTGCCAGCAGCCTCAGATGAGGGACAAGTTACTGAGGAGGTGGGAAGCTTGGGCTTTGCATCCACCCACAGATGTATTCCCTCCGGGTGAGGTTTGAGGCATATTTTCCAGGCACAGCTTGCTTCGACGCTGCTTGTGCTGCGCCTGCCTGATGGTAAAAGACAGAAACCTTCAGGGACATTGTACAATCTAGCACTATTTAGGCACATGAAATTGTGGTCACGGACTGAAGGTAACAAAAAAACCACAGCGCTTCAACCAATTCTACACATCAGTACAAGGCACCATACTTCAGGATTTATGTTGCTAATGTGCACACTTTTATTTGAAAAATGTTTATCTCTTAATTTCACTGCATACAGCCCATGAATAGTCTCTCTTAAAGAGCTGCCAGTGCTAAATCTATCCTGATTTACCATCCCTATCACCGGCCACAGAAACATAAGACTGGGAAACTGGACTAATCCAGAAAACACGTAAATCATTGGATTATTTCAAAATAGTAGGGGAAAAATCCCTACCCAACCCCCCAAAACCAATTAGAGCAGCAGACATAGAAGAGACTTACACAGGAATGAATAAACTCACCGCTTCATGTATTAAACATCCAGTTCCAAGGACATTTCATGAGTTCATAGTAATAAGTTTTAAGAAGTATCTAAGATGGCCTTTTATTAACAGAACAGAACAGCCCCTAAACTAGCCCCAGCATGAATCCTCCTACCTCAGCCCCTATCAGACAGGCAGGAGAGCCAAGGAAGGCACCACGAACTGGCATAGGAAGATCAGCAACACCACAGCCCGCAAAAATCTGGGGCTTGGGAAAAGACACTACCAACACCCTAAGCCCAAATGTTACACAGGACTGTTTTACCACAGTCTTTAAGGTTGGGAAAGGCATACTAGGCATTGCCTTCTCCATAGCCTTTGTTGTGCCACCTTCCCCATCCCCCTAGTTATGAAGGGGAACAGTGATTATTTGAAATAAAACTCCCCAGTATTGCCACGCTCCTGTTGCACAGAAGCGCAACAACACTCATTGCCACAAGACCCTCCTAATGTAAAAGGAGAAGGAGAGACGGACTTTTATGAGCTATTTATTAAATATGAATATTTCATATCAGCATATGAATTAATCATGTAGTGGCAGGTAAACTCCAGATGGTGACAGCTTGATCTGAAACTTGAAACAGAAATATTTTGAGAAACCCACTCATATTATTTTTGGGGGGTTCTGAAACTAATTGCTTCCTGCATTCCTTAAAAAAAACCTAAAATAAGTAAAAAAAAAAAAAAAAAGTATTTGTTTTCTTGGCATCTGTTATGTGTCCCAAAGGACACAGCTGCAGAACAGAAAGGTAAGGGAAAGGAAGCAGTAGCGATTGTCATCTTGCAGTCAAAATCCACCCAAACCAGTTCAGGTGCTCTGCTAGGATATGGCAAATCTGTGTTCAAGTCTCTCTTCCACCCAGGACTCAAACCTCTCTCACTCTCCTGGAAGTGAACAAACATCAAAGCTGCAGGTGATCAGAGAAGACAACATCTCAGGCTTTTGTGCCGGCAGTGTTGTGACTTGTATGAAATGCATAAATATAGGAGCAAATGCCCATCTACTCCAGCATCTTATCTCTACCAAGAGACAGCAAGAAAATTTCTGGGATATCGCATAAAAACCAGCAAGGAGAGAATTACACAGAATCACAGAATCTTAGTGGTTGGAAGGGACCTTTGAGATCATCGAGTCCAACCACATTAAAAAACAAAAAAACAAAAACACAACAAAAACCCCACACACAAAAACAAACAAACAAAAAAGCCACCCACCAACTAAACCCCACACCCACAACCCCACGCACAACACCCCACCACAAACCAATAATCTTGGCCACTAGAGCATGCCCTGAAGAGCCACGTCTACACGTTTCTTAAATACCTCCAGGGATGTTACCTCCTTCTCCAATAGACCCAAGCAGACTTCCCAAATCCCCCACGTAAGTACTTCCCAAGTCAAGGTCATGGTGTTTAATAGCAACCAAAAGACGTACTCTCTCATCCTTTTTCTGCTTTAATTTCCATGTTCTTCTGTCTCTGAAGGGGTATAATTGGAAGTGCAAAAGCACTGCAAATAAAGGTCTCCCTCTTCAAAGAGCATCTAAACCACTGAGCTATGGTTTAGCTTTCCACCTAGCTCGGTGTGTACTTCCTTTGTATTTTACAGAGTGGAGAAGACGGATAATGTCAACAATTGACATAGAGGTGAGCTGGAATTCATCTACTTCCTGTAGGCTAGGAACTCTTCCAGGAGAAGAGTGATAACACACTCAAATCATAGTGAGCACATAAAGGATAAAGTCATAAAGTCAGCCTCCCACACCCTGGGTGAATGCCAAGCTTCTGAGAAAAAAAGTTCTACCCTCCTCTGACCACATACTGTAAATCTATATTTTCAGTTCCTTACTGTCAGGGTTTCGGCCGGGATACTTAGCTTTTGGAAGCATTTAAAGAAAAACAGCCTTTTAAAGTGCTGAAATTGTTTCAATGTGCTGTTTTATGTATTTTGACTGAAACTATTCAGTGGCATTGACTCGGTTTCACAAAACTTTAAACTTTAGACTGTCCTAGGACTGCATTTTTCAGTAAACGATGAATTAAAAACAATGGAAAAATAAAAAATAAAACCCCAACCAACCAAAACTCGAAGCCAATTATTAGTTCTTGCAGCTTTTCACTGTATGTCAATGCAGCACCAAAAAAAAAAAATTAATAATAAAATCAATAAGTTAAACAGCTTTAGTCAGCTATCCAAAGAGGCGGGATATGGGTGAAAAACTTTTGTCAGTTCTTATTCTACCCAAATAAATACTGCTATTACTAACAGACTGAGTCTAATTAGGTCAACAAAGTCAGGACGTCAAGTACACAAGCCCTGTACAAGTATTCAACCCCTCTGCTCTGGTGAGACCCCACCTGCAGTGCTGCATCCAGCTCTGGAGTCCTCAACACAGAAAGGATATGGACCTGTTGGAACTGGTCCAGCGGAGGGCCATGAAGATGCTCAGAGGGATGGAGCACCTCTGCTATGAAGACAGGCTGAGGGAGCTGGGGTTGTTCAGCCTGGAGAAGAGAAGGCTCCGGGGAGCAACCAGTTGAAGATCCGGCTGTTGAAGTCAGTTACGTGATTTAATTCTGCTGCCTTCAGTGTGTGTTCTAAGAACAGGCATCTGTGCATGAGCACCACTTCTGCCCCTGCTGGTCCAGGTACATGACACAGCAGCAGGATGCCAGCCCCACTGGGTGGAACCATCAGGCTGGCTCCAACAGGCACTTCTGCACCAAGCTGACACACGTGTAACCTCCCAGGTACAAAGAGACGGCCAAGTCCAGACAAATCTGGCAAGTCCACCTAAACGGGGAGATCAAACACCTTGGAAGAGTCATTGGTCCATGTGGACAGCTTCACAGTCAGGTCTTAGTCCTTCCTCAAGGCCTATGTGTTTACAACCTCCCCCCTTGCAGGTGACATCCAGGGAGTCATTAGCAGTGCGGGAATATCCCTTGCAAACGCTGACAATGAAATGCCAAGTGCTGTTCTTACCGCTGTGAGTAAGGTTGCCAGGATTTCTCTAGGTGGTATCAGGAAACCCAATATTCATTGTCCCTTCATGACCTTGCTTCACATCGTGTTTAAATGTCGTCGCTTGAAGGAAAGCCTTTTTCAAAGGGACTCTGTGCAAGCCTCTCTAGATTTTTATATATTTTTTTTATTATTTTTTTTAAAGACTTGCTGCAAAAACATTTCAAAAGGAAACTTCTTACAAGTTATTAACTTGGCTCCGCAAGGTGCTTCTAGGCAGTGAGATATTTGCAGGTGGTCCTGGAGGTGACCTAGAGGTCCCAGAACACAGAAGAATATACAGCCCTGCTAAAATCAATCAGATAATCCATGCTGTGTATAACACTGGCAAGGCAGACAAAGATAAAGAAAATCTGGTTCAGTGTCTCTGCTCCAGATTTGATACCATATTGATATATCTTCAGCCCTTTAATCCATCCAAAACTAGGAAATAATGTTTTGCTTTGATCCTAGGCAGGAGTTTACAGCCATACCTCTCGTTAATGTCGACGTCAATGACATACCATTTCAGTTTCGCTGGTTTTAATGTTACAGTAAATGAATTTGGTCTTCCTCCTCCTTTCACTACTTCACACGTGTCTATCAGTCCTGTTGGGATGATTCTTAATGTATCTGCACAGCTGAAAATTAAAGATTTTTCACAGGAGGGAAGCTCCCACGACAACTCTCATGCATCCTTACATGCCCTTGCACCAAAACTCTGAACTTGCATCTTTTTCTAGTGGGAAAAACTAAGTCAATTAAATGCCTGAGCATTTACAGGTATCATAACAATTCGGTGTTACCCACGGGCTGTGCCTGCTCACAGAAAGCTTACCAGCTGCACGCAGTCTCCTCTGCCTACTTTCCATCTACATTATATAACAGCCATATGTTTATTTAGACGATTCCCCTAACACTCCTTTGACCTGACAGCAGCCTATTGCAGGCTTGATACTCTATTAAGAGGAGGAGGCAGAAATACCGAGGAGAAAGGGGCTGTATGCAGGATCATCCACGCTGCAAAGGAAATTCCAGGGAGAAGCAGCAAGCCCAATCTTCAAATCTCTAGCCGGACATACAAAAAGGAGAAAAGGAATGTAAGGAAACGTTATTCAAGCAAAAGGGGACTGGATGGAAATCTGCATCTCTTTCTAGTAGAAAGGACTTTAAATGTTTGATTATTTCTTTTTAAACAATTGTAACACATTCAAGAAGTAGATTTACTCAAAAGTTTAAGTGCAGACGGTATGGTCTTTCCCTTTGCAAGTACGGTGAAGTAAAAGAGATGATGGGAGAGGCAAAGTCCATGTGGAAAGCGCATGTGCCAGGGCTGAATCGTAGATGGGAGTGAAGAAAGCCTAGGAAAGAAAGAGAAGAGGAAAGTACAGAAAAATTTAAAGCATTTTAGACAAAAAGAAAGGGACTCGGCAGCCAAGGAAGTGGGAACTATTGCAAATCATGAATTCAGCAATGTGAAGAGTAGAGAAGAAAGCCATCCTAAGCCAAGAAGGGAAGAATGATGGTTCAGAGCAAGGCTGGCAGGAGGAGGAAACCAGGTCAGAGCTGTAGGTGGCGAGAGCATTATGTGGCAGCTTGAAGATAAGGTTAAACAGCCTGAGCATCAGGCAGCAAGAGACAAGGAGCCAATAAAGCCATTCAATGTAAAGAAAATGTGGCTGAAGCAACAAGAAAAGGTGGCAACTATACCTTCAGGACAGTTCAGAAGAAGGAAAACCCACAAAAGTAAGAATAGGAGAAACCAAAAAAACAAACAAAAAAACCCCAAAACAAACCAAAAACCCAACCAGGCAGCTGCCCAGCCTCCAGCAGTCGAGCTGAGAACTGCAGAAACATTTTCAGAGCCAGGACTGAAGTTCGCAGATGAATCACCAGCGCTCAGACAGAGTTCCTTTTGCTCGCTTCCTCTCCCACTGCTTCCCACCTTCTCCCGAACTATCCTTAGCTCACCCCTGCACAACCTTCTCTGGGCTAAAGAGACTGCAAGGAACGGCACCCATCTCCTCCCCAGTTTTTCCCTGAAGACTTCAATTAGCACTATGGGAGCTCTCACTGGCTTTGGCTGCATCCAAGTTATTTTGTGAGTCACCTTCTCCCCTACAAGCGAGGAATAAACCCATGACTAGAGACACAGGTAGGAGCCAGCTTGAAGCACATGTGGTCTTCCCAATCATCTCAGAGCAGCCCAAGAAGCTCCTTGCTTCTCACCAGGATCCTGGAAATTGGCCAATGCTCCCTGCCACGGGCACCTCATGGCAAGTGTACTATCAGCTTCAGCCAGAAAAGACAAGACACTCTGGGAAGCAAGAGGAAATCGAAAACAGCCTCAACTCATGGAGAAGCAACAAGTGTTTCCTCCTCCACCAGTGTGCGCTGTCATAAGGATGCCTAGCGCAGGTGTGAGAACCCAACAGAAATAAATAAATAAATAATGAAAATTGGACCCGGACCTAATATCAGGTTCATCAAGAGCCAGGACAACGTAGAGTGGGAGCAGTTTTATACCTTCACCCTACCTGCGTAGCAGGTCTCACCACACTACAGGATGAGGGGAACAGGAGCTGAAGGTGTCTCACCAAAATGTCATGGGGATGAGGGAGCTGGAGAACCTCAACGCAAACATGCCGCCACCGGCACCCTCAGTTTCCAGCCCTTGAGCACCGTGGATGGCTATCACAGACATAAATACATATTCAGAAGCTATTCTTAGCGTTCACCGGAGAGGCGATTACCAAATTACCCAGTTACATAATCTCTTTTATATAATCACTAGGATGCTCTTCTCCTTACGCAACACGGAGGGCAACCACGGCCGGCTGAAGTAGTTCCTTCTCCACGGAGAGCTGCACCAGCAGCACCGTGGGCGGCTACCGCAGGTACATGGATGAGCCACGCAACTCAAAGCTGACTCGGAGCAACCCAGCTTTTCGGAAACAGCACTGTATAAACATCTACCTTCAGGCCGGGGGAGACACAAGCATCCCCTGCACACACTGTTCCAGAAGATGCATGGAGCGGAGACCACCTCGGTTGAGATGCCAAAGTCAAAGGTGCCCAGCACCCTCTGGGCAAACCAGACCCAGCACACACTAGAAGTAAGTGGGATGTCTCCATTGACTTTTAACGGGCTTTGGAAGGGACCCAGGATTAGGGCTTTAATAAAAATAGGAGGTCGAGATTACTACAGAATTAAAACAAGCTTAACCCAAGTGCCCCTGGCTTGGCACCACAGCCATGCCAGCAGTTTCCCATGCAGAAGGAATGCCGGGTGAAGCTGCAACCAAAATGGGTTCCTGCAAGACACCTCATGACAGGCGCAGCATAGGTCAGCAGAGCCACTCTGTAAAGTTTCTCTCCCCGACTAAAAGATTTTGGGTATATCCCACTGCATCTCCTACAGCATTTTCTGGATTTCAACTGATGCCTTGTAGGAAACACTGTGGACATCTACGCAGATGCCAGCTGCAGGGTGTAACAAGACCCAATTTACTAGCGTTCATCTAGTGCTTTAATAAGCCAGCATGAGAAGTGTCACCTGCAGTAAGCGAGGGGCACAATTTAAATCCTGAATTTCAGAAAATACAGCTTCTGAGATCTGTAGGTCACCTGCGAATCCTGGGACACTTTTGCATCACCACACTGAGAGTTCATGGTTAAGCTCAGCAAGCCATGCCCTGCTGCCACTAAGGGAAAAATCCAGAACTGTGAAGCCCCTCGACAGCAAGGCAATCACATTGCTAAAAAGCCAAGGGCTAGTTCTGTAAATACCAAAGGACTGGAAGACAGAGCAAAGTAACAACTTTGATCTCAATTCATTTCTTCCAAATGACACTCAAACCCAATGCTTTTTCTCAGGGGAAGAGTGTGACACAGTAGGTGGAGGGAGGTCATTCTACCCCTCTACTCGGCACTGGGGAGGCCACAGCTGGAATCCTGCCTCCAGTTCTGGGCTCCCCAGTTCAAGAGAGACAGGGAACTCCTCGAGAGAGTCCAGAGTAGGGCAACAAAGATGATGGAGGGATTGGAGCATTTCCCTGATGAGGAAAGGCTGAGAGAGCTGGGACTCTTGAGCCTGGAGAAGAGAAGGCTGAGGGGAAATCTTAGGAATGCTTCCAAGTATCTGAAGGGTGGGTTGAAGGAGGATGGAGCCAGACTCTCCCAGTGGTTCTCAGCGACAGGACGAGGGGCAACAGGCACGAGCTGGACCATGGGAAGTTCCATTCCAATATGAGGAGAAACTTGTTTGTGGTGAGGATGTCAGAGCCTTGGCAGAGGCTGCCCAGGGAGGGTGTGGAGTCCCCTTCTCTGGAGACCTTCAAGCCCCTCCTGGATGCAGTCCTGAGTCATGTGCTCTGGGCAACCCTGCTTTAGCAGGGGAGTTGGACTGCATGATTTCTAGAGGTCCCTGCCAACTCTGACAATTTCCCAGTTCCGTGAACTGGTAGTATTTGGCTGTTGTTCGGCACTCACTGCCACCTCTGCTGCCTTGTTTCCCTAGAAATACAGGCCATCCCAAGCAATATGCAGGCAAACCCCCAGCCTTAGCATGGCCCAATATGCTTTATGCAGGAAGACACATGCAGAAGTTTTGAATAGAGACTGATATCGTTTAAGCTATAGAAAAAAAACCAACAAAGCAGATTAATGTTATGTTACACTACCTCAAACTACAAGATGATGCAGTTCTGAAGAGGTTTAACCCTTGAGATATTGAGATACTGGAGCGAGTGCAGAGGAGGGCAAGGGAGCTGGGGAAGGGCCTGGAGAATCAATCTTACAGAGAGTGATGGAAGGAGCTGGGACTGTTTAGTCGGAGGAAGAGGAGGCTGAGGAGAGACCACATCACTGTCTACAACTACTTGGAAGGACATTGTAGAGAGGTTGGTGCTGGTCTCTTCTCACAGGGAATTAGCCATAGAAGGAGAGGGAATGGCTTCAAGCTGCACCAGGGCAGGTTTAGGCTGAACATTAGGAAAGAATTTTTCCCAGAAAGAGTGGTAAGACCCTGGACTAGGCTGCCCAGGGAGGGGGTAGAGTCCCCATCCCAGAATGTGTTTGAGAGTAGTTGAGATGTGGTGTTGGGGGATCTGGTGTAGGGGAGAATTTTGTAGAGTGGAGCTGATGGTTGGACTCTATGATCCCGAGGGTCTTTTCCAACCTGAACAACTCTATGATTCTATAACCCAACCCTGTAAGCTATTATCACTTCTCTATGACAGCCCAGAGATGCGAGTTGCCTCACTCAAAAAGCAGATTGGAGCAGAATCAGGGTTCATCATGCAAAAACCCCCTACACACATTCGTGCCCATCATGACAGCGCTGCTGGTAGCTCAGGACTGGCAGGCATCCTCAGCACCACTGCTGCTCAAACCACTGAAAAATCCTGATTCTTGCTGGGGATATTTCTTTGGGATAGACAAGACAGCACTGAAAATAGGAGCAGCTTGTGTCAAGTTCTTAAAAAGAAAAGTAAATCACGTCAGAGTCTGTCCAAAAAATCCTGCCAAACTTAATAGCATTTGAACCAATGCACCCATCACCAGGTTGAACCCATCGCTCCAAATGTGGGGAACTAGGTTCCTGAGCTGGAAACTCACAGTGTAAGAAAGCCATGCAGTGAATTCCTGGACCTCACTTACCAGGATTGAGATAATTATCTGTAGCGATGAGCAATACATTTTTTTCCTCTGAGGAGCAGAAATGAAAGAAAACACTTACTTGACTCATCCTTGCCTGGCTCTTGCACCAAGAGCTTACAGTCACCCACCACAGCGAGAAGTGCCTGCATTTAGAGATATTGCGCAGAAAGCCAAAAAGAATTTGCCATGCTAATAGCTTTTCTATCCACTTCAGTGAAGAGATTTAATAAAATTGGGAGAAATGAAACAGTGAGTTACACCTGGGCTATTCCCCAGGCAGAGACTGCTACCCTGTCTGTTATATCATTCTGCCTACATAGAAGCCACTGTGCAGTACAAGCACTTTAATTTCAATCTATTGTGTCTACACTAAAGGGACTGTACTAAAACCAGTGTGGTACAAACAAACTTCTCCAGTTAGGTAAGGTGTATCTCCTATCCAGAAAGGGAGAAATACAGCCTCCGGCCAGGACACACAAGATAATTTCATTGGCCTACCTACGTCCATGAGGTGTGCGAACAGACACAACTGTACCAGCAAAAAAACCCCAAGTTCACAACAATTAACACAAGTCTGCCATTGCTACTACAGCCATTGGCTCCTAATTTCTTGAAGACTCAAACCTTCCAGGTCACAGACCCACTACCAACTCTTAAACCCCAGGGCAGCACAAGTCTACCATTGCTGCCAACACCGAGATAAGCAGACTAGGTCTACAAAAGCATCGCCCTCCCTGGGGTGGCAGTGCCATTGAGCCCCAGGAAGATGAACATGGGCAACACAATATTCCTCTCACATCCGAGTGTAAGGCTCTCGAAACACATGCTGCCTGACATCAGCGACACCTCCACCACCCTCCACCACATGCTCACCTTCCTCTCCTATTAACTTTATTTCAGAGTTCTCCATTCTTTCTCCTCTGAGGGAGGATCCAAACAGAGTGGAGTGCATGACAACTATAAAGGCATAAAAATACATTAAACTTACTTGCCCTAACTTAGATTAGGGGACAGATCTGTCAGGTATGGGCTGCACACTTGGGGTCCATGATCCTCACCTCTAATTCCACCAGCACAAGACCTGAGAAGGAAGGACCCACTCTCAAATCTACTGCCAGCTATTTAGTTGCATGATGCTCACCAACATCAGAGGTGGGAGACCAAGCCAATTGGCACACCACCATTCCTACTCAGAAGGAACAAGCTGCTTAAAGAGGGCTCAAGTGCAGGCAGGGCTTGGAGTCAGGGCACTCTCCCACCACCCTGCTTCAGCGTTCCCCAGAAACAGCCAATTTCCACTGTCATTGAGCTTTGACCCTAAGGTGCAGATCACTTCATGGTCACTTCCAATGAAAGGGATGCAGCCAAAGTGGGTTTGTTCTTTCCCCCCTGCCCCTCAGACCTCCAAACATGAGACATAGAGGGAATGGCACATGGAAAAACTGCTGGGTTCACAGATAAACACCAGCTGGACTAGAGGACAGTGGTCCTTGACACACTGCTGCTGATGGTGGACCTTCACTGGAGGTATGGTCTCCAGCCACAACCTTCTCCTGCCCCACAGACAGGAAAGGCTGGGGGGCCTTTCAGAAGTTCAAAACTTCTGCTCCGATGGACACTTGGCAAATGATGTGGGAAAACAACAGGACACCATCTGGAGAAGTTAGTTGTAGCTAATGGCATCTTTCAGGGGAAAACAAGAAACAGATTCAGCTAGTTTTCCATGCAATGCTAGAAGGGAAAAGACCTGTAGGATCTTCTTTGCTGCAAACATGGTATTGTCTGTGCTGTAACGCCCATGTAATGAACAAAAAAAAAAAAAAAGTGCTGCTAAAATGGACAGTCCTGCTCCAAAATATACATTCCCTTCTCATCCCTTGCAGCAAGCTTCATGACGCTACCACTGCACAAACTTCTGCTGGACCAATGGAAAACTATTACCTTCTCAATTTTCCCCCCCCATCCTCTTTTTGGTGGCTTAGGTGGGTTGATCTGAGTCCTCCACAGCACAGTCACCAGACTTGTGGCACCACACAGCCAGCAGAACAGGGGGTTAGGGACCATCCTTGGCCACCCCTGCATTGGTTCAGGTACCGATTAGAAACCACTTCTTGCTAATTCCTTTCCTTCTAAATAGTCTACTAGTCTAAAAGCTGAGTCATCGAGAACAAGGAAGAGATTTTTAGTCGAGTTATTTAAAACATGCGTTAACACCTATTTCTTGTAAAGCTGAAGACACGCTTGAGAAGAACGACATTTTTAACTCAGCAGCGAAAACCTTTCCACTCAGTATGTAAAAAACCTGTCAAAATACATTATTCTAAAA